>JAHXMU010000095.1:5326860-5337090 GCA_019455685.1 Philornis downsi
TAGTTCGTTATTAATGTAATGTATAAAGAAAGCGTGGACAAGTAGTGTCTAAAAATAACTGATGATTTCTACTATGTATTTAAGCAAAATCGTTATTAACATTCCACAAATAGACTTGAAAAACATATACAATTTTTGAATAAACCCACAAGTGAAGTGTTGAAAATGCAAAACCAGGTGTGTTACAATACTAGAATTTTTATTTTAGTTTAAGATTTTTATAAAAGAAGTGTTCAGATTTTAATTTTCAATTAGCAGTATGCACAAAGTTTTATTGTATGTAAAACACCAGTATTATATTATATAGAGAAATACTTATCGAGATGTCCAGAAAGAAGAGACCGAACTGACCAACAACAAGCTGCACTTTGCTTGCATTGAGTGCTTATTGATTTGTTCTAACATATTGGAAAATATTACCGCTTCTAAAATACACCAATACCTCTATCTCCTTGCATTCAATTACGCTTATAATATTTCACATTTTAAACCAAACAGACTTAAAAATTGTATAAGAAATGCAATGAGTAATGAGGAATAGGTGTATATTAGCATTGTGCAGCCAACAGTACATTCGATCGGTCAACAGCATAAACAATTGACCGCACACTTTTGAGTGAAAACATTGTGCAGTAAATGCATTATGAATATTGTCACTCAAAAGTGTTCACTCAATAAATGCATAGAATTGTATATGGTAAATCAAAGTGTACACTATATGCAAATAGTGTACATATGTACGTATTTTAGGAAATAAAATAAATTCTAAACAATGATAATAATGAATATGAATGAATGAAAATATAAGTAAAATATTGATAACTGGTTGAGAAATTGAAGGATTTCTCAACAAGGTATATAAAAATCAGCATTTCATATGTAAGCATGATATATTCCTTGAGTTTTAATCACTTCTCGGAATTTAATTTGCATATTCTGGCAACTCCCTGAAATTATTAAGCGCATATTTCACAATAATTTCTTAACGATTTTATAACCTTTGTAATGAACATTTTTATTATTATACGTTTAGCAGGTACGGCGGAAAACCATACGACCAAACCATCAATTAGCCATCAATTAGCTAGCTAATCAGTCGGTTAGGGGGGTAAGCGTCCTTTCCGAATAATCTGTTCACCATTTGTATAATATTATTAAGACTCCCTATTTTTTTAAAAAATATCTTCCACGTTAAGTGGACTCTGGTTACTAATTCCTTCAATCAAATGCCCCATAGGAACTTAGTAAATAAAAACTGCACTCTACAACAAATTGACATTGGCCGTTCGGATTACATTAAAATAATATGCTCATAGATGTTATAACAGCATCGCCTCTAAGCCCACCCTTTCTATTTCATTATCATCATCTTTTGGTAGGAAAACCAAGGTAAAAATTTATAGATTTATATTTCCAGAACAATATTTATTCACAATTTAGAACAATTCGAAAAACAATTCATTTGAATATTCTAAGCTTAGTTTCAATAAAAACTAGGAAACTTGGTAATTGGATACTTAGGCCATATAAAAATTTTAATATTAAGTAGATTCGTAACAAAATTCTATTTTGTAATCGTGAACCATAGAAATGTTTACCCTATACTGATTTATATTATCTTACATACAAAAACAACAAAAATATATTTGCGCTCAATTGAACCTTTACTATGTATTTTTCAAGAAAACAAAATTAGAGAAAAAAAAGAAAGATCGTAGTTACTTCTTAGACACATTATTTCGAGAATGGAGCATTTCAATTCTCCTAAGCGAATTATTGTATGCATATTACGTAGAGAATATACCTCTACCGTTTTCTTACAGATGATTGAAAGAGTATCACCCGTGACAAAAACAAAATCATAAAGAGAGTAATTGTATTATAATATGCTCACTGTTAAATTTGTCTCTTAATTTTGCACTAAATATTCTCAAATATTAAGTACCCAACCATTTTATTAAATGACTTAACAAATACATCCATCGGAGATTAAAAAAATGCCTTTTTTTCTCTATTGATATTTGGTGTGATGAGGCATGCTGTAGTAAAGTTGATTAAAATGTGGGTTGTCAAACATGTTGCAATACTTTAAGCTATGAAAGTTTAAAAATACAGTCGAACTTCTCTATAACGAACTTCTCTATAGCGAAAATTTCTCTATAACGAATAAAATTCGTGAACGCAACAGTTTTGTTAGTATTTTCATACATTTTGATCTCCCTATAACGAACTTCTCTATAACGAAGTTCTCTCTGTAGCGAACTACTGGGCGACCTCAAATTCTTCCAGATTTGAAGCAGGAAATTTGTTGCACTTCTCCAATGCTCTTTAATCAGTATGACAAAGAATCGGTGTGCAAAGGGATCTAGTGAAATCGTCTGGAAGACGGATTCCACTACTGTGTGGTGATGTAAATTAGGGACACAATCCGCCCACAACTGCTTAGAGGCTTCAGGTGGATTTCCTGTTGGTAAAAGATTAGGATTATAGATTTGTAAGTACGTACAAGACGTAAATATAAATCTTCCAGATTTAGCCTTACACTCAATATATAACTTTATCAACTTTAACTTTATCAACTTTTGAACGCTTTATAAAAACTTGGTGTTACTGCTTTGGCTGTTGAAGGAAAAAGGAAGTTGTGGCCAAATTTTGCAAACCTTGAAACCTATCATAGACTGTAGAACTTTACAACGTGGTATAAATCTCAATTTTTCGGAGTATTTTATATATTGCCATAACAAACTGATGCTTGACAATATTGTACACTATTGCATTTTTCATAAACAAAGATTAGCGACCGAAAGATGGGACAACACCGGGTTTGTTAGTCCATTTGTAACAATAAGTACAAACTGTCTGAGACTCTATAAGACATATGTACATTCTACCAAAAAGTACCGGGTATTGGTCAATAAATACAAAATAATTGTTGCTCACTCAAAGTTATTGTATCGTGTTCAAAAGAGGTCCCTTCCGAAATAATGCTTTTCTGTCAAACAAGCCCCCTTTTTCCAGAACACACTTTATTTCTCGCCTTTGTATCTTTTATTTATGAAAACACATGCTTGGAAGTGACAGGTATAAAAATAAAGAGAGCAAAGCCAGCCGTAACTATATCAGGTGGAAACGGGGATTGCTCGATGATATTCACGATGATAGTTATCGCCAGCAATAATGCATTTTATGATTATCGTTGATATTGGTTGATGTGGTGTAAATACAGTATTTCAATGAGTTACGGGTACAAATAGTTGCTTATTGTTGTAAACTGCAGGTTGATTGTTTTCGCAACGTACTCGTTACAGGGTTTTTTTTAGCAAAAAACGACGAATTAAAAAGAAAATAAACCACGAAGAGCCTCATTCCTGAAACGTGATGACAGCGCAAGACACAATTGCTGCCCCTAGTAAAATATGTTTGTATAGGCTAGCGCATAAGTAACGTTAAGATTTGATCAGTGAATACATTTCTTTTTTTTTTCGTCTCTTTACAGAATTAACTAAATAATATTTGGGAAATTTATGATGGAAAGGCTCAGCACAGAACAAAGAACCAAAGTTGTTAAATTTTACCTTGAAAGTCAGCATTCGATTATTCAGATCATATCAAAATTTCTTTCATGTTCGAAATGCTGCTAGCTCTCCAACAATTTACCGATTGGTTCAGCATTTTGGGCAATAGGAGGCTGTCCGTGATCTTCCTCGTGCTGGAAAGTCTCGTGCAGTTCGAAATGAGTGCAAGCAAGTAAAACCCGGAACTTCTACCAAGAGACGTTCTCAGCAGTAAGAGATGCCCAGGCAGTCTTTGCAAAGAGTTTTACATATATTACATCTTTTACCATATAAGATGCAATTGGTTCACGAGTTAAAACCAAATGATGCACAAGAACGCATTCAATATAGTCACCGTTAACGTTACTTATGCGCCACACTTTAGTATTAGCTATGGTATTACTTCTCATACTGAAAAAATCGTAGATCCGAATAAATAAGTTGTTTTAAACATACACCCATAAGGATATAATACGTTCTTCATAGCGGGCTGGTCCAAGCGATACAAATGGTTGCAGTATTGTTATCCTTGCAAGCAATTTTTAGCTCATGGAAGCAGACAAACTTTGTACACTTTCACAGGATTCAGAAACTGTAAAAATGTTTCTGATTCAAAAACTGGTTTTCAAAAGCACAAAAAATCTATTTCTCATACACACGCCGTGACGATGGGATAGTACAAAGTAATTCTATTCATTATTGAAGTAATACAATTTCTAGTTGTCAACAAATTAGCTTTGCGTGTAGATAATATTTTGGAGGATCAATTCAGAATTTGTTTGAATATCCGTGCATGAAAGAATCAAATTTGATGGAGGCTACCAAACATAACCACAAAATGCAACATATCGTTCGCCTGAATTTCATAATCAAATAATTCAAGCAATAATTCGTGCAGTATAAAGCTCCATTGCGAAGGAAATTAAAGAATCTGATGTGAATTGGAAAATGAGACGAGAGATAAAAATAACCGAGAAATATTGCAATAGCAATATAGGAGTACTACGTTAAGAATTGAGTCGTCGATGAATCATTATTGACAGTTACCACTGACATTATTGACGTCTACTGAAAACCTCGACTTAGTCTCTTTACGGAATTAAATTGATCTCTCTGGTATGTTAAGCCAATGCTATGATGGCGCAAGTATGATGATTGGGAACCTTTTGGGAGTTGTTCAGAAAAAACAACCATGAATCACATGGTTCACGAAATATTATCTTTCCAACGCCATCTAACGTAATCCGAAAACATTTACACAACAAGAAATACAGATTGATAAAGCTATCTATCGGAAAAATAATGGATTTGAGACAAAATGTGCCTGTAAAGAAAATTTTTCTCATAAAGCAACTAAACCCAACTTCTGAAAAATTATCTTATTTTTTAGAAATGTTCTAACGTTTGTATCATGTATCAGTACCATTTACCCAATAATATATACCGAAAAGGCTCAGAAACAGAAACTTTAATGATGTGCTTTAAATTTGGTTGCGTTTATTGGAAAACTTTAAATTTTCGCTAGAAATTTCACGTCCGCTACACCATATAATGTAATCCGGGTGGTGAGTACATAAGCTATGTCTCGGCCAAACTTATGACATCTATGCAATTTTACGCCTGTCTAATTGTTTATTTTTATTTGAAAATTTGGGCAGTTTTGATTATTTGGAATGTTTTGAGTTAGCTATTTTGAATATGCTGAATATCCTTGCATATTTCGGAGATTTTGAATATTTTTAACATTTGCAAAGTTTCGAATAATTTGAACAGTTTGAGTACCTTTAACATTTTTATTATATTGAATATATTTTGTATTTTATTATCATTACTTTTTTTTTTTTTTGGATACGAACACACATGCCCGCTTTAATCATCTGGAGATAACTGAATTATAATCATTCTGTATATTTTGGCTCTTCGGAAGCTAATAGTTTTTTCGGTACTCGGTAAAATCGTCTGCCAAAACCTCTCTAATTATTTGCAGTTGTTTTTGCAGTTAATAAAAAGTTTGATCGCTTACTAACTATACGCAGCAATCTGAAGTGCACCATTGAAGTCAACAGAACACATAAAATTCAGTAGTGAGGTCAGTGCTATTGCGACTTAAGTTTTATTAAATTTCGCAACGCAGTTGTTTTGAAAGTCCATATCAACAGTTTCAAAACATATCCAAAACTACAAACAACATTCTCATATATCTACTTGTAGATATACATATATATATATATATATATATATATATATAAATGCGACACACTCGCAACAGAGTTGTACAACTATGTGAGAATGGGAAGGTGAATTATTATCACGTGTGTATGGAAAACGTTGGATTTCGTATTACGTGAAGCGGATGTGTATGAAAGGATGTCTGTTATAGTGGGTCAGAGAAGCGAAAACAACAAGGTTCTGTAAAAAAGCGCGCAGCGCTTTAGTTCACAAACTGTGAGAACGTAATTTTGTGGATAAACAATTAATTTTTATGTTCTTCGTGTGAATATTTATGAACATCAAGTGGCAAAGTTTTAGCACCAGTAGCAGCACTTACTGCAAGACAACAAAACTAACGAGGATAAGGAGACATCATATAAACCGAAAAATTGTAACACAAAGTACATGAGCGAAAAATTACAACACCAAATAAAAGTGCTGGATACGGCAAAAACAGCCATACAATCGAGGATTCATCTAAACTAAAGTAGTTTGTTCTTAGCCCCAACAACATGCCCGGAAATTTTCAGTTTGTGAGTTTATGGATTCTCTAAACTAACATGTTTTACTATGTTTGTGTGTGTCTAGTAGCTACTCTAACACATTCACACACTCTAATATATGTACTCATTACATTTGTGTGAATCTCGTAACAATTTGCGGATGGCTATAAGAGTTGTGCCACCTTCTCTTTAGTCATGGACAAATGGGGGTTTTTCTTGGTTTTATATTAGAAATAGGCCGATTACTTAAAGATGCATGAATTGATTGTTGCACAAACGGCAGTTAATAGGCAATGCTTATGAAGTGTTCAAATCTGAAACCACCAAGTTTTTATTTGTTCGAAACCATATGAAATCTTTCCCAAAAAGAGGTTTTGGAACACATAATATGGGTTATCAATTTAGTGATTTCAAAAGGCTGCCAGCTGTTGAATACCTGTCGTCTAAAGTGTTATTTATTTAGCTTGCCATTTACGAATATGGATCAGTAACAACCAAGGAAAGCGTTTAAATAGTGAAAACTTACTACAGTAGTGGTGATTCAAACGCGGACTTTCAATCGAATAAAATTTTCTTCTACGGTGAGGCTCATTTCCCGCTCTCGGTGGTTACGTCTAATGAAATAAAAGTTGCATCGAAATCAAAGCTTTATGTGTGTTCTATTTAACTTTGCTTGAAAACGAATAATGGATGTCCATACGGAACTGGGCTCTTATGCGGGCTAGCCGGATATTTGAAAATTAAATCCTCCGGTTATAAATTATAGAGGGGTCACTAATTTTTCTACATCGACCAATTTGCATGCAATCCATTATCTTTCGCACAAGTAAATCTACTAAACGTCTGTTAAATTATGATGTATTTGCTCCAATGTAATGAAAGGTATGAATTCAGGAATGTATCGATTAAATTATGTAATTTGTGTGAATTCGGTAGAACTATTCAAAGAAAGGATGCTAAGAATATGTCAGTTAACTCTGTAATTTCTATGGGAGCAACTACAAGGGACTTGGTTGTTAATCTATTGCAACCGTCTAATTATAAATTACAGATAAGTGATTAAGTTTCGTAAAATTTTTCATTTTTACCCGATTGTTTTTTTTGGCTATGCAAAATTTTAAGAAATTTCATATTCTATTTATATTATAACGTAATAGACTTGAAAAAGTATGAAACATATTCGGTCAAAAGATTTCTCGATGTTACATTTCAGTCATACCAAATGTTATATTTCTTAATTTCTCCTAGTGAAGTCACAATTAATTTACCAAATTTTCATCCAAACATACTCCACTCTGACCTACTTCTCAACAGCGCAATTGCGTTTGTTCGTTCGATAGATATTATTTTGTAAGATAAATACTTTTCTAAATTCCATTATTTTGGAAATACAGGCAACCCGAATAAGTTCAATCCTCAAGAGATCTTGTTCCACTTATAAGGGTTTCTACTTATTGCACTTGTCACCTATAGAGTTTTTAAAATAAATATTTCACTTAAGTGGGGTTTTACTCCTCCTTCAGGAGTCTTTGGTCGATACCATACTTCTGTTCAATATTCACAAAAAAGGAAAACTTTAGCCAGGAAAGTTTAGGAAAGAAAAAGATAACAAAAAGAGAAGTAGTTTCGTCTTTAAAGTTGGTTTTCGAAAGAACAATTCCTTTACATTTATTGCTTGCTTTCAGCTTAGACATACCTGGTTGCTGCATTTGCATAGCTCACGAATTCTGGCGTGTATTTGTTTCTAAGTGAAGATTCATGAAAGAAATCCCGCTTGTGGAGGTTATGAATAACAATACCCCATTCATAGAGGCAATTTTAACAAATCTATGCCCACTTGTATGAGTTACGAAATTTATTTAAGGAGTTTTTTTTTGTCTCTAAAGTGAAGGGTTCAGAAAAACAGTTCTGTGGAGTTCTACCAATTAACTGCGTTCCACTTACCCAAGATTGAATACATAAACAAAAGTTGTTAATGTTATTGTTTTTACTTTTTCCCCCCAAAAATCTTGGTTAAAACCAATTCCATTGCCTTATGTGAATTCATGACCACGGATACAATACCCAATTTGACTTTCCCCTGTGATCTTTAGCGCCCGCTGCAGTTCAAATTGACTCTCTGCTATCTACTTAACGGTTTTCTTATGTTGCTGTGGTGGAGGAGAGATGGTAACCTCCCATAGAATCACGTCCTTACGGATTTTAATGCGCTATTCTTTTCGGAAACATTTAATGTTTTTGGTTTTAGATTACATTTGATGCGTCTATAATTTAAAATACCTTCTAAAATGCAGTCGAAAATTACTAATTGAGGATTTTTGACCACCAAGTCTCGGATTTGTTAGATGTGACTCTCATAATCACTTCTCTACCTCTCTATCTTTTATGATTTGAAATTTGGCTTAGTGCTACCGACTGCTGGCTGACTGGTTGGCTAGGCGACACGATGACTCTATACTAACGTAATTTTTCCAATGGTAGTATTTTCCTGGTCGCGATTTTATATTGGTTTACGCCCAAGTTGGAAGAATGAAACATATTTTCTCAGTATTAATAACACGTTAACATAGCGATTTGTTACCACATGTAGTCATGTTTTTTTTATAATCTCTGAAATATCTAAACTAATCCACTGCATTTGTACACATTGAGGAATTAGCCTTACCTGTTCTTTAACTTTAAATAGAATGACAAGATGAACTTTTTCGCCTCTAATTTCAAAATAGTATTTAGCGTTAGGAAGGCGATTGTACAACGTACATAAGCGAAGACAATATTACAGATACTCCCTTACAAATAAACTTCTTAAATGCTGAAAAAAATGTATACCTGATTCATGTTAAATATTTTGTTTCGCTCAATGCAATTTGTGATATCCTTTGCAGATATCCCCAATATAAATGAAGAATAATTTTATAGAATTCATTCAAATATTAGGGTAGTGTGTGAGTGTGGAACAATTTCTGACACCTTATTATACATTCTACATTAACATCCAAAATACACTCGAGAAAAAAAGTAAGCGAAACCTAAATTGAGTAAATCTTACGTAATTTGAGTGTGCGTGAATATATTTTGGACTTTAAAGAAGTACACAAACTTTCTTGAATAATTTTCTTACTTATTTGGGAAGGGTTAGCTCACTTCATAGGTATAAAACTATATGTACATTATTGTGCACATAATCTTTGGTTTCAGCCCCAATACAACTACGCACCCTTTTCGAAATACAATGTTCCCTACGTAATTTCCATCTGGTGAGCTCCAATAACTATAATATTTAATACTTGAGTGTCTGTCCAGTAATTGGCAAGTTTTATTAAAGCTTCTCAAACTGAAGCTCGAAACCGTTGTTCTATTTTAGACAGTGGATCCCGTTTAACCGTTTGATTACGTCTAAAAATAGAATGCGAGCAAGCTCACTGTGCGAATTAAAAAAACTATCTAGCTGAGCAAATAAAAATGTATTATATATTTCGAACATTTGTCTTTATGCATAAATTATAAAACATACCGGTTAAATTTCAGTAAATGTACAAAGGGTGTTGGAATTCATAAGTCAGTCCAACTGATTAACTACTGATTTCGGTACTGGCTTTCTGTTGCAGCAATTCGTTGCAGCTAAGCCAGAAAGCTAAGTTGTTTTTTTATGAGGTCATAAATATATAGGACAAATTAGTTAATTTTCATAAAAGATAACAGAAAACGCTCGGTTTTTCAAGTATTACAAATCAATATAATTAACGTAATTGTAGACTGCTGGAGCTTATCAATTAAGGGGAAGATTGAGATCCAGCAAATCGCGCAATTTGTCTCGGAGGTACCATTGGGGATATGGCAATACAATATTATGCGTAAGACGTCAAAAAATGAAATGACATTTCAATCTCTATATATTATTTTCCTTTATATCATGTTTCGTAAAGTTTTGAATTGTTAGGATTTTAATAAAAATTGTTCTC
>JAHXMU010000095.1:5337100-5381337 GCA_019455685.1 Philornis downsi
TATTAGGTTGTGCCAAGTTCTGAGACAGCATCGCTTAATCAGCTTAAAAAGTCATGAAACACATTTGGTTAAAATTATTACCTTAATTTCTTCGAATGAAGGTATAAAATCGCGAGGTTTCATATGCGCCTCGGCTTAATTTATTTAAAATCACGTTAATGACCGTCGCTCTTCAGAAGCACACTAGTAAAAAAAAAATTTCTTTGTTCAGTGTTAAAGTATATTCCTATTGAATAAAAACATTAAGAGAAAATTGTTTATAACAGGGTGAAAATTCGCAAAAATTCATGTGCTGCAAAATTTCGACAAGTCTTTTATATAAATTAAAATATTTAGAACGTCTCTGTCCACCGCATTGATTTTTTCCCCCATCATATGTTCTCTATGTCATCCTTAAGTATATGTAAAAATTTGGAATTAATTGCGATTTTCTTTACCCGTTTTTTACGAAATATAAATTTCTAAACAAAAGTGAGTTATCATGCAATCCGTATATTTGTGCCCTTGTTTTACTTTACTGAATATTTGGATTAATAGTTAAAACTTAGTGTAACATTAATATTTCCGATTTATTTAGATGATTTCTTTGTGCTAAAAACCTCTTGCATTCTACGTTTTTCCACTCTAGTAACTCTCTTTATTATGATTATAAAATTACATTTTCTTGAATTTTTTTTGAACCAAACGTATGGGATCAATTCTTTTGTGAAGTAAAAGAACCTTTCTGCCTTAACTCACGAAGCAGTGTCCTTCTCAAAATCCATTATGTATTTACTGTTTCTGCGCCATAACTTACTTTATGTAATGAACAGTATTTCCATTGTTTTGAAAATACTTCGAAATCATCATACAATTTATATGTACGAATATCGCATATTTTCTTTGGAATAACGTTTGTGAACATGGTATTATACAGCGTCAGGCAACATGTGCAAATGATAAAACTTTATTATCAAAATGGATATTCCCTTCTGGCGCCAATGACCAATGATATTATTTTCAGCAGCTAGACCCTACTTTTGTATGAACGGATATGTCTACAGGCAAAATTGCTTGATTTGGACGATGCTGGCCTACACGACGTCCATCAAGTGGCAATAAGTCAGCACAAAATTACGGTTTGGTGTGTGGAGCGGTGGCATCATCGGTCCGTATTTCTTCGAAAGCAATGATGTCAGTGGAGAGCGGATCTCATTGGCCAGAATTGAGGGGCATGGATGTGAATGCCAAGCTGTTCCAACAGGACAGTGGTATGGATTGCATCGATTGAATTAAATTAAAATTTTATTTTTGCGCATGAATCTAAAACAATATATTGGGTTCGTACTTGGTGTTCTAAATATTTCAATTTATATAAAAGCATTATTAATGTTTTGCAACAAATGAAGTCATTTGGAAAAAGGATAGCTATTAGTTGCAAAGTATATTTATTCCTAATAAACATGCAAAAACTCAGCCTGGTCCATTAAATAAAATAAAATAAATAAAATATAAAAAAAATCAATAAAAATCAAACTCACCCAAACAAAATTGATTTAGCAATATTTCGCACAAAAAAAATAAATTTTGCAAAAATATTTCAATTGTTTATGTTTATTCTGTATAGCTATTTCGGATCCAGCCACGGCTTCTCTTCTGCAGACTTGGTATAATGATTGTGAACAGTTTATTGAATCTTACACACTTGAATCTCTCAACCTAATAAGAACTTCTTCTTGACTTCACAGACTCGGAAAATATCAAGCATTAAGTAATGAGACACATTCGCCAAACTTCTTTCCTTTATTTTTGGTGATAAAAGCAATAGGCTTTCAGACAACATTATCGTTATGATGCGCATGATCCCGGGTTCAGCCACCCATCATTATTTGAGCGACAGTCGCCTCGACAAATCCGGTAAATGATTCTCAAATTATAACGTTCATAATTTTCTTTGTATTTTCATTTTATTTTTTTCTAGTATTTTTTAACAGCCTTCCTTAAAAACATCTAGTTTTTTCTAAAAAGCCCATTATGAAATTATATAAAATTTTCTTAGAATGTACTCGATCTTCCAAAAATAATATATTCTAAAATATGTTAAATAATTAAGTAATCTACTCGTATATAAAAGTGAATACTTTGGATTAAGTATACCTCAAATTTTTAGTGTAAACGGGATGATTTGTAAGCGAAATGTAATGCAGCAGGAAAAGAAAACGTAAAACTTGAAAAAAATTTATATTCTCAGCTTCTCTCATTCTAAAGGAACGGAAATTTTGCTTGTAGAATAAAGAAAACAATAAACAAATTTTTCTATTGTTAACTTGTTATCTTCTAGATATAACTCGTGCAACAGCTTGTACCTACCTGTCATATCACCGTTGGCGGCTAATGCAGCAAGGACATTCGTATTTACCAAAGTTTAACAAAATTTGGATAAATTATCTCATGTTGTACTTTATAACGAACAAATCATAAACAAACTGAGTCGCAACGAAAGTTTACAAAACTTTTGTTCCTGGCGCGGAGGACCACCATCAAAACAAGTAAGAAGTAGCGTTTAAGCACGCAAACATCATGAAAATGAATGACGTGCTGAATTTGTTCTACACTTCATAAGTGCCACATGAAATGCACTTCATGTTTCCCCTTAGAGTATAGCGATTGTATGCGGTTACAAGCTTTCATATGCAATATTTTTATTTATATGAAATTATGTATTGTTACTGCATGTTAATATGTATGGATAAGATGCTTCTTGTTAATACAGGGTGTCCGTCGGGAAGGTATACTACTTTGTTTGTTTATAATTTTTGATTAAATGAAAGAGAATGAATCTTATATTGATAAATGTTTTATTCAATGTCGGCAATTATGCATGGAACACAATATCAGATAAATGTCCGCCTCTGTTAGCCTCACAAATGGGAGCACTTTTGAGCACATTTTTATTACATTCTCACACATTTCATTAATTTCATCACGAATATTTTGTTTCAGCTGCTTAAGTGTTTCTGGTTTGTTTGCATAAACCTTACTTTTTAAATATCCCCACAAAAAGAAGTCCAGAAAAGTCAAATCAGGCGACCGTGGAGGCCAATCAAGATCACCATTTCTTGAAATAACTTGTTGTGGAAAAAGATCTCGCAGTAATTCCATTGTAATCCTGGCTGTATGCGTTGTGGCACCGTCTTGTTGATACCACTTGTTCACCAAGCCCAAAGCATGCAGTTGTGGCTTTAAGAAGTTTTCAATCATATCATGATATCGCTCCGCATTGACAGTTACCGTTATGCCGTTTTCAGTTTCAAATAATTAAGGTCCAATAATTCCTCCTCCCAAAATTGCACAACTGACTGCCACTTTTAATGGATGCAAAGGTGACTGATGAATAATTTAAGGGCTTTACATTGCCCAGAACCAACTATTCTGTTTGCTCACACATTTATTCAAATGAAAATGTGCCTCGTCACTCATTCTGATTTTTTCATGAAAATCGGGGTTGTCATGGGCGAGGTGTAACATCCTACTGGCATATGTATGGCGGCGTAAATGGTCTTAAATGGAAACAAATGCAAAACCTTGGGCGCACTTGTGGCCAAAGTTGTTCTTTGAAGATCAAGCTCCTGAACACGGCGTCAAATTGAGGTTGATGGATTGTTTTGAACACTTTCTTGAGCAGCAGTAATGTTTTCAGCCGATCTTGCAGTACGTTGTGCGTCTATGCTTGACCTTGTCAGCTACAGACTCTCTTTCTTCGAAATCATAGTGTACGTCTTCGTCATCGTCACAGTAATCGATGATTGATTTTGATAAACGTTTTAGTGATTAAAACACGTTGGTTTATCGAATATTTCTTCATTATAAATTTGCCACGTCTCTACTTCACGACCACCTAATATGAACAGTCAAGGCTAATGTTTACCAAAATGGCGGCAAAACAAAATAGTATACCCTTCCGACGGACACCCTGTTTCTGCTAGTTATTGTCTGCTATGCCACTGATCATTATTTTTGCTAAAGCGCAAATCGGAACATATGATATTTTCAGAGAACGAAGCAGGGTTAATGCAAATTATAAGACAGTGTACGTATTACAAACTTAACGCACAGCCTCTGCTAGGACACACAAATTTTGCTTTAAATATGGGAGTTAATAGAAGAAAAACTTGTGTGTAAACAAAAGGTAAACTTTTCGGCATAAGCACAGTAATGGTAAGACCTGTTATCGCTTTCAAAAACTCAACACAAATTGCGATTTTAAAAACAAAATGAAAACTAACTGCAAATGGCGTACTGAGACTGGTACTAATACAAAAATAAAATAGGTAGATAAACTTACATATGATCTTACCCTCTGCCCTTAGGCGTCCAATTTGCTAAAGTGTGACGTAATTTTTATTTTATGTCAGATGAGGAATTTGGGAAATAACCAGAAATATTGGGATAACATTTTTAAAGTGTCGTTAATTATTAACGCTGCCTATTCTGTTAAAACTTTAAAACGATACAAAATTTGCGACCACTTTGCTCAGTTTTTATCCTAGGCTATTTTCAATAATAAACGTTACAGAAATTTCTGCCAGTCTAAACGATTTATGAATATAAATTGAATATAAATTATAAATAAACAAAACGATGATATGCGAATATAGATAATTAAGTAGACATAAAGATTCAAAATATTTTGAATATTATTTCCGCATAGTTGAGAATGAATTAAAAGTGCTCCAGATTACATTAGTGCTTTGAAAGCTTCAGAAGGCGTGAAATAAATATTTTAGGTTTCAACTCAGAGTAGGGAAAAACCAAAATATTATGATTGTCATAATAGTAGGCTAATGGAGCCTGTGAATTCTAAATTATAGAAGAAAATTAAATTTAAAAAAGCATGCCTTTATACAGGGTGGCGCCCGAATCGTGCTACTGGCAACTGTAAATGGGGACCGATATTTAAAGATGTTAAAGGAGTTTTTTTTTATCCAAAACTGCGCCGAACACGTATCCGTTTCAAACTCATTTTGTTCCAGCAAGATGGAGCAACCGCATGCATAGCCAGACCGGTTATGGCAGAGCTCCAAAAAAAATTCCCAAACAAATTAATATCCAGAAACTCCATTTTCCGCTTACCCCCAAGGTAACCTGACTTGACTGCACCAGACTTTTTTTTGGAGGGTTGTGTCAAGCAAGTGATGTACAAAACCAAACCAAGGAATTTGACTGAATTTGACTAATTGAGGCGATCCCGCAATGAATAATTTTCTGATCAGGTATCGCATATATGTGAATAAGCTTGGATGTCATTTACGGTCTATTATCTTTAAAACCAATTAGTTATCTATATATATAAAAATCAATTGCTGTGCGTTAGTCTCGCTAAAGCTCGAGAACGGTTGGACCGATTTGGCTCATTTTGATCTTAAATTATTGGTAGAGTATTCCGGAAGGTTTAAAAAGTTTTATTTGAAGTGATAGATGGCGTTGGAGATGAGATTTTTGCAATTAATTTTTTTTGCCACATTAACATTTTGAAGGCAAAACAAGGTTTGCCGGGTCAGCTAGTATAAAATAAATTTGAATTTTCTATACAGTAAAAACAAAATAATGAAATACATTGATTAAAAGAAAGTTGTTTGAATTTCTTATTGTACTGCAATTGGTACGCCACCCTGTTTATTGGTGACATAAAAATGAACTTGGTCAGCTCCCCCCACTTAATTTTTAAATTCTTTGAAGTTCCCCGTTTTAAAATTTAAGTGGACCGCTCTATTCTTTTTCTAAATCGGTCAGTTTGTATAAGTGCTACCAGGAACCGTCGCTGAAGCAAAACGTATCTGAACGTATCTGAATCTGAAGCAAAACTGAATACAATTTGTTCGGTTTCTGGCAACTAAATGGAAATTGTATAAATATTGATTTTAATTCTACCAACATATTCAAAATCGTAAACGATTCTTCTTTTGATTCTAATACCGAAGCAAAACTTCATACAATTTTAATTCTGTTTATGACATTTTTGTTCTTCTGCCTGTCAGTAAAAATTATTATTATTATTGTTATTATTATTTTTTTTTTTTTTTGAACTTTTGAAATCTGTTCTACCCATATCAGGACGTCTAATAAACGAGATAGACGGATGGTAGCGCCTTTTTACTAATTTTTAAAATTTGATAAGGGGAAGAAGGTGTATTTTTGTAATTTGGTAGGAAACAGTATGTTTTAATTTTGCCTAAAATATGTACGCCGGAAATTTCAAGACTCCCAAGAAATGAGCATATATTTTAATAGTAGAAGTAAATATTTAATTAACATATGAATATTTCTAATTCACCAAAAACCATTACTAGAAAGAACGATTTACTAATTTTCTGCTATTCGAGGCGTCATCTAATAACAGAGCTGTATAAACTGTCATGGGTAGTACACGCCGCTCCAATGACTCAAGTTAGCGCGGAAATATTATTTTCCGAAATGAGATTTATATCCAGCAGTTTGCACGTCAGCCTGACTTGCGACATCCTGGGTGATAGTCAATTGAAATTCGAATAATTCTAATTGAAATTCGAAACACATCAATTGAAAATTAAAATTTCCATTTGCAATTCAAAAGACATCAACCGAAAATCAAAATGTTCATCTGAAATTCAAAAGACATCAATTAAAATTCAAAACATATCGATTGAAAACCGAAACACATCAATTGATATTCCAAATTCGTCATTTGAAATTTAAAAAAAAAAACATTGCATGCTCTACTCTTTAACGTGTACAATGGGTAATTTAATTGTAGTGGTAACATAGAGGTAATTGGATAGTCGCCATATAAAGGATACCAACAAAATGGTTAACCCATACACATCATCGGTAAGTGGTCTACGCTCATTGAAGCAGTCAAAATAATTCTCACACCCAATAGCGTCAACATTTTTCTATTTTTTAAATTAGAATTTTCTCATTTAATATAATATAATCAATGCAATCATAATACCAGGACAACAAAAAATGCGTTCGAAATTTTGTCCTCCGCAGTTGAACCTCATGGAAAATATATGGGGTAAAATAAAAGTATATGCGAAATTGAACATGGGGCTTACTTAACCCAAAAATAGGAGAGCAAAGATTGGCATACACAGAGAGTATCCTCGACCAAGCGACGAATACAATTACCGCCAAATGACATTGGCTTTGAAAGATATTCCAGTTGGCACATAATTAACTTCTGTCAAACCGATAGCTTTTATATCACATATCAATAGTAACAATGTAGAAAAATATGTAAATTCCATTTTTAATATTAATATCTGCTACATTATTATAATCTTATCTTATAATATATTTGTAACTCCTTATTATTTTTTGAATTTCAATTGATGTCTTTCAAATTTCAATTGATGTCTTCTATATTTTAATGTCTTTTGAATTTAAATTGATGTCTTTCGAATTTCAAATGGAATAATTGAATTTCAATTGATGTCTGTTGAATTGCAAATGCGAATTTTGATTTTCAATCGATGTCTTTTGAATTTCAGATTGAAATTTTGATTTTCAATTGATGTGTTTCGAATTTCAAATACAATTTTTGAATTTCAATTGGAATTGTTCGAATTTCAATTGAAAATGGTGTAGAAACAATAACATCTTAATCGTAACGGAAGGAGCAAAATGCATATTAGACCGTAGTGAAGATTCACAATGACTGTTTTTCTCTCTGTGCAGACAGACGTGTTGTGCATCGGCTCTAGAAAAATAATTATAAAAAAAGGTTAAATATACTCTTAGCCCAAAAATATTCAGTCACAAGACGCTAAAACAAAATTCCCCAGTGCAGTGATAATAACATACAATTTATAATATTACAGACACAACAAATCTGGAAAAAAATATACTTTACATTTCGCATATCTTAAGGCGAAAAGTGCCTATATGAGTGTCTCACACTCAGAGAGACGTCTGAGTTTTAACGGCAGAAATGCCTATCTCTCTATAAATGCAAACGAGTGTCAGAAAAGTGCATCCCAAAACAAAAAAGATGACAGTGCCTTCCTAACCGCGAAAACTAATGTCAATATGAATTCCCCCTCAGCTCACATCTCTCCAAACAATGATGACAGTTTGGCAAGTGGACAGAATATGTTGCCGCCTAAAAGTATGCCCGTAAGTACTTCGTATTCCCATGCTCCACAAACAATCAGTTCGCTCCAAGTTAAGGTTCCGCCTAAAAGTATACCCGATATCTCACCTAACATTCGTGCAAACGGTGATATAGTGCCAACTCTCGCGAATGCTACTCAACCGGCAACATCGACCTCGAAGGGTGCTCTACCGAAACAAAAACCTCAAAATGAAACGGTTCAAATTGGGATAGACGTTTACTTTCCCATTCTGAAAAGAAAATTGAGCCCAAAGTCTAGCCAAAAACTTCAAAACTCGAAGTATTCCACAAGCATCCCTCCCTCACAGGTTGACCCAAGAGGTCAAAATTACTACGCAATTTTGGCCACAGAAGAAGAAAATTTGCAATCACAACCTAAGAAAGCACAAAAACCTCCCCCGATATTCCTAAGGGAAGCTATCTCTAACAATCTGGTAAACAGATTATCTCATTTAGTTGGAAAAGACGGTTTCCATGTAGTGTCCCTGGGCAAGGGGAAGGTGCTGGAGACAAAAGTTCAAACATATACAGAAGAAAAATATCGTGAAGTTTCCAAATTTGTTGACCAGGAACGTAAAAATTACTACACTTACCAACTCAAAAGCTCTAAGGGACTAATAGTTGTAATCAAGGGCATTGAAAGCAACGTTCCCATACAGGAAATAAAGGAGGCTGTTGAAAATGAGGGTTACGAGGTGAAATCCATTCACAATATACTCAACAAGTTCAAGGCTCCTCAGCCCATGTTTAAGGTGGAAATAGCGTTTGACTATGCCCACATGAAAGGAAAAAAATGAACCCCACCCAATTTACAATCTCAGATATCTGCTTCATCGCAGAGTATCAGTTGAGGAACCGCTAGCGCGCAAAGACCCTCCTCAATGCTTAAACTGTCAGGAGTTTGGGCATACTAAAGCTTAATGCAAATTACCATCAGTATGTGTGATATGCGGAAGTATTCATAAAACTTCAGAATGCAAGTTACCAAAAACAGATCCCAGTCTGAAGAAATGTGGAAACTGTGGAGGAAACCATACAGCTAATTATAGAGGTTGCCCCGTGTATATAGAACTAAGGAGGAAGCTCTCTTATAGAAGGCAGGAAACTCCTCAGTTGCAAGTGCCAGAGTTTGGGTGTATCCCAAATCCAGTTCCATCAGTCTCAAATGCCAATTCAGCAACGACGACTCAAATGACATATGCACAATCTCTGAAAAATCAGGTTCCTCAAGCTCCTCCGCAGAAAAACAATATTGAAACCTCAATCGAATCCCTCATAAAAACTATGAATAATTTCATGACAAATATGCAGAGGATTATGCAAGAAATGTTACGAAACCAGAATATGCTCATTCAAGTTTTATTAACCGGAAAATGAACTCTATAAGAATTTGTTACTGGAATGCCGACGGACTCACCCAACATAAGAATGAAGTAGAGTATTTCTTGAGATCCCGAGATATTGACATTCTCTTAGTCTCTGAAACTCATTTCTCGTTAAAAAATTGCTTCCGAATAAATGGATACTCAACCTACGATACAAAACATCCCAGTGGCAGAGCTTGTGGAGGAACAGCTGTAATAATTAATGATCAGGTATCACATACAAGCCACTTCAGTTGCACTAACTGGATTAAACATAATAGTTTCTTCAATATACTGCCCTCCCAAATATGTTATAAGCGAAGACCAGTTTTCACACTTTTTCTCTACTCTTGGTGACAAGTTTATAGCAGCCGGAGACTACAATGCTAAACATACATTCTGGGGGTCTAGACTCGTCAACCCCAGGGGCAGGCAATTGCTGAATGCTATATCGAGTTCTGGCCTAAAAGTTTTGTCTGGAGGTGAACCAACATACTGGCCCACGGATCTCAATAAAACCCCCGATCTCATAGATTTTGCAGTTATGAAGAGCATAACAAGAGAACACATCATCGTTACTCCTTCCCTCGACCTCTCATCAGACCACTCCCCCACAATTCTCACAGTATTCAACATTCCCTTGAACCCGGAAATCTCTTACCATTTTCCAAACAGGCATACAAATTGGTTGAGATACAAGATGTACATAAGCTCTCATCTGTGGCAAAACTTTTCTCTCAAAACACCAGATGAAATTCAGTCTACCATCAACGTCCTCACTACCACAATGACAACTGCCGCAAACTTGGCAACTCCGCACAAGGTCTATGCTAAAACAAAAAATGACTCCTCATGTCATATTGAATCCCTAATCAAAGGGAAAAGGAAAACGAGAAGACGATGGCAAAAGCACAGATCTCCCTAACTCAAAGCTCGTCTCGACCAGTGCAAGTCAAAACTGAGGTCAACTCTGGATGAAAAAAAAGAAATCTCCGAAGCCCGCTACTTATCTCGTCTAGGAGCCACACAAAACACTAACTATAGCCTGTACAAGGCCACAAGGCAACTACAGCGTCCTATAACGCAGGAGTCTCCAATACGGATGAAAGATGGAGGATGGGCAAGGAGTAGTGATGAAAAAGTGAAAGAAACTCGCGTGAATCCAACGATCATTAGCCCAATGGTCACAAATCCAATGAAAATAAGTCTATCTCTTTTAAAGAAAAACGTTCTCTCGTTGAAAATGAATAAATCTCCTGGACACGATAAAATAACAGCGAAAATGATCTCAGAACTCCTCCACAATATCCTCAAATTAGTTTTATTTATATTTAATGCTATACATCGAATTGGATACTTTCCTCGATCATGGAAGCTGTCTGAAATAATAATGATCCCAAAACCTGGAAAGGAACTCACAAATTACATCCTATCGACCCATAAGTTTACTCTCTATTTTATCTAAACTGTTTGAAAAGATCTTTCTCCAAATGTTGTACCCCCATATTGAAGCAAACCATGTAATACCCACGCACCAGTTTGGGTTACGCAAGGGTCATGGAACGACAGAACAAGTACACCGTATAGTAACCCAGATCAGAAAAACATTCGAAGATCGGATACAGTGTGGCATGAAGGCCTTATTCACAAAATAGTCTCTTTTCTACCGGCAAATACCCACAAGCTCCTGGAGAGCTATCTGAAGGATCGATCTTTTGTAGTAAAATCGAAAGACTCTGTTTCAACTCAAAGAAAAGTTTCAGCAGGAGTTCCGCAGGGCAGTATACTAGGCCCTATACTATATACCATCTACACCTCTGATATGCATCTTCATTCCCTAATTCAAACCTCAACTTTCGCTGATGACACTGCATTTATGAGCACTAACACTTGCCCATTAATGGCTTCTAGACAACTGCAGTCTCATATACACACATTAGAATCTTGGCTCGAAAAGTGGAAGATAAAAGTAAATGCCACTAAGAGTATACAGGTTACATTCTCTCTTAGACAGAACAATTGCCCAGCCCTCACTATTCACGGTAGTACCATACCCGTTCATAACCATGTCAAATATTTGGGTATTCACCTAGACCGACGTCTCACCTGGAAAAATCACATTGACTCAAAAATCATACAATTGAAATTAAAAATGGCTCAACTCCACTGGCTTATTGGCTCCCAGTCTACTCTCAGTTTGGAAAATAAAATCACCATCTACAAAACCATATTGAAGCCAATATGGACATACGGCATCCAGTTGTGGGGAACGGCATCGGCTTCTAACATAAATAAGCTACAGAGAAGACAGTCAAGAATACTGTGTCAAATTTGTGGTGCCCCATGATATATTAGGAATGATAACATACACAATGATTTAAACATTCCTTATATTTCCGAGGAAATACAAAAATTAAGCAGGTCATATGTATCAGAGTTGTCCTCCCACTCAAACCCACTCGCTCAAAACCTTCAGCATTTTCCCGGCCATATACGGCTAAAAAGAAAGGACACGCTAGACTTGGTCCGGTGATAAACAGTACTTCTCGCCAAAAACAAGATCCGGCAATGGCAGGATACTTTAGTTTAAGATAGGTTTAAGATTTGAATACATATTGTAAATTTCGTAAGAAAGATCCAATAAAAAAAAA
Organism: Philornis downsi; assembly: GCA_019455685.1. NCBI lineage: Eukaryota > Metazoa > Arthropoda > Insecta > Diptera > Muscidae > Philornis > Philornis downsi. The sequence continues at coordinate 5,349,250 of JAHXMU010000095.1, forward strand.
CAATGAATGAAAAAAAAAAACAATGACTGTAAATGAAGCATCAACTTATTTCATTGTAAATTAATCTTCAGTCAGTTCGAAGCAAAAGCGGATTTGTCCGACTTCATTCAAACAGTTTGTTAAGTTTTCTTATAATAATATATTGTAGATATATGTAACTTATATAAACCGGAAATAACAAAACCGGGTTTCGTTTGTGAATTTACTTTCCACAACGAAAAATTAACATGTAACTAGCAAGGATGCTGGAGGTATTTAGGAGGTTATTCGGAAATATAGGTATAATACGGCAGGAGAACATGCCGGTTTGGACCATATTTGGAATATAAGATTTTCGAAAGGTTATTACTAGTTTCTCAAGTTTGCATTAGCCTCATATTTCGAAGTTTCCTATTAAATTTGAAATTCGTATTTCGTTTTTAATATATTTTTAATATAACTTTGAATGTTATTTAAATAAAAACACGGTTTGTTTCGATATGAAAACGGAAAAAATATGAAGTTTTAATTAAACTTCATATAAGAAACGAATCGAAGTAGGACGTAGGAGGTTGTTTCAGTTATGAATCGGAAACAAATATTGTCCGCAATCTCGTTTTTTTGGTTACGAGTTAAGAACAATTTTCGCATATATGTTTAACTTCACATTCAAAATAAAAACGAAACGGAACTGAACGTGGGTATCAGAGTGTTACTCTTAATATCCTTGCGCAGAACAAATTCTGCTAAATGCCTGATACCTGCTAAATTCATACGCAGAACAAAATTTGATAATTGCCAGACTCGTACTAAATTGTAATGAATTTATTGCAATTAAATGACAGACTCACTTCTAGAAATATAGGGAGTTTGTGTGGGAGTTATCAGAGAGGGAATTGTGATTCGTGCGATTTTTTTACAATTTTACCTGTAGTGCCATAGAATTAACAAGAAGTTATGTAACTGCAATCTACGAATGGGGCTTACAAGCAGAATTAAGTTTCTGTAAATCTTTCAATTTATAGGGGATTTCCCAGAAGGGAAAAGGAATACACTCCATTCTATTTTTCAGAACTTTATACTGAACACAAATCTGGACTACTCCAATATACTAACTAGTAGTCAAAATTGAAAGATTTTAGATGAATCGAACATGCCAATCAATATCCAATTACTGGCGGAGGTGTAGTTTTAGGCAAATTCACCTTTTATAAACTCATCCAGCTATAAAAATTACAGTATTCTAATGAATTCGTGCGAACACTACACGTGTTATGATAAGAAGAATATTTTAAGGTTTGAGGACATAAGTAAAAAAAAATAGAGTTTTGAAAGTTTTCATGAATTAAAGTAAACATTTTAAATTTGTGGTCAGAAAAATAGTTTAGATTGATGGTAATTTTTAAGGGGATCCCAGAAAAAAGGCGTTAAGTGGTTCTAATGTCATAAGTATGTAAATTTCAAATTCCAATTCCAAATTCATCATATAATATCAATTTTTACAAAGTTGACCATGTTGTATAGTGGGTACAAGATGGATCTGACGATTTTACCAATTCTCGATCGTAAACCGTGACTTCAGAAATCATTTTCACCAGCTGAATTTAATTATGAGAACTGTATGCCTACTAAAGCCATCGTATCCAGCAGATAGCCATGGTCTTAAAAAGTCCTGCAATTAATTAGCCTTAAGGTACCTGCGGCATAAGTTTTCCTTTAATGGACAATACTTTTTCTCTCATATACCATATATGGTTTTTATATTTTATAAATTTACATAAGCTGCAGTAATCTAACATTTCACTGACTCCAATGATTTATAATGTCAGGAATAATTTGGGAATAATCGACCAAGAAACCACGCCCCTTCTGCAAATTTCCATAACAATTACATGCATAAAACAAGCACACTAAGGTTCTTACCCTCCAAGCAGCTGCATTAACTTCAGACAACTGCGTCACGCATATTGAGTTTGATAAACGTAATCCTTAAAGTGAATATGAATCGCAATCTCACTTCCACTGTGGTGCGCACCTTAAAACTTGACCGATATACCGAAATTAAACATACCTCCTACGATTTTCTGTTCACTGGCCGCACTAATTTATAATTAAACTTAAGCCTTTGTGAAACCTCTTATACAAATTTTATTTAGTTGCACTAAATTCAGAATAATTTAGCATGTATTTAGTTCTATATAAAATTTTTTCCATTTAAATTTTCGTACTTTGCAAATACAAATGATCCGTCTATATTTTTTAGGCGAACTGTAATATCTGTTCTATTACTATGTGTTAATTTAGAGCATTTTTGCACTAACGTGAAAGGAAGTTGGATTAGTGCTTACCTGACAAAAATGTCTTCGCTAAAACAATTTCTCTTAAATTTTGACTATAACTTCCAAGTTTCGCTGCCACAATAGACTGACGTCAGTAATTTTGACTTTCAAATGCACAATCATATCCGGCTTATCCATACAAAATTGAATACGCAGCCTTAAATGAAAAAGTCTAGAGGTATGATATGACTGTTCGCCGAACTGTTTTCGCAATAATGCCATGCCCGTTTGAACCAAATGCTGTCCATGATAAAATATCAAACTATATTGAAAAAAAAACCGGGAAGGATAACAAAAACATCTGTTGTAACTGCTACAGAAATGACCTACATATACGTTCACGCAGGGCTGATGCAGAAGTGCGGAGAGTGGCAGAATTTGCGTAATGAATCGCTAGGTTCTTATTGACAAATATGAATAAAAATACAAAAAATGAAGCAAAATTATAACTTACTGAGTTCTGTTATTAGGATTTATAATAATTATAACTAACTAATTGCCTTTCGCTCACAAAATTAGGAAGAAGCCGTTGTTTTTTGTAAAATCGGGAGACTGCGACAATGTAGATCTTTTTAATTGACAGACTCCAGTTAGTAAATGTTCGATGCTAGATAAATCGTATTGAATTTTTTATAGTCTAATGAAAGGAATGAGAAGTATAAAAAATATGTGTTTGTATGGGATGGGGGGATTATCGGACTCTTCGATTTTGACTAAATATTATTACATAATTTAATTCAATCACCTACAATTTAGAAAATTTCAGTCTACGAATTAATACTTACTGGAAAAAATTAAAATTTGATAAATCGGTCAATACAAACACAGCGGTGATCATGCAGTTCATTTTCATTCCCAAAATTAAATATAATATAAAGCACATAATGCTTCCCGAATTTGGCTGAACTCTGTATAGCTGCTTGAAAGATACGAAAGATGTATGTTAAGAGAATATCGGTTGAATCGGTCATTTGTATGGTGGTACCAGCAGCAGTGCGGTTATGTGGTGGATTTTTCTGAATTTCTTCTGAACAGTCAGTCAAATTGACATTAGCGTGGCAACGCGGCCCATTTTCTTTGTTAGACCATTCTTAAGCAAAATGCTAACTTTTACCAAATTTTACTCAATATAGTAAAGCTGGTTGGAAGATATGAACATAAGAATATATGAATTAAATAGGTTATCTGTATGGGAGGTAACAGAAAAGTTGTAGCCAATCAGTCGATTTTCCAAATTTTCTCAAGCGTTACAGAACAATGCAATGGCAAAAATGTATGTGCTGTCCACCGATTAACTGTCACAAGGGAAAACTGATTATCGGAATATCGCTCGTTTTGTATAGGAGGTACCAGAAGGATCATAACCTACTTTCAATTTCCGGTTAAGAACTGACAGAATATTAGGCTATGTCAGGTTTTAAGAAGTTTCATAAAGATTTACAGCGGACCGACATCACTCAATCGACTTAAAAAGTAATAAAACACATTGTGACGAAAAATAGACTTCTTCCCGGATGTTGTACCGGGAATCATGACCGAATCATGACTTTGGATGAAGGAATAATTAAACAAAGGAACTTTGAAATTACACATAACAATGAAAACTACTCAAAGGCATCAAAATTTATTTTGAAATACCAAAATTTTTTGTACAAATTGCTAAAAAATTATGCAAAGTATACATTAATGCACGTTTAATGGACTTACGAGTCGTTTTTACTTACATATACTAGTTTGCAAAAATCTAACTAGTTTTCATACACTGGCGATCAGAAACACTTACGGTCACAAATAATTATAGTTTTTTCGTGGCTAAAATGGTTTATTTGTCCACGAATGTCGGCAAATATGCGTCAATGTGTTGTAGATAGCAATATCTTGTTAAAAATCTGAACAGATGTGTGAGTAGGGTGGTGCCAGAGAGCGCGTGGTAAGTGCAAATTACAGAGGATTCATAAAGTTTCGAAAAATAGGCCAATTTGTTACTAAATGAAACAATATTATGTTGTGTCTAGTTTTAAAAAGTTTCGGAAAGAACTATGTTAAGTATCGTGTCGTACTCGGTTCTTCATTATATTATATTTTTGGCGTATCAAATGATATTCCCCTTCATTCCTCCCTATGAAGCCATGAAAATTGCCTCAAAATCAAAGCGATAATCTTTAAGACTTATTAAATTTCAATGAATATCACCACTTGGTGAAATGCTGAAATCATGCCCAGCACACCGAATTAAAATTAAATCTTTGCTGAACACCGGATATGATGAAAGTATTCTAGACCCTCCACAGTATTAAGTGGGCATGATTTTACCGATTCCCCAAGTAGCGTTTTTCATTGAAATGTGATCATATTTAGAAAATATGATTCAGTTACATCAAGTAATAAGAAAAATGGCCTATTATTGTCTAGATATCACTAAATTGAGTTTTATCGCTTATCTTATTTGCAAAAAATATGTGCTAAATCTAATAGAAGATTTCCAGTCCATAAGACTTCTCACGTCGTTGATTGAATATTCATTTCGAAAATAATGAAACCGTAACAATGGTTTCCTATAAATACAGAAACCAATTTGAGTTTACCCCTCAATGAAAACACGGTTACTAAATCATAACCCCTCTTACTAAATTCGACATTTATTCACAATTACTTCGAACTATCACATTTATTTACCAACTTCAGAGTTTTATATAAAATAATGGAAAACAAAGTGTTTACATATATTGTATTCAAGTAGTTTTAACACAATTGTACTCATATATGTGCATATTTATTTAATATGATGTTGAAGTGCTATTGCGTACATCCAACCGTGATATTGCGTAAGAACCATCAGGAACAAGTTAAATTCATGCAATTAACTTGAATATATAGAAATCAAGTGCAGGTAATCGTTTTCATTTCTCTTAAATTCGTGAGTTGGAAATAACGCGTTCTTGTTAAAATGTTTGTTTTTGTTTTGTTAAATTGCCAATTAAAACTATTAACAGTTGATTATAACAGATACTGGGGCTGAGTTTGAAAAAAAAGCTGGAAAATGTTCAACTAAGCTGATGGCTTTGGCAAATCCATCAGAGAAAACTTGTACAGATGGAGTAATGCTAAGAGAGAGTATGGAAATTCTCATGATTTTTTAATTCCCGGGAAAGAGAAAAATTTGTTTTTGCAAGTCTTGAAAAAGAAGCGAGTTATTAATATTTCACAGACCCATTTTTTTAATGGAAAAATAATTAGTAAAATTATAACAAGATTATTTTGCGTCTCGTGGATATTGATATTTTAAAATTATATAATACAGGGTGGCGCAATAGAACGTGCATATTTAAAAAATAGATTAAAAAATAAATACAAGAAGTACGGTTAAAATAAATTTAAGGCATTATAGGGTAATAAATGGAGTTTATTTTTTAAAAATAATATTATCTAAATGGTGATATTATCAAAATTAGAAAATCGATTAAGCATTTCATTAGCAAATGCGAGCCTTGCAGCTTATATGGATGCAGTTTAAGATCCAATGTTAAAATTCGTTGCAAACTTCGTCGCGATAATTGTAATACAGACGATCTCTTGCGAGTCGACATTTGTGGATTTCCTCGTACTGACTTCATAACTCTCTCAACATTGTCTTCGGTCCTAGATGTTCTTGGGCGACCATTTGCTTGTGGTTTAAATGTTGAACCGGTCTCTTCAAAACGCTTTACCCATATTAAATTAGCACTCGGAACTTCACTAATTCGCCGTAGTCCATATTCAGCACAATATATTCGCCTAGTAGCAATATATGAACGAGAGTTCTCGTAAAATGCGCGCACCCAAAATGCGCGACGCTTCCCGTCAAAGTGATTCATAGCGACTAAAACTCCATGAGCTCGCTAACCCAACGATATAGGCGCCCCCCGCCCGCGCCTTTTCTACCACGCAAAAAAAGATGATGCAATATGCACGTTCTATTGCGCCACCCGTTATATTGACTACAGATGTTCTTCTCTGACTGCTGTTTTAAGATTTCTAAATTCATAGTTATCAGTTTTTTCCAAAGTTATTACAATTGTTTACAAATTGTTCGTCCATTTAATGCAAAATATACTCAATATATTGCCTATATATGCATATTCTTGCGTGGATTTATTCCCGATGCAACCGCTTATCTGTTTTTGTGCTGCAGTCAACTCGATGTAAAAGATGTAAAAAGCTCAAGCTGGAAGAGTTCGCTGAACATGTGAAATTCTCGAATATCTCATTCATGGGATTCCATGGAATGTGTTTTTTTATCTTCTTGCGTTGCAGCGAAATCATTTGATTCATTTAGCTTACAAGACCATGAATCTTGAAAAAAAGTGCACTTTCTAAAAAAAAAGAAAAAAAATTAAATTGTATTTCACATGGAATGATTAGTCGGTTTTGTATAAAAGGTACAAGAACGAGCATAAGTACATTCCATTATAGTCCTAAACTATAGTGGAAGAAAAGAATTGCAGTGGACAAAATTTTAGCGGATTTCAAAAGTTATCATGGGAAAATTGACGGATTTCAATACATCTGAGGAGGAGAAGCGATCTTATCCGCTATCATTAGTTAAGCGATACTAATTTATAGTTAAGTTGTGTGGAGTTGGTGGATTTTTTTCATAAATTTTAATTCCAACCAATTCCAAACTAATCACGTAAAAGTAATTTTTGTCAAATTTTGCATTTTCATGGGGCTTACCAAAATAGACTTGTGCACTTTTTTCCGTTTTCAATTGCAAACCAATACTTGGGGAAATATTACCACTAGTGAAATTTTATTAGAATCGGTATATGTATATTCCCCCGACTTGTCACGTTCACAAGCCTGCTGCACAGTCATACAGCCATCATTCATCTTCAAACGCCCTGAAACGAATTTTCTCTAAAGTTGATTAAGTCTAATCTTTTTGAGAATATAAATATAATTCCGTTTTTTGAGAGCACAATAAATGGATTGAATTAATTGTTTTATTTGGAACTGGATATAGGTAAAATGTGTTGCCAAAGCATAGTCCCAGTACTTGTTTTTAATAGAAAAAGTAGTATCAGAGAAAATGAATGAAAATTCCAACTGAAGGGAGAAATTGTTAAAAGTACAGGAATGAAAACCTAATAAAAATAGAAATATCTCAACAGCAAAACTCAGTCGTTCGCTTCATTTCAGTCTTTGTTTCACTCGCTGTTGTTATTTGCTTCGATTTCTAAACGTTATTAGCTTCTGCTAAAGCAATTTCGTCAAAGATTGTTGCCTTATTAATTTTGCTGGACAACTTTCTTTAAGTAAAATGTAGTAAATTGGAAGTTCAGATGTTTCTTGTCTCTATTAGAATTTGTTACGTCTCTTACCTTGCTCTTCATATTATTCTATTATTTGACCGCAAAAAAAAACCGACAAGTAGATTCTTGAATTGACTTAAATGTTCTCTCATCGAAATTCTGGTGCTTCAACTTCTGTGCTGGCACAATCATAAGGCTGTGCCAAGAGTTGAATCGCTTGGTTTTTATCAAATATTGCTCAAAATTAACGGACAATATAAAAAGCAAAAAATTATTGAGGAACGAAAGATCAATTCGTATGGTGGTAGCAGCAATGCTGCGGCATAAATAGTCTAAATCCGCCTTTTATGTGGAAAATACCAGAAAGTACGCAGTTATAGGGTCGATATAAAGGAGTACAATGTATACAAATTTGTGATTACTGCTGCTTCCAGTCAGAAATTCTGTGGGAAGTATTGAAATCAGTTAGTATGTATGTTCATTTTCCGAACTAAATTTGTTTTATATTCGGCGAACAGTGAATTTGATTGGTATCTTTGCACTTAAATTACAGAGGTGGATTTAATATATCGTATTAGAACGTCCTTTCAATTAGAAATTACGGAGAAAATATTGAGTTGCTATTTGGCTGTTACATTTTGTGCAAATCAACTGCATTACCAATTGTATAGGAGGTAACAGCCAGTCAAAGAAACTGATATAGTTCAATAGACATAGAAAGCCATGAAACTCATTTATTAAATAGACTTTAAATGTTTCCTTCTCGATGTTATATCCTGCGCCTTAACACATAATCGTTCCTTCCCTTTACAATAAATAGGACAAAAGTGTGTCATGAGATTTGATTATATCAATTTCATATGGAGTTTGATTATATTTGATTATGTCAGTTTCATATGGAAATGTGTGTTTAACATTCCGTTTGTAATGGAGATGTATGTGTGAAAACAACGCTATTCGTACAACACAGCGTAGTTCAAACTCTTTCAACACCATCAAGTGACACCTACCCTGACGGTTGTAAAACTTATCGATATATGAATGTATTTTGACATTTTTGATAGAGGACGAACCGCTTGATTAGAAGCTGAAACTTTGCGTCACAACATTTCATGATACTGGAGACGTTTGCTCACACAGGGTTTAAAATCATATCTATAAAAAATCATTTTTTTTACAATTTTATTTTTTTTAATATTTTTAATCTTGTATGGCAATTGAAAGTTGTAAGCGGTGTCAAACGAAACTAGAAGGAGTTGTTCCTGTTCATACATTAATTAATGCCACTGACATAACTGGGGATATGATTGCCTAAGGTCGCGATTATCTACTGAAAGCTCATATTTCTTATTACTCAATATGTCGGTGGAATCGTGCAGATATTTCAAAAGTTACCATAGCTTTTAATATCCAAGACATTTCATTTTCTGTCATGTGGCAGAATCCATTACAATTTGATTTACGGTTCTACAGAGCCTGTTTTCTTTTGTGTGGCGTCAGACCAATTTGTATTTGTTATTCCTCCAATGATGCCAAATCATGATATTAAGTTGTAATATTAAGCAGCACGTTCTTCATGATAAAACTGTATTACCAAAATGAGTACTCGTCAGTGTATTTTAAACATAAATAATCAGCCGACATCCATACGATGTCCGTGAAAATATACAGGAGAACCCTGGACGGTCGATTCGTCGACGTGAATTAGGCTTTTTCAGGACTTCAACTTACTGAGTTTTCTGCCGTGACTTAAGCCTGTACACGTACAATGTATAATCGCTCAAAATTAATGATCATATACAACGAAGTTAGTTTGCTGACTAGACTTCAGATGACCTGAAGGAGGACCTTAAATGAGAGCATCATTGCTCGGTATTTCTTTAAAAGCAACGTTGGTGAGAAAATCATCGTCAACAGCGAGCGCTACTGATCATGATACCCATTGGCTCAAATGAAACGATGTCCACGTAAACGATTTGTGTGTGCTATGTGCCACACAGCGAACACCAAAATAGACATTCTGCATGATTAATTTTGGGATATTGCTATCTCTCGCGATTGTGATCCACATTGGACAGTAAGATCTTGCGATTTGACCCCATAAGACTTTTTTGGATGAGTTCCTGGAAGCGCAGGTCTGCGACGGTAAATCTCAATCGACCGATGCCCTCAAAGTCAGCATAATCGAAGATCTCTACCAAATTCAGTCTGATCTTCGCGGTGAAATAGCCTACGTCGGACGTTTGAATCTTTTCAAAACAAAAAAAAAAAGGAAAAGTATTTTAGTAACAACTGATCAAGCACAGTTTTTTTTATTCTATTTCACCATTCGTACTCCCTATTTTGAAAACTCTCGGTATGAAGTTTACACAATCAAAACATTCCGCACCGGATATAAGTACATATTTAGGTGGCACCCTTACAGACTTCAATATAGAATTTGTCACTTTCATTCAGATTTAACTTTTAATTTGACTTTTATTTCATCTAGCAATTCCCTTCCTGTTTGTTTGCTGGGTTTATAAAACCAAAATTTTCCATACTTCGTACATAACGCCTGTGAAAAATGGCTTAATTAAAAGAGAAAAAGGCACGAGCACCGGATACAAAGCACTCTCATTCAATTGTTATCAGAATTTCTAGACATCTATAGAATACCGAATGTTTTTCGACGCCTTCCACTACATACAATCTACCGTCGTACAAACTACAAAACCTTTTTTCCATGTAAAAGCTCGTCGCCTGGACGTCAACACACTAACTGAAGCAAAGTAACATTGTTTGAACATCTGATAGACAGTGGCATCATTCGTCCTTCCAATTCTGAATGGCGCTGAGTGGGAGATTATGATAAAATAAGTAAGAAAACATTTCCAGATTGTTACAAATGTCGATGAACATCGTTGTCAAATGCTTGAGTGATTGCGGCGGCATCACTTTGGTTTTAAAACCAAATCGGCGATTTTAATGAAAATGTATCCAAAGATTGAAGAACAATAAATACCATACCATTGCTCTGGGAAGTCATAGCTATGACAAGTTTTTGTCGTCTTTTATTTTGGTAAAAACTAGTGAAATTCAGACTTTGTCGGTTGGTTATTACCAATGAGGAAAATTACTTGTGAACCAGACTGCTGAATCCGGAGACGCCATTGACGCAAATTCTTACTGCCAAATTCAGCTTTATTCTCACATCTTCGTTATGATGTCACTCTAATCCTAAGAATCTGTGCTTCAAGTTTTTATGAAGCAATTGACTGACTAAAATTAACAGTCCTTAAGTTTCTTTTCAAGATAAGAGTTCTAGCTCTACCTCAGTATAGTGCCTATGGCTTCGAATTAATCGACGTTTAAAAGTCGTACCCGCCGCATTTTTATCATGTGTGTCTTCAAACAAATCCCGGAAAAATTCAATCGTAAACAATAGAGACATCTCCAACTTCTATACACACCATGTTCCTGGCCGTGACAATGATGTCGCAGATAACATTTCACGAATTCAGGAGACTCCTGCTATTGACTATAAACAACATTATGTGGCACCACATAACGATGGCGGACTTGTTTACTTGTTGGGCTCAGAAATGAAACTTAATTTGAAACTATTTCATTTGACAAATAATGACTTAATTTATTACGACATTTCAGCAAATAAAGTTTGCTGTTACAAAATCCGCAAAGTTATATTTGACGCCATTCATGGACTATGGAATTCATAAATCAAAGCTATGCGATAGCCAATATCTTAAATAATAAATCACGTCGACAATAGAATGGAATAGAACCTTTCAATCATGTCAATAAGCAATTTTGATATGTGAACTCGTTAATATGGTGACACTCACATCGTTGTGGGACCGCTGCCGTTACGAATTTAAATTTTCTGGTGGGGTTCAAAATTTAGATGCCCTGATAACATTTATACGAATCGTAGCGCCATCAGTCTTTAAAGGTATGGACAAATCTCTTGAAATCCATTATGCAAACGAAGGAATTGGCCGAGCGTTCCCATCGCACTCTTAAATCTGCTTTAAATAGTCGTGGAAAAATATTGTGGAATAACCTGTAACCTACAGTTATGATTGGTTGACTATCATTAATGCCTTTAATTGATGTCCAAAATATTTAAAGACACCAATAAAAACAGTACAGAAATTTTACTCAGATGAACAGACTTATATATAACTTCTCCCAACGTGCCTTTGCGTTGGTGTGAATGCATAATATGTACCAAATTTAGCCGCTTGAATGATAAGGAGCTAAGAATGTTGGAGTTAAATCGATTATTTGTGTGACAGGTATCAGAAGGAGCGTGGATATGTGGTCGATTTTACTCACATTTTAAAACAATGCAGTAGACAGAAATCAAGCTTATAGTTAGTTACCAATTGAAAATTACGGTAGAAATAATGAATCCTGCAAAATATGTTAATTTGTATTGGTGGTAGCAAAATGTGCACGCGAACGCAGTCCATTTTCATTCTCAGGCTCTACTTTAGCAAACCTTTGCCATGTGTACAATTTGCTTGAATTTACTGTAAATGGATGGAAGATATGAACGGTTTAGAAAAACTATAGGAAAAATATAATGGGCAATGCCAAGTTTCAAGAAATGCCGTCAAGATTTATTGCAGGCATCCAGGTAGACGGACATCGCTCAGACGACTTAAAAAGTCCTAAAACACATTGAGTCATGGTATACTTGGACCTTGGATACTTCCATCTAAGTGTCACATTTTTACCGTGTCAAATGTTGTATATCACCGCCTTTATTACTATTGTTACCAAAGCATCCTGCGGAATTCCATTGAATTCAAAGCCCACCACACATTTTGCGCCGCAAAATGGGAATGTAAAAATTTATTTAAAATCCACTTTAATTTACTTAGTATTGTTATGTACATTGATCTATCGATTTGATTTTTTCTTCTCAAAATAGGTCATTTTGTCTGGGAGATATAGAAATGAGAATGATTACCTCATCTAGTTGCTGCCTTAAACTAGAGCGTAAGATAATGCATTCAGGAAATTCAGTCTGTTGAATTGACTTACAAATGCTTGCAAATAACCTCCCTTTTCCGAAGTTTAAGAGGATTGTGTTGTAGTTTATATAAAGGGATGAAGTTCCCCTCAATTTCAGTCACGAGCAGGTATGAAAAATTATTTTAGATTTTAATTTATGTTGTAAAATACAATAAAGAAAAATTATCCCTAATAAGTTGGGGATTTGTTAGGCCCAAAGTGTTGAGATTGACTTAATTTCTACCTAATAGATCTTATACCGAGACCTTTACCCTAATAATAGTACAGGTTTACTCGATATGTCGTTTTCAGCAGCCGGTTACCAGCCGGCAGACAAAGAGATGGATATGGGGTAGTTCTGAACCTAATTTCGTTTTAAAATTCTTAACTCTTCCTCTCCAATATATCCTCATCTATGATTGAAGATATAAAATTTGGAGTGTGCAAAACTTTGACGAATTCGAGTAAGCATTTCATAGGTTGTAATGAAACCCATGTTTTAAGTTTCAATGACGTTACTTGGGGACGGCTGAAAGGTTGGACTAAAAACGCTCCAACTACTTCTTATGCTATGTTATGCTAAGCTATAGAAAATATTCCAATTTCAATGATTTTGGACATGTTAGGAGCAACAGTTACAAATATTAGGTGGAAAATATGATTTTTATCAATATCGATATCTACCAAAAACGTTTTCCTAGTAATCATTTATTAAGCCGTGTAGTTGTCAACAACCACTTCTAGAAGAAGATTTGGGTTTGAATAACATACGTTAATTATTTCTAAGACGCATTGGTGATAGCATGTCAGTTATATTATTTAACTTCACACGATTTCTTACTTTTGCTCCCCGGAGATGTGTCTGATTATTTGGGTATATCTGTTATAGTAGATTATCCAAATACAGATATATTTTTACACATTGAAACCGGTACACTAAGTACGCTCCTTCTAATATCTCCTACACAAATTACCGCTGTAACCCATATATTCCTAGCTTCATATCTTTTATTTAACTACGCAAAATTTATTGAAGTTTGAAGTTTCAGGACGGAAAACAGAGAGCACTGTCAGACTCCTTCTGATACCTTCCGGAATTGAAGGTAGTTTCTAATTAGTAGAACAGTAGTCTAGAATTTTGTCCATTACGTTGCTTTGTATTCATATGTAAGACTGGAAAAAAGTTGATAAAGTTATAAAGTCCCTTCTGGCGCCTCCCACACAAACAACCTGTCTAACATGCGAAACATATTCTGATCTCTTCAATCGGTTGCGCTGAGTTAAACCAAACTTGGCACAAATCATGTGTTGGGTAAAACTCATTCTGAAAACGAAATTTTGCAGCGTCGCTAAGCCTATTCTGATACTTTCCGTACAAATTGATCAATGAAGTGAAGTTAAATTTTTCCTTGTAATGCCTAATTCGTCCACTGAAGTTATTTAAATTCTTATCAATGATATCGCACTATAACACTGGGTAAAATATGAAAAAGCTGTCTGAATCAACAAACTGTCTCTGGTACCTCCCATCGAAGTTACGTTATTTAATCCATATAGTCTAAGACCTGTATATTTCTCTTGATTACACTATATTCGGCAAAATTTGGCACACATCAGACGTTTGACGTTGCCACGACCCTCTGGGCACTATACGTATAAAACTAAGTGTTCTATCTATAGAATTTTACGATGCCCTTTCTGGCGTCACTCACATTCGTAGCAATGAAATGTGAAGTACGGTGAAGGTATGTTTAAGTCACTTCGCCTAAGTTTCCTTAACCGTTTTTATGCAGTAATCTGTAATTCGTATATTGCAAATGCTTTCATATTTGTCAACAATAATTTATGATGATTGTTAGAATGTCACCAGAATGACGTCTGGTGAAGATATACAATGTGAGTCAGTTCACTAGATTGCTATTTCAGTACTGGTTGGAATTAAATAAAATGAACAAAACTCAATTTCTTTTGACGTCTTACACATAGACCACTTCAAAATTTACCTCAAACTGTCACTCCCGACGACAAATTTGTTTGTTAAATAGCCGACAAAATGAGAACACGTATCAGGATAATATATAACGCCTCCTGATAAATATCAGTATATTACGATATTTAAATAAAGAAACTATTATATCAACATCTATTATACGATATCCAAAATGTGTACTTAAATAAATTAAGTAAGCAATAAATATAGAGAATTCAAACTGGAAAATTCTTCTGTGGGCAAAATGTAAAAATGAAAAATAAAATTATTCTTATTCTAAAATGGAATGACTCAAATATTGGAAAATCCCGTTTAACAGATTAAATAAAAATTAGATTTGTATGAACTGTCAATTTTTTTAAATAAGTTTTTGAAAAAGTTTAGTTGATTACACTAGTTGTAATATCGATATTAATCAGACTCGACTTATCATCATATCCTCGGTATATCAGTAAAAAAATTAGGCAAATTGGCTTTTCTGGTATTGAATATAAAACAACTTTTACAACATGAGTGTCAGAACCATGAAATACGCATATTTATTTATTACCATCTGTTCACATTTTCTTTTTCCTTTATACACTTTGGCTTTATGAACCAAAGGGAAATAAAGGAAAACATTCATTCATTCAACGCACAAACACATATTGATTACATTTTATTGTTTTTGTGCGAATTGTTTTATTGCAGTGGCAATTCTTTCGGGTGCTGGGGCTAAAACTCTTGTGCTGATTGGCTCGAATGCGATGTTCGATATAAAAAATTTGCGGTAAATTTGCTATAAATAAAATGAAATCATTAACCCAATGACCGAACACAGTTTGTTTTCCAGCATTTCTTATTGTTTGTACAGGAAAAGCGAAAATAAAAACATCAATCCAATCATGTGCCCTCACTCCATTAATAAATAGCGCATGTTTTCAAGTGCTTTCGTGGCGAATATTCATTTGCAATCGCAAATCGATTATATGGTTACAGTAGATCGAAGACGAATGTGCCATTTACCATTAAGAGTCATACAATACCATGGCACAGTGTACAGACCGTATATAATATTCGAAATCATTGTTTTAGGTAATCAAAAATATAAAAGTATACTGAATCTTGTTTCTAGTTATATTTTGTAATACATTCCACTAAGCCTTAAAAATGAATGTGATGTACATGATGGGTTTTCCAAATAAGGCTAAACAATGATGACGCACAGTGGGCGATTTTGAAAAAAAAAAAAAAAAAAAAAAAAAAAAATTGTGATTTCTGAACGGGTGGTCCAATTTTGATGAAATTTCCTATGGCTGTAGCAGAGTCGTATTCGATAGAAACAAATCAGCTAAAATCAATAAATAATTGAAGAAGAAAGACAAGTTGAAGGAGAATCTAAAACAGAAACAGAATAAAATATTGACAAGCCACCCGTAGAATATGCAAGAACAAATGACGTGAATACAGCTAGGCGATTTTTCAAATACTTTGAAAATAAGCAGAATCGATATGTTATTGCTTCAAAAAATAAACATCATTTTAATGGCGATAAATGGCAAACATGAAATATATTCAACATTCCGCAAAAATCCTGAAATTGCTCTTAACAGTGTGTCCTTGTAAAGAAATGACGCCAACAGCGCATACATTGAAAAATAATTGTTGAAATAATATTCTTCCCTTAGGAGATTATAAATATTTTTAATGAAATTTTACATTTAGAGAGAAATTTAGGTAGTGAGTGCAATACTGGAAGAAAAATTAGAAATTTATTACTAAAAGTCCCATAATTCCCAAATAACTTTTTTAAATTCCCGAAATGTTATTTCCTTAGTTTTTTCTCAATAAAACCCCCGATCTCATAGATTTTGCAGTTATGAAGAGCATAACAAGAGAACACATCATCGTTACTCCTTCCCTCGACCTCTCATCAGATCACTCCCCCACAATTCTTCACAGTATTTAACATTCCCTTGAACCCGGAAATCTCTTACCATTTTCCAAACAGGCATACAAATTGGTTGAGATACAAGATGTACATAAGCTCTCATCTGTGGCACTTTTCTCTCAAAACACCAGATGAAATTCAGTCTGCCATCAACGTCCTCACTACCACAATGACAACCGCCGCAAACTTGGCAACTCCGCACAATGTCCATGATAAAACAAAAAATGACTCCTCATGTCATATTGAATCCCTAATCAAAGAGAAAAGGAAAGCGAGGAGACGATGGCAAAAGCACAGATCTCCCTAACTCAAAGCTCGTCTCGACCAGTGCAAGTCAAAACTGAGGTCAACTATGAATGAAAGAAAAGAAATCTCCGAAGCCCGCTACTTATCTCGTCTAGGAGCCACACAAAACACTAACTAGAGCCTGTACAAGGCCACAAGACAACTACAGCGTCCTATAACACAGGAGTCTCCAATACGGATGAATGACGGAGGATGGGCAAGGAGTAGTGATGAAAAAGTGAAAGAAACTCGCGTGAATCCAACGATCATTAGCCCAATGGTCACAAATCCAATGAAAATAAGTCTATCTCTCTTAAAGAAAAACGTTCTCTCGTTGAAAATGAATAAATCTCCTGGACACGATAAAATAACAGCGAAAATGATCTCAGAACTCCCCCACAATATCCTCAAATTAGTTCTATTTATATTTAATGCTTTACATCGAATTGGATACTTTCCTCGATCATGGAAGCTGTCTGAAATAATAATGATCCCAAAACCTGGAAAGGAACTCACAAATTACATCCTATCGACCCATAAGTTTACTCTCTATTTTATCTAAACTGTTTGAAAAGATCTTTCTCCAAATGTTGTACCCCCATATTGAAGCAAACCATGTAATACCCACGCACCAGTTTGGGTTTCGCAAGGGTCATGGAACGACAGAACAAGTACACCGTATAGTAACCCAGATCAGAAAAACATTCGAAGATCGGATAAAGTGTGGCATGAGGGCCTTATTCACAAAATAGTCTCTTTTCTACCGGCAAATACCCACAAGCTCCTGGAGAGCTATCTGAAGGATCGATCTTTTGTAGTAAAATCGAAAGACTCTGTTTCAACTCAAAGGAAAGTTTCAGCAGGAGTTCCGCAGGGCAGTATACTAGGTCCTATACTATATACCATCTACACCTCTGATATGCCTCTTCATTCCCTAATTCAAACCTCAACTTTCGCTGATGACACTGCATTTATGAGCACTAACACTTGTCCATTAATGGCTTCTAGACAACTGCAGTCTCATATACACACATTAGAATCTTGGCTCGAAAAGTGGAAGATAAAAGTAAATGCCACTAAGAGTATACAGGTTACATTCTCTCTTAGACAGAACAATTGCCCAGCCCTCACTATTCACGGTAGTACCATACCCGTTCATAACCATGTGAAATATTTGGGTATTCACCTAGACCGACGTCTCACCTGGAAAAATCGCATTGACTCAAAAACCATACAATTGAAATTAAAAATGGCTCAACTCCACTGGCCTATTGGCTCCCAGTCTACTCTCAGTTTGGAAAATAAAATCACCATCTACAAAACCATATTGAAGCCAATATGGACATACGGCATCCAGTTGTGGGGAACGGCATCGGCTTCTAACATAAATAAGCTACAGAGAAGACAGTCAAGAATACTGCGTCAAATTTGTGGTGCCCCATGGTATATTAGGAATGATAACATCCGAGGAAATAAAAAAACTAAGCAGGTCATATGTATCGAAGTTGTCCCCCACTCAAACCCAATCGCTCAAAACCTTCAACATTTTCCCGGTCATATACGGCTAAGAAGAAAGGACACGCTAGACTTGGTCCGGTGATAAACAGTTCTGCTCGCCAAAAACAAGATCCGGCAATGACAGGATACTTTAGTTTAAGATAGGATTAAGATTTGAATACATATTGTAAATTTCGAAAGAAAGATCCAATAAAACAAATGAATGGAAAAAAAAAGTTTTTTCTGTATTTTCCCTATTAAAAGGGAAATATTCCCTTTGCAGGATTATTTACATCAATTAGGCCATAAAAAACGAGTCTCCTTTTTTTTGAAAACCGTGGTGCGTTTCAGTAATCTATGGTTGAAAGTTGATGTTTCTATTAAAAATAAGTCCTGTTCGGTAGGTTTTAATTCCTAAAAGTTCAAATGTTGAAAATTTTTCGCTCTACAATGACCATTATGAAGTTGTCTTTCAGAAAAATACAAACATATTAGTAGTTTTTCCCAAAAAAATTTTTTTTTAAATTTAATTGTGTGTAGCTGTTAACTAACTGCTTCTTTTTTAAGATTATTCTTTTCTAACTAAGTATAAAAAAATAAGTACGAAAAAATAAAAATACACCAAAAAAGTGAACTAAAAAGAAAAATTTATATTTCAAAAGTCGAATTACTCATACAATTTAATATCTGAACTAGAGCCTAAAATTTTTTAAATCGTATAAAAATTTAAGAATTTGTATCGTTTTAAAATTTTTGAAATCCCGAGGTGTCCTACTACTGAAGAGCAGTCCCCTTTGGAAGTACATGGTCCAAATTTAAATTGTACACTCGACTACACCCCTGCTGCAGTAATATGAAATTTTTTTAATATCAGACCACTCGTTTAAAACTGCAGATTAATTCTCTTTTTTTCAACACCACCCACTGTGTGATGTCTGCGCCAGCCATGTTGTTTTGACTGCGTCAGTCAAATAGTACGAGCAAATAATACAACTTTATTAATCAAAACCGGTATATTTCAGTCAGGTGAACTGACTTGTATGTACAGTCACTCAACATCCTTTTTCGTTGGTGCGAAAGTGTGAGAGGTGTGAGAAGGGACGCGTTAAATCCTTATGTTCCTATCTAAGAATACTTTGAACTGAGACACAATCAAAGAAGTGAAATTATAACTTTTGAAACCTTCACTTAGAAATTATAAAGGGCCTGCTAATATGCGGGACTAAGAAGAAAATTAATTTTTAAAAAATTGGTCAACTAGGATGTGTGGTACTTTAAGAAGTGTGGCAATCAATCCCATTTACATTCGCGGAATTAAAGACTCAAATAGATCAACTTTTGCATAAACGAACTGCATTCTTGAGTCAGTTCGCTCTTTTAAGATTGTTATCACAAATAAGTTGAATATTTCACCGGTATTACAATCAAGAGATTGATAACAGAACCAAACACACTTTTCCACGAATCAATACCATTATTCAGTCACTGTGTTTCAGTGAGTCATCTGGGCTATGCTATAGATATAGTCGAATTTGCGCACTGTGTTTATTAAATATTCGTCAAATAAAATTTTTTAATGAAACTTCGTTGATTTTCATTCATGATTTTTACTTTCCATTTTCTTGTCATTTGTTTGTTTACTAAATGTGGCCAACATATCAGCTGTTTTAAATTTCATAGCTGGTGATGCTCAGAAATTTTCAAGTTCTGTAAAATTTGCGCTTCTTCTGAGCATGATGATTTGGGGAATGAATTGTGGGTATGCAATTTCAAAAATATACTTGCAACTCCAAATACCTGATGCGTGCTAAATTAAACTGAATTTGGTGCGCTTAAAAGAAAGATATGATATATCGAATATGAAGAATACATTTAACTTGTATGGAATTTACCAGAGCATTGTAATGCGATGCAATTACCAAAAATATAACGGCAGTCTACGAATTAGGTATTGTACTATACCAAGTTTGACTAAATTTGGTGTAACCATGTAAGAGATATGAATGTAAGAATGTTTAGGCTAAATCGGTCATTTGTACGCGTATGGGGGTACCAGAGAGAATTTTTTCAAAATTTGACAAGCATTATAAACCAACGCAATGGGCAAAATTTTAAATTACGCTAGTCCACTAATGCGGAGTTACAGAATGAAAACTGGATTATGAAAATTCGCTCAATTTGTATTGAAGATACCAGAAGATGTAGGGCAATGAGCTCATTTACAGTCCATGGCCACGAAAAATAATATTGGTTATCAAACAAAATTACAATATGTGGAACGACACCAATCCACGCGAATTTAACGAGGTGGCAATACATTTACAAATAATATCTTTTTTGAGGATTTCAGGCCGACGGCAACGTTGGTCAGTATTTATTCGAAAGGTGAATCGGTGAGGACGTCACCGTCAACCGCAAACGCTAGAGATCAATCGCTTTGCCCAAATTGGACGATAATAACGTGGACAACATGTGGTTTCTGCAGAACTGTACAAGACATTTCACACAGCGAACGCCGCAAAGGATAATCTCCATGAACAACTTCAGGATATGGTCACCATTCACGTAAGTGTCGTGAATTGTCCACCAATATCGTGCTTCCAAAACCAACATATTCCCAACCATGCCTCATATTCATTTATTGAAAATTCAGCTTAACGTGTGTTTAACGTTTAACATTACAAATAATTCACACATACTGACTTCCGTGGGCCTTTAAAATAAAGAACAGGATTTTGTTAATGCCTCACACATTTGTTCTATACCAAGTTAACATTGACACGCTCTGTTTGGAAAATGCTGCATGAAATTCAGTGCTAACAGATGCAACTCACTTTTTTTATAACTGCGAGGTATTTAAAGTTGAAATATTTAGGAAACAAAGAATAATATAGGGTTATCCATTTAGTGGTTCCGAAACCTCCGGCCTGGCAAGGATGCCGGCTGTAAAATAGCTGTCATCTGAAGTGTTACTTATTTAGTGAAATGTTTGCCATTTACGAATATGAATCGTTTAACAACCAAAGAACGCACAAGAAAAACAAATAAAACAAAACGACCCATCCAACTTGAGTGTGAGGCTAATTATTGTGACAGACAAGGCCCAACGTCCTGTTAAATTGATTTTTGTCAAATCTGTTTTTTTTTTTTTTGTATAGGAGGTGTAAGAAGATTTTTATCGATTTTGCCATTTTCTATCTCAAAACACAACTTGAGTAAAGTATAGACCTAACGAGATGTGGTGTCCACCATCCGTCCAACCAATTAGAAAGTAGACAGATGGATATTGTTCAGCTTCGCCTTAAGATATCAAGGATCTAATTCATTCGTTTCCTTCAATGCAATGCATTATTTTGTATATCAAATGGGGCTTCATTCAGAACGATAGCGACAGTTTCGTTTTTGTCCATCTCTTTGCCACTCAATGCATTTCACATAAAGTTTTTTCGTCGTTAGTGCAAAATAAGTGAATCAACTTCTGCACGGCAATAGATGTTTTGTTTGAAATAAAATAATTCAAATAAAAATTGACGCTTTCCTCGAATTTAATTTTCCAATTGAAAATTATCAATCAATTTAAAGCTACTTAATTTAAAAACTGTATTATCTGTACAACATTCCAATTATAAATATTACATGTATTCAGACAATTCGTTAACATACAAATGACAGCACTGTGTACTACTTTCGATAAAGGCATTTGTTTCAATGTGAATAGTGACGTCATCCGTTTAATGCAAACAAACAAAAAACACATGATCTTATTTTGGGAAATCAGTTATTTTAATGTGGAATATTAGTTCCCCTATTTTTAAAGACGGTATAAATCTAAATCTACTATGTGTTTGAGTGTTGGAAACAAAGCTTCTGTGTTTGAGAAAGTGTACACTTTCAATTAATCAGCTGCATGTTGGATTGTTTTGGGAAAAATTTTCCCCATACGTTGCAAGCGCCTGCTGAAAATATCACTACCATTGTGAACGCAGCTTAAGTTATCAAAAAATGTGGAACTAAAACACTGTTTATTGTTTAAAAATCTCAATAACTGAGAGATTAAACATCGACCACAAGCTGAGTTTGTTTTTTCTATAACATTGCACTATTCCCACAACTATTCCATGTATCTGCTTAATAAAACATCTCCCTTCTGAAAAACGTATATATATTCAAGCCTGCTGTATCACTTTACCTATACTAACCTAAGTGATATATGTGGACTTGGGTAGATCGGCTGATATTCTGTATGAGGAGTAGATTATTTGAGAGTAGGTTTGATTGACAATAACGGGTTGTCCATTTTTCGGTTTCAAAAGTAAGGTTAAATAAAACAGACATAAAGCTATGATTTCGAGGAAACTTATTTCATTGTAATGCTTGGACCCTGACGTTATTTACGAAAAACATTGCCATTTAAATGACCGCGATTAGATCCTGTGGATCCTTTTGAGGTAGTTTTCGATCAGTTTTTTGAGCATTTCGGCGATAATATCTCGAAAATATCTTGGCGATAACTTGACGAATGTTCGTTGTCAAATGCTGCAAAATTTGACCGTACAAATACGGTCACGGTCTTTGACATAGCCCCACAAAAAAGGCTGACGACATCAAATTGCATGATAATGGTGGCCAATTGACGTCGCCAAGATGTGAAATTGCTCTTTCTGGAAACTTCTCATCTTCCAGTGAATAATCTTCAATCGCAAGGCACAAAAATCGGTTATCATGCAGCCATAGCGCTCGGAATGCAAAATACGCCATAATGAGCCGTAAGATTGGCCCAATTGCAGAGAACGCCGTGGAACTGACAAATTCGGATTATCCGCCACACTTTTACTAACAGAAGTGATATTTTCGGCAGTGCGTACATTGCGGTGATGCACAGGTCTGACGACATCTTTAACGCTTCCAGTCTCTTTATAATATTGCCAATTCTTTGCAAAGTAGGTCGATTATGACGCCCATAACCACCCCGCAATACACGAAAAGTGCACCATTTTTTAAGTAAGTTTTAACTATTTTTACGCGTTCTTCGATTAATATTCGTAAGTGGCAAGCCTTTCGCTAAATAAATAACACTTCAGCTGACAGACGCTTAACAGCTGACAGCCTTGCTAGATCGGCGGTTTTAAAACTACCCCGTTATATCACTGGTGTGAGATTTGGTTTCTGTTGTCGCTCAAAAATCATAGTTGCGCTGACAGTTTTCTTCGATTGTCGTGGTATTGTGTATTATGAGATTCTTAATTCAAGAAATACCGTCTATAACCACCGTATCGTCCGATTTAAAAACATGCGATTTCTGGCTTCATCTTAAACTTAGAGGACCGCGATATTATGATAATGCAAAATTAATTTACGATGTAAGTAAAATTTCAGCGACAACACTAAACTTACTTATTCAGTTTTATATTTGCATATATACTTATATAAGGGCGCACACGGTCCCATACTTATGACAACTTTCACTACTTTTCAGCACTCATCGTTGTGAGAAAATTTTGTTTATGTTGCACACATAGATATCACATGTGCGGAAGTGCATTTAGAGAAAAGGAAGCAACTTGTTCATGTGCTGATGAGTCTTAAATCACTCTTTTCCTGAATAAGTCTTCAATAAGGCATTAAATTTGAATTAATGTTATAATGTATTTTATGTAGAACTTTAAAAGGAAGGGCATATAATTTCATTAGGATGCATGATGGATAATACATCAATGATATCGTTTCGTACTTTTAATTTGCATTACATAAGTAGGAGAATAATAACGCGACAATTCCAAGGTTGTCACCTTGTTTTTTTTTCCTTTTCAAGATTTAAATATATTCAATAACTTACTAGAAAATAACGCTGGAAGACATAATTTGTTTGCAGCAACCGACTGTCAGCTGCTGGATAATTCGGCAATTTTAAAGCCCGCAAATCTTTCTTATCCACAACTCTTAGTTTCCATATTTTTGTCTTTGCTTCGAAATTTATTTTGTAGGACATTACTTTATTCTAATCGTAATTTCGTTCCTGCATTCGTTAGAAGTCGTTGCTGTCTTAATAGTAGCAGAAGTCGCATTGAGCAGTAATCGAACTTTAAAGAGAAAATCTGTGATTCGTTCAAAACGCACCCCCTTAAGTGAAATATAGAATTGTTATTGGCGCCCCTTCAACTTAACAAGTATAGGCGAAGTTTTATCTTCTCTTTGTTGATTATTCAGCCTAGCCATCTCTTTGGTGCCGCCTTCGTGCTTGTGTCTATCGGCTGGATCCATAATTATCAATTGGAATTAAAATCGTTCAATTTTATTTTTAGATTAAAATATACATTTTCAATATTGTAATGCGAGCACCTAAAACTTCGACCAATGGTTTAGCCAATATATTCAGATGTTATTTGAATAAAAATGTTCCCTTCTCATATTTCTGGATTTCTATAAAGATTTTGATGTCTTGAATCATAGTATGTTAGTAAGGAAATTATACATTTTATTTCACTTCTTTTTTTGCAGATTAATCATGCCATATTTGAATCACCGTTTAAAATTCGTTTGTAGTGTGAAATTTACTTCAATTCACACCATATATTGGTTCTTTAAGTATCCGTATTTTGTCGGATATTACTTGCAATTTTAATTTAAAACTGAAGTGGCCATAACAATTTTTATGTATAGTGACGAAGTGTATTGGGAAACACCGTTTTAAATATCAATAACATGAAAAATGGTTTCCAAAGAATTGCGAGATATACTTTCGCTCTCCGTATGTAAGATCATCAAACAGTACTATGACTAATTTGGCCCATAAAAGCATAAGAAAATGGAAAACCAATAAAAAAAATTAGATGTTGTTAATGTCAATCTGCACATACTTGTAGGTTAAAGCTCGCAATACAAATTCTTAATATGATAAAAGGATTTGAAGGAAATAAGAAAATTTGATTTAGCACTTCAAAGTAAGGGCATGACAGAATTTGTATTTAATAATAATAATAAAGAATTAATTTTGAGAACATTTCTTTTTAAGAATAATAATTGCTTAAAAAACCCCACGATTATGTTAAATGTTAAAAGAAGAATAACATTATAGTATTTAATGTACAAAAAAAGAGAAAAGAAATTTCGGTCAGCTAAACAGATTTACATATACGAGTACATTAAACCAAAGTTTATTTTACCTTCACCCGGAAAAATGAATAAATTTTTGATACGACCAAAAGTGTAACACCCAAAAGAAAACGCTTAAAGTACCAAATATGTTTTGACCGTAGGTGCAGCTAGCTGATGAACCTGATTACTGTATTTAATCTTTACGAAATACTTCATCAGATTCAAATCGGAGGTTGCAAGTGAGCACCACTTGCTAAGGTAAACTCTGAGAATGAAAATGGATCGCATCGCTATACCTCTTCCCATATAAATTCCTCGGTTTTCCGAAATTCAATTTTTCATTTGTAATTTTGAATTAGTAGACTGTAAAAGCATGGATTTTTGTTCATTAAATTGATTTACAAAGGTTGGTAAAATTTTAGAAAAATATATAAAGTAACCATGCTCATATCTCCCATGCATACGACCGATTTAGAACATATATTCTTAGCTAGACATCTATCGAGTAGTTGTACTGAATTCAGGCAAGTTTGTCACAAATCATGAGTTTCAGATATTTTCATTGTCATCACCACACTTCTTCTGTTACCTTCCATACACATTCACTGAATTGCCGAAATTTAATTTTTCTACTCCAACCCTAATTTGTAGTTTGGCATTACCTAAATCGCTGTCAATTGTATTGTGTTATAATGCATAGTCAAATTAAAAAAAAAAGTCGATTGAATAAACTTACTTTCTCTATATTACCTAATTTATCCCATATATTCCAAATACATATCTTTTACTCAACTGCGTTAAATTCAGTGTAATATGGCGCGTGCGAAACATTTAGTAAATGCAATTCTGAGAATGAAAATGGATTGCATTGCCACACTCCTACACATAAAAATTCGTTAACTTAACAAAAGTCAGTTATCCATCTATATTATAATCAAAAGATTATAAATTTGCTTTTTTATTGAGCTTTGATCCCGAAGTTTTTTTTATAAGAACCTTGCGATGTAACACGGCACTTCTTGCAACCCTCATACTTTTGCACTGAGCCAAAAGGATGTTGGCTGAAGGTATTTATAAGTCAGCTCATCTAACTGAAATTTCTAAACTGGTTTGATAATAAAGTTTTGTGTAACTGAACATGATGATTTGGCATCAGGGGCTGAAAAATAAACAACAGATTTGATGGACGCTGATAGAACAACATGGCCGGCACTGACTGTCAACACCAACTCTTTACATCAAAGAATAGACCGATTCATGCCAAATACTTATTGTATGTAAAGTAACTTTGAGCAAAAATCATTGCCTATGAAACATCTTTGCTTTATGACAATCGCTTTCATTAGCCATCTAATAAAAAAATAGAAAAACGGAAAAATGTAAACCAATTAAATCATGGAGGTACTGTAATGTTGAATATATCGCCAAGGCAAAAATCCCCTTTTTCTATGTTTTGGTTTAGATTCCTCTCCGAAATATAGAATGCATAATATATTTGTATAATATAAAAATACTTACAAGATTTAGAATGTACGTACAACCTACATTTGCATCGATAAAATTCCATTAACCTATTATTCTCACACAAAAAAGGACTGCACCATTGATGCTTTTAAAGCGCTCATCCTGAACTGAGAAAAAAGGTCAGAAATTCCAATCAGCTTTCCGTCGAACTGATATATGGGTTACTGTGTCTGACAGTTATTTGATAGAAAATGTTCGAGATGTTTTCACAGTCCATTTCTAAGCTGATGTTATCAAGCAATCAACAATGCGTAGGCAAATTTGAAAGACGTACAGTTGACCTTTTTTTGAATTGTCCATCTACTATAATTTGATGACCACAAGCAGAAAGAAATAAATTTTGTCAGCGTCGGGGCAAAGAAAGATTAAGAGAAAATCAAATTGTTAGATATGAGTAAACGGCATAAACAAAAATGCAATAACAGTTCAAATTCAATAATAACTTACGTAAGACAGATTGTGCTACGCACATTTATTTGTCGTTAAACAAAATGAGTTATCCACTATTGTTTAGCTCACCATTATATAGCGAATAGCTAATCCTCCAGCTGTGCTATATTTCTATTACAATGTTCGAGGGCAACAAAGTTTTGTTTTCTTGTCTTTTCGTGCTACATATCTCCTTCTTTAGAGGCGTGGATATAAATATGTGATATTGAAAACAAAGCATTGAAATAATTTCGTGATTTCTTGAAAATAATCACACCAGAGAAATTATTCTCCGATTGCAATTTCTTAATGTGCACTGATTTCGATCTTATTACCGCATAATGGATATCATTTCAGCCAATGTAGTTAATATGTGAATATTGGAAAAATGGGGGAAAATAGATTAGACGGGAGTAATCCCAAAGGACCCACTAAATATGTTTTTACCTTACCTTCGCTGACACAAAGTTTTGGGGGTATTTAGCACTTGGTTTATAAAAGAAAATTTTCGACAATAAGCACTAATAACTGCGGAAAACAGGCTCTATTTGTAGATCCTCTTATGTACTCGTCCGCATGGATTGGGATCTAACATGAAATAAAGTAGGCGCGGAAAGAACATTCTCAGCGTAATACGCCGGTGCAGAAATTTTTGCAAAAAAAATATTGCCTGAAATATTTCCCAACGAGTGTATGTACCGTCATAGTTTCACAGTATATATTCTTTAAATTAATAGTAAAGTTCAGGAAAACTTTTCACACTGAACCTATTTTTTCGCTCGCGGAACTTACGGCCCACAAGGTTACAGACAATGTAATGACTGACTATCAGATATTTTCAGAAAAAATTTCTGCCATATATAATATATTGATTTTCTTTATGTTATCAGTAGAAGGTCGAATTTTTTTTAGTTGTTTAATAAGCACATAAAAAGTTAAGGCATTGCCTTACAAACATACATAATTTGAAGACTTTCCATCCCATGTCTATCAACTACAGCTGTTATAAATTAATTTACATGTAGTAAACACATGAGATCAATTTCGAAACATTCCTATTTTTAGAAAGTTCCATTAATTCCCATCATGAACATGGCTTGCGACACCTGCCGGCCGTACCATGAAGACGGGCAAGTAAATGATGAAGTCACAGTGAAGTAGCATCCATCGGACAAAAGTTTGTTCGATACTAGCGTCTCTTAATTTCAAAAATGAACTAGATTTTGAGCAATGTCCGCCTGTAGGCCTGGCTGGTTCGTGAAAACGATAACAGTCGTAAAACCTTATGGAGTTTCTCAAAGCTTTGCACAGACTAATTGTAAATCAGCTACATTGACCTACCCCTTCTGATACTTCCCATACAAATTGACCGAATTTCAGAACTTCAGTTTTTCAACTGTAACTCCACATTCGTAGACTGGAGTAACTTTAATCGTTGTCAATTGCATTTGGTGCCTCCCTACTTCTCCATAAATTCATATTTCTTGCATTGTTGCAAATAAAGTCTAACAGTGAAAGAGGACAGCATTGCCGCAACCCTTCGTATACATATTGGTGGATTTTCCGAAATTCGATAATTATACTGCAGTCCCCAATTCATAGAATTCCCTTATAAATTGACAATAATTCGCATCAAGCATTTGGTTCTATTAATTATTACTCAGTGCATTGTACATAAAATTGACCGATTTAACAATAATCAGCGATCTCTACATTTTCCAAACAAAGGACTTCAGAAAGTTACCATTTCGCTTTAATTCAGAGTAAGAACATATAAATTGACCACGCCTTTTCTGGCACCACTTACATTTTTGCAGCAACGCAAAAGGATGTTGGGTGGAAATGTATGTAAGTCAGTTTACCTGACTGAAATTTCTACACTGGTTCTTTTTTTTTTTTTTTTGTAAGTCAGCTCATCTGTCTGATTGTATTGTTCCATATTGCAGAATGCCATAATAATTTTACTTGATTTCAATATAGTGAACTTGGCTTGCCAAAGTTCTCCCCATTGGTCAATGTGTCATTGTTTTTGTAAGTGACGGAAAAACATTTTTCTGTTTAGAGATATATAATGGTTTCCGCTTAAATCCAAAGCACAATTTATTACATTTTAACAAATTTGTTTTTTTTTTAATGAAAGTAAGCACTTTCAAAATTTCCGGCACATAAATTAATCTTAAAGCAAATCGATTTGTATGGATAAAATCCGATCGACCATCCAACTTTTCTGTTTTCGTACGTATTTTACCGAAATTGCTCACATTCCGAAGATGTCCAAAAAGAACCTTATCTCGTGAACCAGAAGTAGTGAACATTTTAAGATAATTATCCGTGAATTTAACATGGGCTTGTCGTTGGAGGAACACTGCTTTTTTGGCTCCTTTTCAGCTCATTTCCATCACAGCTCATAAACCAGTGAGAAGCCTATGATTTGTATGTAAATTTATACAAGTGCGAAAACGCTGTTTTTGTAAGCGCTTATCTAAGTTATATTTAGTTATCTAAGTTATATTTAGTTATTTGTTGTGTCTCAGATTGGCACTAGGATCCCACGAAATATTTTTTTTACTCTTATTTTTTCCTACCAGTCTTTTTAAATATATGAAATTCAGCTTAACATAACCATTGTGGAGTGGAGTTTAGTGGGACACAAATCTCAAAACTGCTTTAAATTATTATAATTGAATGATTTTGACAACAGCTTCCTAAGAAGTGGAAAACAAGCTCATATGCCATTTGTAGATGTGATGAAAATGCTATTCTTGGAGAATAACAGCCTCCTTTTTTTTGCTGAAATAATAAATAAATGTATACGTTGGATTCGTTTATTATTCCGTTATAGCTTCCACATTCAACACAACCACGACTAATTCTTGAAATACATATTCATGATACAAGAATATCATCTAAATTCCGGTGAGCGATGAAAAATACTGAATTATTTTTTGAAGTTAAGTAATATCCGTTCAAGAGATTTTAGTGCCAACTTTGTTGCCTCTACAAAAAATGTTAACCTGCAATTTTGAACCATGCAAAAGTAATAAATTATGGTTGGGTGTATTTTGGAAGAAAAAACAAGCAGTGCAGAAATTTCGGTCACACAACGCAACCTCAAAAATAATGCATAAAATTTTTTTTTCCAATGTATGCTTAGCATAATTCGTCACTAGTATTTTTCTCCGTTTATCGGCAAATTATCTTGTATATTGTTTTACGCTTTCTCCTGTAGCGGATAATAATGTTACATGAGAACTACGTTTGATACGGCATTAATATTTTGATAGCAGTTCTTCATATTTCATGTTTTGTATGCAACGGCCAGTGAACTTCTCCAGATTGTTTAGAATTGGAAAGAATCGTTTAAGTGCCAGGTATCTTCTGACAAAATGTCTTTTATGATTTTTTAAACCGAGTGATTAATGTCTGTTTAGGTGACTATTTAGACGGCAGACACGGCAACTGTCTGATATCTTGCCAGGTCATATAAGAGGCCGCCCAAATTTCCTGAAACGAATTTTGTCTGTTGATACCTTGAGCCTAGCACAACTGATTCAATGTGTTACACTCTTCCTAATATCAAATGATGAACTAAGGGGACTGGTTTGACTCTATGTATCTTAAGGAGAAACCCATTTCGGAATATACCTATTTTTGACTGCCTGAGTGGAAGGCTAGTAGATACCATACCCCCACGAACGGTAATAATTTTTGAAGTCCGGGTTTGGGATTGGAAACAAACAAAATCGCAATGCACTTTGCCAAGGCATAATACTTTAACTTGTGACACTAGGATAAATTAATTGATCCATTTTCTTAACCCATAAAACACTCCTCAAACCATACGACATTTGCGTATACTGTTACTTTAAATCGCGCCGTAATTCGTCTCTCATTTACCCCACCCTACACCGCATTTTAGGAATTTCAGCAGATAAGCTTACCGCATCCATTCTGGTACACTCTGTGTAGACGCTATTTCGACCAAATTATTTTTTCGCTTATGATTTAGAATCTACAACCTATTATATTCATAATTTCACCTATATGAATATTTTATATCGCTGGATATATCGAACCACATGGGGTATTTAGCACTACTCTTACAGCATACCCTTTCAAATGAGTTTACCCAGAACTTTCATCTATCATAACTTTAAATAATAAAAAAAAAAAATCTGCTACAATTTTGCAATCTACACTTATATCTTCACTTGAAGGAATGTAGGTGTATATTAACTGATGCGCAACACCCAGAAGGAAACGTTCAAAGTATCAAATATCTTTTGACTGAATGTGTTTCAAAACATTTTAAGGCGATGCCTGTCTTTATGAAACTTCTTAAAACTTGGCATAGCCTAATATTTTAAAGACAGTAGTCGGGTACGTCCCACACAAATTGACTGGCTTCCCCATATTCGCATTTTTTCCTCCAATTCTCGAATTTTTGCCTACTTATTGGTTCATAACATTTGGCAGAATATGAGATACTCGATTGGCTACGTCCTTTCTCATACTTCATACACCAATGACGTATTTAATCCATACATTCTTAAGCCTATTCCTTCTACTAAAAAAAATTATCTTGCATCCCATGTATGAGATATGGGGGATACAGTATAAAGCCACAGTCTGAGAAGCATTTAATGGACTTACTCGAAGTGTTCTTCGGAGACATAGAGGTGACGCCATGCCGGTAATTGAACCCGT
>JAHXMU010000095.1:5386337-5510835 GCA_019455685.1 Philornis downsi
GATGCAATTTGCAAAACCGCTGACAGAGACATGTTACAGAAAATTGAAATATTTGTTATTGCCGTATCCTTTTTGTTATCTCCGATACAAAATCGGCTGTATTATCGATTTTTTTTCAAATACAATTCTTAATTTGGGACTGCAGTTACTCAAATTGTTGTCGATTTATTGCATTATAATGCTTTGAAAAATTTGAAAAAGAAGCGATCGGATAACCATATCTTCTCTGGCAACTCTCATACAAACTGTTTAATTTAACCGACATATTCGTTGATGCATATCTTTTATCTAATTGCACTATATTTATCATTATTTTGCAGTTTACAAATTTACATTTAGGAAAACTGAGGAATCCATTTATGATTTCCATCTGGAGAGCTGCGAAAGTTTTTTTTTCTTCTTTTATTATAATACGTTTTAATTCACCAAGACTCTTCTGGCACTTATCGCGAATTTTGAAATCGCGCTTAGACGACAACGTGTATCTTAAGGACATAAGCAGTAAAAAAAACCTTGTTCTTAGTTTACACTCTACTAATTATTAGACAAAACAAACTCAAATTGAGTAAAATTGATCTCCAATGTTACTATTTTGTTACTCAAAATAATTAAGGACATTTTTGAAGAAGTTTGTGTACTTATTTTAATCACGTACTATTTTTACCCATGAATCAAGTAAAATTTAGTAAATTTTCACTTACAATTTTCAAGCAAAATTTAGTAGCATTGAGTAGGTTTGATATATTTATCTTGAGTATGTTTGCAACCCAAATTTATTACGAGTTTTTTTTAAAGCGTAAAGCCTACTTTGCTCTAAATCCGCTTAAGTCATTTTTCTTCTGACAGCAGTTAAGTAAGTCAGTTCACCTGACTGGCATTTTCGTACATCTTATCATTAGTTTCCATTTGATGTGCAATACATCCAATGTTATGTGTAGTTTTTCGATATAAAGGGTGTCCCAACAAGAACGCAAGATTTAAATTTTAAATAAAACACAGATATTTAAAAAAAAAAATTATGAAACTTTATTATATCGTAAAGTAGACAGAATGAGGTTATGTATGCCGCGGCTTTGCTGGCACACACGCGATCTTTTAATGAAATTTTCGATGACCATTTTGCATAAATGCTGCGGTATTTCATAAATGCAGCGTCCAATTTCTTATTTTATGACTTGAGTCGTCATCGGCTTATTCGCATAAACCATCGACTTCAAAAAACCCCAAAAAAAAGTCTAATGGTGTTAAATCGCACGATCTAGGAAGCCAATTCTGGTCTCCAAAACGCGAAGTAACACGACCGCGAAATAATTGATGCAGCAATTGAATTGGTTCTTTAACTGTATGACATGTGGCGCCGTCTTGTTGAAACCACATGCCCTCCACATTTATTTCTTCAATTTTAGGTACGAAAAAACTGTTTATCATTTCACAATACAGAACACCATTGAGTTTGCTCTTGACATGTCTTATTTTCATAAAAAAGGTCCAATGATTCTTCCAGCCCAAAATCCACACCACACAGTGACACGTTGTGGATTCTCTTGA
The DNA here is from genome assembly GCA_019455685.1 of Philornis downsi. NCBI lineage: Eukaryota > Metazoa > Arthropoda > Insecta > Diptera > Muscidae > Philornis > Philornis downsi. The sequence goes on from JAHXMU010000095.1 coordinate 5,387,886, forward strand.
ATCACTCGAGGACTTTCCTCACCCCAACTGCGACAATTCTGCCTATTGACGAAGCCATCAAGATGGAAATGGACCTCGTCACTGAAGATGATATTATCGCAAAATCAGCATTTTCATGTTGTCTCTCCAATACCCAATTAGCGAAATCCCTTCGCTGTCCATGGTCAGCTGGCTTCAGTTCCTGAGTTAATTGAACTTTGTATGCATGAAGATGCAAATCTTTCGTCAAAATTCGCTGCATACTGGATTTGGAGACACAAATTTGCTGAGCTCGGTGTCGACTTGAGGTGGATGGAGTTTGAGCGACATCATCACGTACAACTGCGACATTTTCGGTCGATCGACCTGGTCGAAGGCGCGTTGTTGTCTTTACATCACTAACAGACCCAGTTTTAGCAAATTTGTTCATTAATCTCTTTACAGTTGGCTCTTTTGGAGCATTATTGTGACCTCAAATTGATCGCAATTTGCGAACTGTAGCCGCAAAACTTTCACCATTTTGGTAAAACAATTTCAGAATGAGAATGCGTTGTTCATTCGTGTAGCGCTCCATTTTTACTAACCTCGTACCTTCTACTAGCAAACAATAACAATTGTTCAAATGTCAAACAGTGACACTTCGAATGGCGCCAAATTTAAATCTTGCTTTTTATGTATAATTATTTTATTCACGAGTAAATGTCGTAACATATTAACAATGACAGGTCGCCATTTCGCAGCCAAATACAAAGCAATGACACAGTTGCCTTTGAACATTTATAAAAAAGACAACGGAGTTACACCTGCCAGAAAATGAGACTACTGTGGCTGGCCGTATGGTTGCAAAAGCAGCATGAAGGTGGTAACTCTTCTAGTGTGTGCCCCTGTGTAATGACAGCCCCCTTGTTATTTTTGTTATTATTAGAATCTATTATATTTCCAATATTAATTTCATGTCATTTAATTAACTACTGAGTATTGCAGAGCATAGATTTTGTATATTAATTGGTTTATTTTCGTGATGACCGGTTAGTTATTAATTTGTTAAATTTACGTCATTTTAACCTGAAAGAAGGATGAAGATAATCAACAAATTGTAACTAATTTATAGAAGGTTTGCTTAATAACATACAATTTGCACGCAAGATACCAGCATCCGAACCTCTTTGTCATTAAATGGATTTGTATTCTGTTAAAACAATTATATCATCGTCCGTTCATAATAAGTTTTGCACATTCACATATATTAGGTGTAGTTATAGCTTCACTTTCGTGTCTTCTGAATATGTTCCGTACTCAACAAATATAACCGAAGTTCTACTTGATATTCACAATTAAAATAAGTGGAACACAATTACGACACTTGGCAGCAAAATATGACTCGCCATCACTCACACATTTTCCATTTTACTGTCCAACGACATGGCTCGTAATTTATCGCTTTTTTCAACGCAACCCAAATAAAATGTTCTGCAGAAGCGTTGTAAATGTACTGCTCATTATCCTTCACCGTAGTAAATATGTATTTTACGCGTTAATATTTTAACAAAATATTTCATTGTGAAGCTTTAAGGGTATTTTGTCTATTATGTTCGTAAAATATTAAATCACTCAGTGGTACGTTTAAAGTTTCTGAATAGGCCTATGGGACAAAGCTCCTTTTGAAAAAGGAATTATATCACAATCCATAAAAGCAGATGGGGAATGTTGCAAATGAAAAATTTGCAATTAATTTTGTTGGATATTTAATTCGTGCATTGATTTTTGCAAAATTGTTAATTATTAATTTCGCTTGTGTTTCATAACATAAAGTTAATGATTTGACGAGATTTATTACCAATACCTCAAAAGGGCGGAATGTGTAAGTCGGAATTATAACACATGATTACATCCTCATTTATACTCTACTTTCCGCCAAATATGTTAACTAAGCACGAAGAGTTGCAGTGATATCCTTCAGAACTAATATGCTAATCACATCCATTCAGTTGAATTAGTACGAACGAACTTATAAATTCCATTACCCTGTGTCCTTTATCGAAATCGAAGAAGTTTTCTTTGTAATTGGTACAATAAGGCAGCGATCTAAAATAATTATTTTTCGCTACGTTTCAGTTTTAACACAGAGTAGTACAGAGTGCACGGAGTTTATACGTGAGTCTCACCGTGACGGCCTTGCCCACGGTGTGCTAATCGCACTGGACATACACATAGGGTCGAAAAAGTATTTTAATTTAGTTACTTTAACGGAAAGTAAACATGGCAATCCTTTTTTATTTAAATAACTTTTATATGATAACGCCTTTAAAATTAAGGACAAAACATTATTTTCATTGTGAGTTAGTTGTGTTCAGGTGTGATTTCAGTACTTGGCCAAAATAATAAATGCGTTGCTCAATTCTTTAATATTGTCGTAGTCTGCTGTAGTCTTTTTGGAAAGGCTAGTTATTTTGCTGTTGTTTACCTTTATTCATAACAAAATATATGCTAAAAAAATCAGCCATGGATCAAAAAATCATTGTTCTCCGGAGGAGAGAAAAATTGTTTCAAGATTAAGAGAAAGTGGCCAAAATCTTCGTTCTATAGCAGAATCTATAAGCCGGTCGCTATTTTTTTGTACAAAATGCTTTAAAGCCTAAAAAGCCCGTCGAAACTCGCAGAAGATCAAAAAAAAAAAAAAAGAAAACTTCGAAAACAACAGATACCATTGCAGACCCTTTTGTATCTCCAAGAGCGATTTCAACAGAATTGGAAGATAGCCAGAGGAGTTCCTTTGCTTAGACAAAAAAATTTAAAGGCTAGATTGGCGTTTGCAAGTAATCATTCCAATTGGTCCGGAGGAGACGGTGAAAAAAATGGCGAAACATTTTGTAGAAAGTAATGTATTTGCAAACGACTGTTCGACGCCCTAAGGGTAAGGAATTCTATGTTCGCTTTACAAAGAGGACGACCAAGTACGGGGGCGCCAATATTATGGTCGGGGGCTGCTTCTCGTGGTATGATGTCGGTCCGATACATCGAATTACCGACACTATGACCAAATTCCACTACAAAGATATTTGGAGAGTACGATGTTGAACTTTGCAGTGGAAAGTTTGCCTCTTAGATGGACATTATAGCAGGACAACGACCCGAAGCATACTTCTAAGTTGGTAAAGGATTGGTTCCAAGATAATAATGTTATGTTATTGACTAGACCTTCTTGACTGGTCTAGTCAATCTTCGGACTTAAATCCAACCGAAAATCTTTGGGGAGAGTTGGAACAACAAATTGGAAAGAATGTTCTTAAAAATTAGGATCAGTTATAGAATTTTGTTTAAAAAACTTGGTGTGAAATATCAGTAGAAACCTGCAGGACGCTTATTGCCAGCATGACAAAAAGAGTCAACAAAATAATTGGAAATAAAGGTATATATACCGGCTTTTAACAAAACTCAGCCAATTTGGCAGAAAAAACTTGATTTTTTACTTTTTTGTTTATTTTAACTAAATGTACTTATTATTTTGTCCAATGTTTTTTGATTAATTTCTTACTTTTTGAAAATACTGAATTTAATTTTTGTTTTTTGTTATTGTTTTAGTATTTATTTAGTTTCTAACGTTATATCAAAAGAAATTAGTATTTGTCTAAATAAATTTTCATCTACGAGCCTTTAAAAAAAATATAGGGTATACTTATTATTTTGACCATATGTGTATAACAATTAGATAACCAGCGTTTATGATTTGGGAGTGAAGCAAGCGACCGCAACTACTGACAGTTTGTTACAGTATGGTGAATTCTCTCCATTGGAATGGAATGGCCTCTAGCACCCGGTTGCAATAAAATTCTACATTCCAGTATGAAAACTCTACCAGCGATTTCGGTTTCAACCAGTCCTCACACTAGGAGTGCAACATCAACTGATCAGATGCGAACGCACTCCCAGAAGCTGCTATCAAATTGTGATTTTAACGTAATACTTTATCGAAATGGTATCTGTAAGTGCAAGGACCCTCGGTTAGTGGAACAGTCGATATTATATTGCAAGGATGCAGTACCCTCACCGGCTGGAGGCAGAAAAAAAACTTCAAACCTTTTCTACTCGACCATGTTGAACGGTAATCGTGCAATGTAGACCTGTAATTCTCAGGCCTGTCAGAATTCCCAACAGATCTTTAAAATACAGACGAACGAGGCACTATACCGGAGACCTTGCAAATGTCCCTGTCATCACCAGCACCCAGTTTCAAACCATTGCAGTCCAAATGTTGGCACCCCTACAACGAGGAGAAGCAGCCGCCGTTCAGCTGAACAAGAAAGTGGGATCTGCCCGATCCAACAATCCCGCAGCTCTCAAACATTCTTGTCTGACTGCCTTGAAAAGGCCATCGGACGCACTCACCGCAACTACGTCATAATAGACCTAGAGCAAACGCTCTGGAAACAAACTCAGTTGCTCTAGCCAACAAGCCAGAAGAATAAAACATATCGCTGATTATGCAGTCGTAACGTGATCTAAAATCGCTAATCCCTGGAGGTCTCTTATATCTGCACGAAAGGAACATTAACACAGCACAATGCAATTGTACTACTCGCATTCAGACAGGGCTCCCTTATGTAAAAAGGCATTGAGTGGCCCATATCTCGTCAGCAAGAAACCCAAACAAAGGTTAAAATCGAAATCAGGATTTCCTCTAAACATAACATCTGGCAGTCGCTCCTATGCACAGATCTAACAACAAAGCTGACCTTATCTCCAGCTGACAACCTATCCGAATAAGGCCAATAGTTTATAGGTAGTTCAAGGTACTCCACCTCAATGACAAACCTGAGCAGAGTTCTGTCAGACAAGCGAACTAACCATCTACGAGATAATCTGCCTCGCAAGAGCATCATGCTGGTCATGTTGTTGGAACACCATAGTAAGAGGCAATACAATACAAATTAATACAATGCGAAAAAATTACAGGCGAAAAAAATTATAGCTGGGACTAGCAAGGCAAGAATATATGGATTGTCTACTCACAATCCAATATTGGTCAGAAATACACCGTACAAGTTTCCAACTGAATAACCTAACTCTTGTCGGTGGTCCTTAGAGGCATGGCAAAGGAATTTGTTTCCATTTTCTGAACTAAGTTTGCTAAAATCTGGATGCGTGCTAAATTACACTGAATTTAGTGCAATTGAATGAATGATATGATCCAAGAAATATAAATAGGTCTAATTAGGCAAGCTGAATGAGAAGTACAAGGAAGAACGGCTTCGTTATCCCTTCTATCTTTTCCAATTTTACCGATCATTATAATATAACAAGATTGAAAGGAACTTAAGGCACTGCAGTTTATGAATTAGAGATTACAGGGGAAACATCAAATTTCGTAGCACCAGAAGAGGCGTGACGCTGTGTCCCATTTCCACGTGTGGCGTGTGCAAAACTTGACAAAATTGGGATCAAAAGCTTGAATGATATATAGCTAAGATAAGAACATGTGGGGTAAATCGGTCATTTGAGTATGAGTTACCAGGATGTGATTATAGTTAATTTTTTTCTCAAATGTAATTTCTCAACACTGCTTAAACGATATGAATCTAAGAATGTTTTGGCTCAATCAGTACAGTGGAAAGTATAAGAATAGATATGGTTACTTGTTAATTTTTTTCCTAGTTTTATTAAGCACTGTAAATTAACATGACGTACAAAAATTTGTCTCCATTAACCATAGCTTACTAATTATAGATTAAAGAGGACTATTTTAATTTGGGAAAGTCGGATAATTTACATAAAAGTTACCAGAAGATACTCAACAATGCCATCCATGCTCATTCTCGGACTTTAACAAGTGCTTAGCGTATCCCAATACGACTGAATTAAGTGCAAACGACAGATATTAATCTAAAAATATATTGATATTTTGGATGTAACCGGTCATTTGGTGGTGTCAGGGGGAGGGGTCAATATTCATTCCCAGGACTAAATTTATCAAATGCATGATGTGTGCCATACTCGATTTAATTCCGTACAAATGCCTGAAAGATATGAAACGAACAATATATGGGTTAAATTAGACATTTATATGAACCAGAAGGGTCGTTGCTAATCAGTCGATCTTTTAACATTTTGCAAAGTAATAAATTGGGCACAAATTTAGTTTACAGGCAAAAATTAGTACAATTAAAATTTAATTAATTTGGGAAATTGGGACAGTTTGTATGGTTTGTGCCAGAAGAGGTAGGTCGGCATAGCGTACATGTATTCTCAGCTCAATATATTCCAAGTACTGAATTGAATTTAATGAAATTTGGCACACATCATGCATTTGATATACTTAGTTCTGAGAATAGAAAAGGAATACAGTATTATACAGTTCAGACTTATGTTAATGGCATTCATTGCTATGCTTGGAAATCGACCGGTAAAGTAACCTCCGTTTCTGGTACCTCCCACACAAATTACCTAATTTAAGTCTGAATTTGTTTTAACGCCTCAATTCATATGTTCAATAATCATTAATTTTGAGCATTTGATGATAAGAACATGCCGATTTACCACGCCCCTTCTGGCATTCCTCGTACATTTGCGTCAATGCAAAAGAACGTTGGGTGAAGGTGTGTATAAGTCAGTTCTGTTTTGCTTATTCCTTCAACCGAATTGCTTAAGATTTGAACAGATCGCAGCGGGGGACTGTAAATGGGCTATATCGACCCACCCTTTCGGGTAACCCCCATAAATGGGTATTTGTACGGAGGGGCGTGGTTACTTGGTCCTTTTTTCCCAAATTTTGTCAGACGCTCTAACGCAATACAAAGATCAATAATTTATGTTGCTGCAGTAAACAAATTAGGAGTTACATAGGAAAAATTTTATTTCCAAAAGTCGGCCAATTTATATGAAAGTTATCAGAAGGCAATCCATTTTCAAACTTAGACTCCAGGTTAGCCAACTGGAACTGTACAGAAGTGGGGAACCTAACAATATATGGGTTAAATCGATCACTTATGTGTGATACAACAGAAAAGATATAATTACCGGATCAATTGCTAAAATTTTGCCAAGAACAATTCAGAGTACTGCAGCTAATCGGCTGAAAATCGGCTAATTTGCATGGGTGGTACCAGCGGCGTAACAATGCAATCAATTTAAAATCCCAGACACTACTTAAGCAATGCAAAATTCGACTGAATTTAGTGTAACCTGGTAGGAGATATGAACCCAAGAATATTTGGGTGAAATTGGTCATTTATATGTATATGGGAGATACCAGAATACATCGAGTTCTAATCTGAGAAGTGTCAGGTCGCTGCAATCTACGAATTGGGAGTTAAGGAGTAAGTTTTCGAAAATCGATCAATTTATATGTGAGGCACGTGTACGAGTATAGCCTATTTACAATCCCCCGCTACGATCAGGCATAACAATTTATTGCGGTTGTTGTGTCTACCCGTCAGGCGGACACCACTTGATCGACTTAAAATGTCATGAAACATATTTGATCAAAAGAGGCTAGTCATCTTAGTCGCGTCCTTCTAGATGTTGCATTTTTGCGGTATCAAATGATAAATACCTTTATTACTTCAGGTGAATTAGTTTAATAGAGTTGCTCTCGTTAGAACATACTCGTACATAATTTGACAAAAGCTTAAAGATCTGTTCGATATCAAACAAAGAAACAAGATATTTTAATGACGCACTGCCGTTTTTGTTTCTTTACAAATATGTGTGGTTTTAATAATTCTTTAAGGACTAAAACATAACGCCAAATCGAATTCTTAGTCTTAGTCACTGCCAAAGCGTATATATTTCACCATTTCGATTTGACCTATTGAGAGTACGTCAAAATAACATCTCCGAAGAAAATTTCAAAGATTGTCAAATATCTTAAAAGCACAGTTTAGACAATGCGGTTGCTAACTGCAGTCATGATTGTCATATACCACAATTTCCACTGAACTTATTTGTTGATTTGGGTAATCCTCGATAAACAGTCAACAAAACCTAAATTAACAAATATCAATTGTGTGACATTGTCAGCTGAATTACATTGATTATCTTAAGCCAATCAGGCTCAGTAAATAACAAACAATAACGGCCCAAATAAACATCGCTGTTAGTTGGCAAATCGTACCCAAACTTTCGCCCGGCTTCAAGCCAAAATGTGGGTACAAAAACAAAACTCATGTATAAACCCTTGAGCGGATGAAATGGAATGTGAATGGACGGTATAAAAACTAAAAAAGATGAGCTGATAAGCATGAATGTTTTTGATTTGAAATAAACATTTGGGTGGCAAATTGGGCGATGACGAAGCAAACTTTGAAATATATGAACCCATATTTTTGTCATCTTATTGTACTTCTGGGACCAATTGTGCGGCCTCCAGTAACTTTAATACTGGATGTTTCTTAAGAATTTCGGAGGGGCGAACGCATTTACTTAAATTAGTAGGCAGTCTTACTCTTAATGAGAATGCTTAATTACAAAATTATTTGTTTTGTGTTATCTGTTTCTTTCAACGACCGCAAATAATTGTTATTCTAGCAAGTTCAAACAAAAGAAACGGTTCTATGGAGTAATTATGAAAAGTATAGAGTACATATCGTATATATATGTACCGATGTAAGTTAGCCTGTTCAGATACACCAAAATATCATAGATTTTATATAAACAACTCAATACTAACGATTATTTATTGTGATTTATTTATGCCTCACAGAATATCATTTGGAGATTTACTTTTTGTTTGGGAAATGAAACATGTTTATACGGTTATATTTCTTATTCGAAAATTAACCATTATCTCTTAATTTTTTTTATTTTATTTTTATTCAATAAAAAATTTATGTATTTATTCCTCCACGCGAGTGAATAAAATAACAGTCGATACGACAGACTGCAGTGACGAAATTCCAAGGTACCGCCTTTGCATTCTCGTTGATACACACAAAATTGGGTCACTCATAATAGCATCTCATATAACGCCATATAGGCTAATATAACGACCACAATGTGACTCCCGCACGCGTCCAAGAAAGGGAACATAAGAGGAAAAGACTCCTAGAATAGACAGATCAATGAACCACAGGTTCTTAAAAGGGTACAGGTTATCTAGCAGTGGCAATTGTACCATCAATGCATCGAAACCATCAGCGAAACAGAATTTGTACGAGTATGTACAGTGAAGCACATGTGGATACGTATTGATTAAATTTTTCTTTGAATGCCGTGGAGAGCACATGGCGGCATTTTGTTTTGAATAACTGGCTACTTGAATTACTGTGAAATTCAACACAACAAACTTTTTCCACCAAAAGTGGATAGATTCTTTAGTTGATTCGTCCACTTTCTGCAAAAAGTTTGATTAAAAATTAAGAAAACATCTGAAAACCTGGAAATAAAAATTACTTTCTAATAGACATGCTACAGCTATGGAGCGACTAATAGCGACGAAGCAGGTGTCAACACCAAAAGCTGCAACAGCTTTAAACAATCCCGTTAATGAATGAACGGCACGCAGAGTCTTCGGATAATTGGTCTGGCATCTAATGTAAAGCAGAAAAAAAGTATTAACTACAGAAAACTTATCGGCGCGTCTCATATTTTGCAAAGAACGAAATACTGGACCATCGATGATCAAAATTAGTCGTTTTTAGTCGGATAAAAAAAAATCAAATTCCATTCCATCTCGTGAATGAGATGTTGGTAGCTTCTCACATTCAATAAGCTCGCACACGGGATCTACAGTTAAACGACGCTTCCAAACTTGACAGTTTGAGAAGCATTAACAAGAATTGTCGATTACTCGACTATTCGAAGTGTTCGTCAGACACATCGAGGTGACCGCCGCCCAGAATTTTACGAATCACCAAGCCAAGGATACTATAAAGTATAGATGACGTAATTTAATGGTGAAATCATTTGGTGAAATATCGAGCCATTAGTAAAAATCGGCGCAATTATAAAAAAAAATATTTTTCTGTTTTGGAGCCCAATCTAATACATTTTGTGGATAGAAGCGTTTTTCATTACGATGGAGACCACAAGCATGCGGTTAAAATTGTTCAAAATTGTCTTTCTAGCCAAAAATTTCAAGTAATGTGTCAATCTCAAGATCTATGTCTGAACTACATCTAAAATTTGTAAACTTTGTTAATAAAGGTGCGATAACGCAATAATCATTTTAGCCGAACTTCACTCTGAGGTTCAAATGGAGGTTTCAATAATCCGCGCCAACACATTGGAAAATTGACTAAAGTATGCTCAAGCGGATTAAAAGCATCATTGAAGCAAAGGGCCTTTGGACAAAATACTAAAAAACATGAATTATGACAAATAATTTTAAAACGTTCATACGTGGATTTTGCATCTAATGATCTAAACCTTAACTTTCCAACATTCTTTTGATCTGAGGTAAAGCACAATAAAAGAAATAAAATTACATACATTACATACATACATACATTGTGTTTATGTAGTACCCTGAGGTGCGTGGCAATGTAGGCCCGTTTTCATTCGCAGAACTAATTCTGCCAATTTTCCTATGCAAGTTTAACTGTACTAACATGAATATTGGCTAAGCATTACATACTGCAATTGACAAAATCCTGCAACCACCTTTCTGGTGCTTCCCATACAATCCGAAATGCAACCTTCCGTCTGCAGCTTACGATCGGTAAGCTGCAGTAGACTACGTTTTTTCAATATACCAACTTAGAATTCTCTATACGCGTTAACAAAAATTGAATCTTCCAGAACCTCAGGTTCATATCTATGCAAGAGTTGCACTGAATTCAGTCCAATTGTGTAATCATTATGAATTTGCTGAAATTATTTCCGAGAGGAAATTGGAATACTCTGGCACACTCTGGTGGAATACTTTTCCACCGTAATACCTAATAGGCAGAGAGCAGCTGCGTAAATTTTTGAACTTGTTCACAAAATTTGAAAGAATCATTCGATCAATTCCTTTTCTTTGAAGCAAAAATCAGTGGCACCTATTTAATTTCTAAGACAGGAAGGCTATAATTTGATGGCGCTTTAATTCAAAGTATTCGTTAATACAAACCAAGCGATTTACTGCATCTATTCTGGCACTCCGCACGCTTTTACAGTAATGAAAAGGATGTCGGCTAAACGTATACATATGTAAATCAGTTGCTCTGACTGCAAATTTCTAAAATTGTTTTACAACAGTGTATCTCATCACACGCTAACATCAATATGTATTAATAATAACACATGACAGACACAATTGCTTTAAATGCACCCACACACACCAAATATTCACAGTAATGGTTGCGGTAAACTGTACTTGACAGCCACATACTTTAACCACAGATATTCACTTTTCCGTAATGTTGTAGAAGTTTTGGAACGAATATACTCGTATAGTGATGACAGAATGTACAAATACTTATGCACAAACACGTCGTGGTGTGAACACAATTAGTACATTTGTTGGGAAAGGAAATGTCTCGCCCAAGAGCTACGGCTAGGATGGACAATGCGTGTAAATGCTACTTGTTGGCTGGACGGACGCAGTAGACCTAAAATACAATTGCAGTTGATAGCGAATAAGGTAAAGGCTCAACCTACGCTATGGTTATGTTAACTAACCCGCTTTATCGGTTTTGCATATCAATAGTTATGTTGATTTTAAACGAAAGCACAAAACAGTTGTAGTTGAGGAATGGATAGTCGCGACTGAAATATGTACGATTTTTATAAACTGCAACATTTGCGGTACGGGGTCTATTGCATAAGTCCTGCTCAGCCTGTACAAATATTCCAGTCAACTGACTTTCCTTACAAACACTTTCCCTTCCTTTACCGAAACAGATTTATATGAAACCTGGAATAAATGATAGGAAAACTCAAACCCATTACGGCATGCCCATTCACTGAATGTTAAGACTGAGCTAAATTGGTGGTAATGGACTCTTTGAGTATAAACTAAAATGTAATTTTGATCAAATCCACCAACCGAATTAAAATAATCACAGCCAGCTTAAGAACATATGGAACCCTTTTTAATCTCAAGTCGAACGAAAATCGAATTTTTACCTCCAATGTCACTCCAGTACTTCTATGTGGGTGTGAAACATAGAACGCTGTTCCGCAACATCTACAAAGCTCGCAAACTTTCACTAACCGTTGTCTTAAACGTTTGCTGAAAATTCACTGGAAAAATATACTAATTCATTTGAAATGGAATTGGAACTGGATAAGTCCAACTCCAATGAAGGTCCCTAATATTATCGCAAGGCAAGAAGTTGACTGTAATCCACAGAGCAGACGTAGATGAGGTCGGTCGGCACATATGTGAAGCAGGCAACTAGAAAAGGACAGTGGAAAAAGCGGAAAGAATTGGAGTGAAATTAAAAGTATATCATTAGATATATTAAGATTTAAGAGCTTTCCTAAGGCCTTGCGCTTTTAAATGGGGGTAAAAGGAATATATATGTATATCATGTGACCAACAATGACACATTCCTAATATCCGTACGGATATTTCATGGGAATGAGTTCTTAGTGACATGCTTTTACAATGAATTGTGTGGATATACTAGTACGTGTACTTATTACCTATACATATCAAGGACCGGAACATATATGTGCCTGGAGGGATCTCTCAAATTCACACAACTCATGGTGGGGGAATGTTGGTTTACACGTCCAGAGACCAATAAAATGTGTAACAATCGATTTAGAATCAGACTCTGTTTAAGAATATCGATTTGTCAGTCTGATCATGTATTGTCAAAAACCGATATTATAAACACATTTCAAATAACTGTTGTCTCGAACCTGAGGACTGAGAAGAAAGCATAAAAAAGAATCAAAAGAAAACTATTTATTAGAGACAACAGGAAAACAATACAAAAAAGTGTGTTGAAAGCAGTACAGAAAATTCTGTGAGGTGAACTCACTTGCATGTACCTTCACCCAAATGTCCCTTTATGTTGGTGCAAAAGTGGCCGGAATGTAAAAGAGGTGCACAGCGGCTCGTTTTGGGAAACGCGTTTCAATACTCAAATTGCGATTGCAAACATTTTAATACCTTTCTATTGGTTGAAGTAGCAAATTCTGAAATTTCATTCATTGTACAGCTCACCTGGCCGGATGCGTGCGGAATCGTGCAGATAATCCAAAGTTCAACCTCGCATACAGGCACCTATCATTATTTGAGCGGCAGTCATTTCGATGTGTCTGACGAACGCTTCAAGTAGTATAGTAATCGGCAAGTCTTGTAAATGCTTTTCAAGCTGTGACGTTCGGAATCGTCGTTAAACGTTACACCCCGTTGAGTGACTTTCAAAATAGAAAGCGTGTAAGCTCATTTTATCTCAGAAACTCATTGATGAGATGGAAATGAATTTGTTGAGTTTTAGAAGCAAAAAAGCACAAGTAAAGCAATATTGAAGTGAAGGTAAACATTTTTTTCAAATCGGTTAGAGTTGGAAAACTGGAGAAATTTTCCCTTTTGTGGAAAGGATATTTGAAAATATACATATGTATATCTTAATAAAAACTAACCTGTACTAGCAATGCCTCAACATTTTTTTAGTTCGACTTTCCAATCGGTTGTACTAAATTTAGTCAAATTTTGCACACGTTGCTACATCCATTATCATGCCTTCCGTGCATTATGACAGATTTTTGGAAATTCAATCAATGCCATGTAATTCTTATTCATTAAATTGTTTTACAAGCTTCTACAATATCGGAAAAAAATGATCAAGTTACTGTTCCACTTTTCGTACCTATACACGATTTGACCCATATATTCATATCTTCCAATTCGGCTGTGCCAAATTAAGACAATATTTGCCATATATCATGCCCTTAGTTCTGAGAATAAATACCGTCGACGTTGTTATGCAAATTCTGGTACATCCAAAAGAAATTGAACCTTTTAATGAAATTATAAAGCATTATAACGCTGGGTAAAATGTAGAAACATCGACGGAATAACCACGCCCTCTCTGGCACCTGCCATACAAACAACCTTTTTCAACATACATATTTCTAAATACATATCTTTTATTCAATGATATCCTATTCAGTATAATCGAACTTACAGCAAGCAAATAGAAATAGATTGCACTACCATTTTTTGCGACAACACGAAAGGGCATTGGGAGAAGGTACTTAAATTAGTTCACGTGAGTAGAAATTTTATAATTCAAAACATAAAATAGCAAATTGGCACGTAATCTAATTACAATAAAGTGTTTTAAAGAAATATTAAGTCACGGCCCAGAGGCTGTACGCCCCTTATCAAAAATATTGACATTTTGTACTCCTTTTAAAATTAATTTAAATATGTTTAAACAATAACTTTACACATTTGCATACATACATGCTTTTGGAATTCTTTTCCTCCTTATGTGCTCGATTCGGATATTGATACGGTTGCATTGCATTCGACCTTTTCCTGGTTATATCGTCATCCGAAGAAATGCAGGAATGTACAGAATGCAGGAATGCACAGTCTAAAATTTGCCAGATCGCAGACGGAGATTATATTTGAGCTGTGTTGACCCACAGCTACTGCTGCCTCCCGTACCAATTGAAAATATTTCAAAATTCAATTGTACCTTTTCGTTCATCACATTGCTTCATAGTGCACGGCAAAATTTTATATCTCCGTCTATTTCAAAACTTATAATGGTTGTTAAAAACTGAATACTCTACAAATCACCTGTTATATTTTTTTTTACCAAAACTTGATAAAAGTTATGTTTATACTTATCTTTTTTTACCAAAACTTATTAAAAATGAATTTAAAATGAATTTGCAAACGTTCCATGGACATACCTAACATAAGATTAAATCAAATTGAATTTTATGTTACCTTTTTTGCCCTTTTTGGGGTAAAGATATTGTGATTCATTAGGAAAATGTCAGATAATGTTTAACGAAAGCCAAAAATTACATTTGTAACTACCATAAATTGTAAAACCAAAAAATAGTTAATCTACACAGCTCAAACGGTAAACATCACAGCTTCCCAAACATACTTATATTGAATTGAAATTTATTTCCTTATTCATTTTATTTCACAACCTACAACCAAATAATTTACTAAATCTTTTGAGAAATTATCTGATTAATAGGCGCCATTACATTCATCAGCAGGTCGACTTGCCTTCACAGCGGTGCAGAAGATTATCTCAATCCCAAAATACAGTCCACAACCTACTCTAGAAATTTCCAACCGAGTCCAGTGTCGATCATCACATTAAGTTGACTGTAGCAATAACAACAACGGTCCATTTAAACCAGCTGCATTCAATCAGCTTATAAAATTATTCTCACCTGCATAATTCAAACTTCGTGCTTTTTTAGAAGTTGTTAAATTTATTCAAGTTTAGCACAAATCATTTGCTTGATAAACTTAGATGTAAGAATAAAAACGATTGGCACTGCAACACCTGTTTAGTCTGTTTAACTCCCACACAAATTGCCCGAGATACCGATTTTTTTTTTCTCCTGTTACCCCTAATTCGTATATTGGAGTATGTCGGGCAGGTAATCGTCCCATACAAATTATTTGATTTAAATCATATAGTTACAGACTTAATTAATAATTCAGTTGCACTAAATTCAATGTAATTCAATACACGCCAATATTGAATTTCCAACCCTTCCCCTAGAGTGTATCGAAGAAGAAATTCTTCCATTTTAAAGTTATCAGCAGCGAATGTCATGTTCCATACCTTGCAATAAATCTATATTTGAAACGATATTGTCCGATCCATTTTTCTTTTATATCTCCATAACCCATTTTCTTCTGCGCGAACATTTTTACATTTCAACTAGTTTATTACAGATTACAAATTTCTCAGAACTGTCGATCTTCAAAATAACTCAAATAGTAATACGACATTGGTACATAATGTAACGTGAATTCTTTGGCATTCTATTAAATATGCTCTGAACAGAATGCTTTCGCAAATTATCAGAAAGGGTCAGGATGAAACCTTGTATCAGTTTGGGAAAATTTTGTCATTTTGTTATTCGCGAAAATCTTACATTTTGCTACCTAAGCGTTCTTTTTTACTACTTTTTTTTTAGAAATAATACCTGAAGTAGGAACTCATAAGGCCGTATTTCCGAAAAAGATAATTGTTGGCTTACAAGTTTATGTTCGTAAATTCGAAAAAACGATTATACCCCATTTTGTCGTCTGTTTAGGGTTTAGGATTTCTTTGCCAATAACGAATCCGATGTAACTGAAGAGAAGTAATTGGATGTAGATTCCTTACCAAACTGAATTTTTTTCTCCATCTTTATATATATATTCTACTGTACGGGCGTTGTCAGTGAACTCCTCCTAAACGGCTGGACCGTTTTGCATAAATTTTTGTATATGCGTCTGGGTGGTGCCCGGGATGGTTTAGATTTACAATTCGGTCCAATTGGACAAAGGGGCGTGGTACCTCCCATACAAGCAAACAATTAAAAATCAATTATTTCTGCTCCTGCTTACGGTATTTGAACAAAATTTGGTACGTAGGTTTGGTGTACATATCTTAAGTGCTACTGCAAATATGGGCGGGATTGGACAATGGGGCGTGGTACTTCCCATACAAACCATAAATTAAATATCCAATATTTCTGCTCCTGTTTACGGTATTTGAACAAAATTTGGTACATGGGTTTGGTGTACATATCTTAAGTGCTGCTGCAAATATGGGCGGGATTGGACAATGGGGAGTGGTACCTCCTATACAAACCACAAATTAAAAAGCAATTATTTCTGCTCCTGCTAATGAAACATTTCCAATAAAAATAAAATTTGAAGGCAAAGCAACGTTTGCCGGGTCGGCTAGTATATTCCTAAATTCGTACGTATGCAGCAGTAGGTAGTAAGTTTAAATACCTCTATAATCATATAATGCTCAACTCCTTGCATAAAATATAACCTGAATTGAATTATCAATAACGCAACTATTTGCTCAATCATTTCCGGAAGTAATCTGCCGCAGTTGATAATTTAGTATTATTAAAATTTTATGAGTTACGTTCCAAAGTGTAAATGTTTCTTATGTACTAATATCATATGCAAAAAATCTCATATTTCTTTCTTTTCCCTTTTCCAATCATAACATAAAATAGCACATGACAATTTCGTGATTGACAGTGACATCATGCTCTTAAGTACTGATGACGAATTGTTTGACCGCTATATCGGTCATTTTTTATTCTTATATGTTTCAGTAGCATACATGTCTAATCTCAACTTTGAATTTGCAATAGTTAATGAGATACTCCCGTTCAAACTGTTAAGTTGTATAAGTGGTTCCACGCCCCCCTGTCCAATCTTAACGTAGTATAACATATGACAATTTTGTGATTAATAGTAACCTACTGTTGAACTTTTGTGGCAATCGATTGGTTACTTTGGCTACAATCTTTTTACGCCAAAAGCATATGTACCAAATGCCCTCTGCATATTTCTAATAGTTATTTAGATAGAGCCGTTCAAATCCGTTATTTATGTAGGCATTACCACGGCCCTTTGCCTAATCTGGGCGATATACTCGTAAACATATTGCGAAAATTTCATGACAATCAGTCCATTAGTTTAGACACTTATTCGGAACAAAGGTACAAATACGCTAACATTATATTCACATTTTATATGCATTGGGCCATATTCATATTAATTTACTGAGGGTTTTGTACATTCTTACCATTAGAATTTGATTTATAAACCCTCAATAAATGTTTACGAATATGGCACGTGGATTCCAAAATAATTGCTATAACTCTGGATTATAATACAATTTATAACTGGCTAATCATATTAAACCATATATTTCGTTTTAGAGCCGGAAGCTGTCAAGTATAAAATTGTTTTTTTTTTTTTATAAGAGTTGTGAAAAACATAACACATTTGCATTTGCAGTTTTCGTTCTGAACATATTGTGATTGATTACATAGTTAAATAATTTATAGTTTGGATATGAATGTGAATATGAACTGGAAATCTTCAAAACAAAACTTCCCACATGTTACCAATAAGATAAATGGCGTATTGCTCATGGCATACTTTATTTCTACCAAGCGACAGCGGATGATTACAAAATGTTTTGCAAATTTAAAATTGAATGTTATTTCACAATTCATAATAAAGTTGAATAATTATTGGGGTCAAAAGTGTGCACCAAAACGCAAATATTTAGATATTACATGTTACACTTCTATATGGCTGAAACACATTTATCATGTCAATTACAAATTAAAACTTTTTTAAGGGTAACAAAAAACTTGTCGATTTCCTTGGCATCAATGTTGTTACACAATTGATGTGGACAGGACAATGGATGTTGTGTCTAAAACCACTGATATACAGAGTGGCATCCAAAGGCTTGGCCTATCAATTTCATTTATTGAGTGTGAATTGAGATTTGTGAAATCAAAAACATCCCGGGGTAGTTCAACAAAAATCATATCAATTGATTTCTGAATTTTAGCTTTCGATATGAAGAAAATATAATGCGTTCCCTGTGTAGAGAGGCAAAAATCTTACAAAAGGGGTTTACGATGTGATCGGATAGCTTTTTATGATATGATCATCTTTTATTAACGTGCAAATAATGCAATTTTATTATTAAAATGGTTGTTCTATTGTCGTCCTAATTGCTTCTTTTAATCGACTATCAAAAAATTTAGCGGTCAAATTTGAATCGACTTGTTCAGTGAAGAAACAGCCAGATATGTGGAAAAAATTACCGCCTTCAGTGGGAGAGTGTAGGAGAACCAGAGGGAGTCGGGAACTCTGCCTTTCATAGACCCAAACTTGGAGAATTTTGCACCGTGAGCTTATATTCATACAAGATTCAACTGAGCCAAAAAAGGCGAAGGAAAACAATTACAAAAAAAGCCGTTAGGTCGCTGACTCCGTTCTGGAGCAGTTGAAGGCGAAGTCAGGTGCGCCGACATTGTAGTATTTGACCACGTTAAACTTGTTTCTGTGGGGTTTCCTTAAGTCACCGGCCAATGCCATTAATCATAAACGGGTGGTACTTTCGAAGTCAACTTAGCCTGCGTTCAGCCTGATCTATACGCCAGAAACAAATTCGTCTTCTCGGACGAACGTCAGCCAACAAAGTCGCGGCGGCCATTTGACAGGACTTTAAAATATTTATTAATTTTTTTAATAATAACAAAAGTTACGTTAGAGTTCGCCGATATCGCTTTCAATAAAAGCCATATGGTACATGTTGGAATCGACATAGTCGACTGTACTTGTGTAAGAAGTAGCGAAAAGCTCATTTTCACATATTAAATTTGCTTTTAATTAATGAAAAATGGAACAATTGTGTTTTTTCTCACTGGATCAATCGTCAGTTACACCTGCGGATCATAACATAGCGGAAGAAGTTAAGACTCATCCTCAAACAAACAGCTGTTTCAAAAAGGCCCTTTCTCATAAATAACATATCGATTTATTCCGCTTTTCGAGTGGAATTTGTTTCAGTGTTTTCCAATAACGAAAGCCCACAATTAGAGTGGCTTCCCTGCAAATAAATGTATATACCTATAAAATATGGTTTCTTCTTATATCTAAAATTGCAAAACTGTTTTTTGACATTACATGGGAAAATTATTTCTCAATGGAAATATTATCTCTGTTGACCTGGGCAGACGTGAAAAATGTGATGGCTTAGCGGCAGATAAGTGGATATGCCGATAACGCCTTCTTCTCTTACTTAATATATATACATGCATAGTCCTGCCATATGTTCTGTTACACAATTTCCAGCGCTTATCGTTCAAAACTTCTTGAGGGAATAGAACCGTTAACTTTTTTTTCAGAACACATGCACTGATTAGTGAAGAATACTAGCCAGTTTGGTTTCAGTTTGCAATCTATTAACATGAAGTGGGGCGTTAAAGAGAATCGAGTCGGCGTAATAGCGTTGCATAAGTGAGGAAAGAGTGCTGGCCAAATTTTTGAGTTACTAAAACCACTCGGAATATCAAGAATGTTCGTTTATCGTGCTATTGCTCGCTTCGGCGAATTGTCTGGAGTAGAAGACAGGCCAAAAAGTGGTCGCCCGCGCGTTGTCCGTACGAGTGCGGTAGTAAAGGCAGTGCGTGAAAGAATTCGGAGAAATCCCCTTAGAAAGCAGAAAATCATGTCCAAAGAATTGGATATATAAACCAGATCCATGTTTAGGCTGATTCGGGATGATCTGCATATGAAAGCCTATCGTCGGTCCACGGGGCATCTTCTAACCCCTCAGCTAAAAAAAATTAGGCTGGAAAGATGCAAGCGACTTTTGCAGTGGCACGCGGACAATGGCCATGAAAACATTCTGTTTACGGATGAGAAAATTTTTACCGTGGAAGAAGTTTTCAACAAACAAACATCATCCCTCTTCCGTAATGGTTTGGTGGGGGGTCTCCCACCATGGTGTCACATTCCCCCATTTCTGTGAAAAGGGCGTAAAAACTGGTGCAAAGGTTTACCAAAAAAGGTGTTGTGAAGGGTTTGACCAATACCCTTTTCAATGGACGTAGGTGGATCTTCCAACAGGACTCTGCTCCTGCGCACAAAGCTAAAACCACGCAGGATTGGCTCAGAGTCAATATTCCTGGCTTTATAGCAGCAGAAGATTGGCCATCAGGGAGTCCAGATCTCAATCCACTGGATTATGCTTTGTGGTCAGAATTGGAGAATATGGCTTGCAAGACTCCCCACAGAAATTTGGGAAGCCTTAAAACAGCATTAACCAGAGCAGCATCTTCGATCTCCATGGAAATCGTACGTGCGGCTATAGCCCAATGGGCACACCGTTTGAAAGCTTGTGTTAAAGCAAAAGGCGGTCATTTCGAGTGAATACAATTTCTTTTAATAACCAATATTGTCTTCTAATAAACGAAATAATTTTGGATACAATATGAATATTGGTTTTTTTATCGCGTTTCATATTTGTAACAGAACATATGGCAGGACTAGGTATATGTTATGTTATTTGGTATAGAAAAATGCATCTGACCCATCAGACGGATCTCCGATGGAACCCTTGTATCAGGGTCAGTTTAGCTGCAATCCATTTGAAAAACTGACACCGTTTAATGGCGATGTGCACCTTGTATATCCTTCGATTTTCCGAAATTCAATTTTGTCCACTTGAAATTTGTTTATTGTTTTGAAATACAATTCTTGGTAAAATGTGAAAAAATTGATTGCTAACATCCCCTCTCCATTACCTACAATACATATTCATATCTTCTATAAAGTTTCTCTAAATTTAGTAAAATTTAGTACACATTAGCGGTTTGCCAAGGTAGTCTCGCATCGAATAACTTTGTAGCGTCTGATGCAATTTCAGATAAATCGCCCAAGCAAACATTAATTTGTTTGGATGCGACTGCCATAATATCACGTTTGATAGAAACATTGTTTTACGGTCTGAAAACTCTGATCCAAAAACAAAATTTCGTTGGTCAAATAAAAAATTGAACCAAAATGACTGTTTATTCATTGCTATATGAATGTGATGTGATTCGTCGATGATTACGCAAACTTTCACCACTTTGCTAAAAAGTTGCTAACTAAAGCAATACATGGCGGTATTTCATAGATGTGGGTAAGAACCACACTAATTTGAACAAATAACCTTTTGCATGGTTACAAAAGTATGAGGGTGCCGGGAAAGATACTAGATATTTTAAAACATACCCTGTCATTTTAAATTTCAGAACTGGGTTTGTTTAATACTTGACAATCCCTAAAATGAACTGAATTTAATGCAACTTAATGAAAGATTTGACTTTGATAATCGGTTAAAGTTATTTGTATGGGAGCTGCCAGAGAGGAAGCGGTGGCCCCACTTTTACGAAGTGTTATAATGTAATATAATTTCCAAATATTTAGGTAAGTGCGATCTATATAAGAAAATTATATAAATTGATAAATTGAACAATCTTTATGGGAGGTATCAATCTAGATGTAAAATACAAAAAGCGGTTTGTCAATGCCGTCCACTTTCATGATTCAAAAAAAAAATTTTTCAAACGTGTGATGAGTGTCAAATTTCACTGAATTAGGGTGAACTTCTTGAAAGATATGAAGCTAAAAAGATATACATCGGTCATTCGGTACCAGAAGGGACATTGTTGCTAACTCGGATTTTCTAACTTTTACCAATCATTATAAATTATTGCAATGAAGTAAACTCTAAGTCACTGAAGCTAACTAAACAGGAAATGCAGAAAAGTCGGCCAATTCGTTTGAGTGGTACTAGAACCTTATGCTGCCAAGCATTTAATACGTAACATACTTTGCTTTATGCGTTTTATTTTATTTTATTTTATTTTTTTTTTTTTTTTGTTACTCGTGTGACGCCCATACAATCGAAGTAATGCTTACATGGCGGCCGGACTTTTCGACACTTGGCATTTCAGGGCGTATTGGATCTGACACTTTCAATAAGGTTCGTCTATGTAAACTACTTATAAATATCATAAACACTTCGGTTAAGCTAAACCCATCTACGGTTTTAGTTCGAATGTTGGTTTTCAAATGCTCCAATGTGGGGATTATTTACGTTAACACGGTGCGGTACTGTTTTGTGGCTCATGGCACCGTCTTGTTGAAGACACATATCGTTCAGTTCATAATCTTCAATTTCAGGCCAAAAAAGTCGGTTATCATGCGGCCATAGAGCTAAATTGAAATTCGGATTATCTGCCACACTTTCACTAACAGAAGCGATATTTTTGGCATTGCGTACATTAAAATGGCGCAGAGGCCTGACCACATCTGTAGCGTTTCCAGTCTCTCCAAATTTGTTTGTAATCTTGCCAATTCCTTGCCGTAGGTCGTATATGACGGCCGTAATCACCCCGTAATGTACGAAAAGTGCTCACGTTTGAATAATCACTTTATAGTAAGTATAATGTCTGCTATAGAAAACTTTTTGCTAGCCTAATAGTTTATTAATCCCAAAACCATAACAATTCGATTTTGAGATTAACCCCACAAAGCGGTACATTCACAATCACACATTATCATGCAGCAAATGTCTTCATAAGGATATGTACTTCCACAAAATATTTAAAACTCCTTCTGCTAAATTTGAGTGAAGGGGTTGCATATTTTTCTCGAATATTGTCAATCTTTTTTACACGTTCTCCGGATATCCTCTTTTCCTATTTAACCCTTTAGCAATAAACTATTTGCATGCCAGTCTTTAGGAAAACGAAAATGAAAACATAAATAGAACACCAAAAGAAAGCCAATGGTAGTGGGATGGGAATGCAGCGGTGTAACTCTTATCAATTTTCGAGACACAAAACCATCCGAACAATGTAGCCATACAGTTATAAAAGTCCTTATGTGAAAACTTTTTCAATACATATGGTAATAAGCTATTTACTTGTGTGACAGATGTCTGTAAACGAAAAACAGGACATTGTTGTTGTCATTGTCATCGTTATCATTCCAAATATTGATGTTGCATAAACAACATGTGTTAACAACGAGTCACATTCCCATTCCAGGCAAAGGACATGCATGTGATTAAGTGTACGTACGAGCTTAACGAGGGACACATAAAGGACAATCTCTTAAATTGTTGCACAATGTATGCAAATATGATTTTCCAGTTCAAAGTGCTGTAAAAGTATTAAATAGAATTAAATTACATCTTTGAAAAAATAAGAAATTTACTTGTTCATTACTGTGACAATTCATTTTCATAATGAATTAGATTACAAAATCAAAAATGAAAGCCACCATCCTGAATTACCACTTTTAATGTCAGATGTGGTCCGGAAAAAAACGTTGAATTACTTTTTTTTTTTTTTCTTTTTTATTTTTCAATTTCTTGTCACTTTGGTAAAAACTGCATTTTCTTTCTAGTAAAAGATGAATTAAAAAGATGAGGCGAATATAAAAGCTGAATTTAGTCTTCTGTGGCTCGCAGTATTACCGTCGTTCTTTGCAATTCAGCATTGTGTTTAGGGTCCCAGCATAAAAAATGGAAGTCATCCCATAAGAATAGTGTTTTCATAGCATTCACAAATGCTACCTATATATGAGCATATTTGCCGCTTCTTAGGAAGATAGAATAGTAGATCATGCACTATGTATGTTTAAAGTATCAAATTACGTTTTCACCAAATGTGCTTCATGAATTTTTAAATCATTTCAGTGATATCCGATATTTTTTGACAGGCTTGCTGGTAGGCACCAACAGCTGCTGTACATCTTTATGAAATTTCGCTTAATGATTTGCCAGATGGTAGCCGAGTATTGTAAAGGAGCTATATCGGTCTACCTCACTGATGCCTCTCATACAAATTAACAGATTTTCTGAAATTCAATATTTTTCTTTTTTTTTCCATTGCTTTGATCTGTAATTTTTGGAGAAATTTGAAAAAAATGATCTGTTAACTATGATCTTACTGCTTCTGCCATACAAATAACCGATTTAACCCATATGTTCTTAAGTCCATAACTTCTGTCCGGTTGTACTAAATTTAACCGAATTTTGTGCACGTTAAGACTCTGGAATTAACATGAGCTGCATATTCACGGCCTTCTGCTGCCTCCCATTCAAATTGACCTATTTTATGAAATTCAATTTTTTCTCTGTAACTTCTAACACGTAAACTAAAGCGACCTACACTTTTGCACATTACAATGCAATGTGAAATTTGAAATTGTTACGCTCCTCCTGATATCTTCAATTCAAATTGGCTAACTTTCCAAAATTCAAAATTTCCCCCTTAACTCCAAATTTGTAGATTAACTTGACGTTATTTTTTAATGCATTGCTTTGTAATGCATCTTGATATCCGGCACTTTTCATGTAAATGTCCGATTTGATTCATATACTTTTAGCTTTATATATTTCAAGAATTGGTGTTGAATTCAGTCAATTTTGTAACGTGAATTTGACAAGCTTAGTTGTGAGAATGGACAGCATTGCCATAACCATTATGGTTGCTCCCATAGAAATTGGTCGTTTTGTCGAAAATTAGTTGTTCGTAAAAAGTACAGTACATTTAATATGCATTTAGTTGTTTAGTAAAATAAAAAAAAAACATCCGGACAACCTCATCGTTTCTGGCGCTTCGTACACAAATTACCCCATAAAACCCACATTTTTCTAGATTCTTAGTTTCCATCCACTACGTACGTGGATGGTGTGTATTTCCGCTCTCGTTCTTAACCAATTTGGCAAAGATCTCTATAATTTTAAAGCGCCTACTCAAAAAAAGAATGACATTAAAATTAAGTACGATATGAACTCTAATTAAGTAAATTTATTTTTCATTATTCCAAGGAAATTTTCATTATAAACTAGAAAATTTCTTTAATGTGAGAAACAATTTATTTCATTTCAGTACATCTTTTCCTTAACAAATTGCACGCATATTTCCTTGATAAGCTTTTCTTAAAATAAGTAAAACTTATTCACGTGATCTCCAAAACGCCTTAATTTTAAAGAAATAGTTTTAGTATTGTTCAAAATTTACAATAAAATTAAAGAAGAACCACTTTCCTTGATTTAAAATTAATACATTTTAAAGAACTCTTCAATACGTGTCCATCAACACTTTTATTAACTTCAAGTTAATTTTTTAATAAATGCAAGGTAGAATGTACTAAACATTGTTTAAAAGTTTCTTTAATTTATTTTTAAGTTATTCCATATTTGGCTTAAGAAAAATTTCTTAAAAATGTTGCATACAAAATTAGAGACGAAAGTCAAAGCAACATATCTTTAAATACATGCAAAATATTAAAGAATATGTGATCTGCTGAACAATATTTCTTAAAAATTTCATAAAACAGAAATTAATTATTCCAAAGAAATAATTAATTAAATTGGCCCACGTTTTACTTGAGAAGAATAGCATATATTACTTAATATTACAGAATCTTCATGGATGTCTTAAGAGAACACAATTTGAAACCGCTCAAATAAACGTGTTCTAGAGTATAGGAAGCACATAATAGATCTTGCGGCACACATACACACATATTAACGTACGCATAGCAACAGCTTTTATTTAAAATAATCAAGGAAGGATATGTGTAAATCTTAAAGACATGTAGCCTTAATACAATGATTCATGTATTTAACTTAAGGTGATGTAGACTTAGACTAAATTTCTAAAAACCACCGTTATGTACACACTCTTTGTGAAGAGAGAACGAAATACCTTTACTCTCAATTTCTCTCACCTCTTGAAGGCATGTGGAAATAAACTTAGGATGTATGTACTTTACTGCTGTAAAAAGTTCTTTGTTTTTAAAATATTTAAACTCTCTTAAGGACGTGCATACTTAAACAGAACCTTGTGTTTGTTTAACAGTAATGAAAATCGCTGTTTTTTTTTTATATTAACTTACTTTTAAAGCCAAAAATGATCAACGACCATTTTTTATTCGCAATGCGGTGAATAAAATAGAAAATACACAGAAATTTCCAATATGTTTAATGAAATATGTAACACACGCTTTTCATATAATTCTTGCACAGATTTGTAATGTACATATGTATTTATTTTGCAGTAAATGGATTCTGAGGTGGAATTTTCTGAAGTTTTGTCCAAATTGAGGGGAGAAGAGGTACATAAGTGTTGCTAAAAATTTACGCAGAGAAAAAATGGACTCTATTTGGTAAAATATAAACCTCTTTAATAGGTACATTACAGAAGTAGTTCTTCGGGATCTTTATTCATTAAATTAAATTTTATAACAGTCATTTGACTTTAAATGTTTGAACGAATAACAAAAAATGTATTTATATTAAGTAAATCTGTGGTCACAACCCATAACAGCCTAACTCTGTTTTTTCAATATTTTCAGTACAGGAGTTTAAAGTTTTGAATCTTCACTGAAAATCAGGAGAAGGTGGTTTTTGGAAAACTTTGCTACAGATTCCAAGGAAACGAATTTCTTTACTTAGTTGTTAACAAAAAATAGTTGTTTATTCTCGCAGTCAAAAGATATTATCGAAAAAGACACTTAGGCTCTTATGAATTGTTGAACGAAAGAAAGTCATAAAGTTCAAATTAAGTTAGGCTATTATTCCAGATTAAACAAAAAATTTTTTGTTTGGAGAAAGACTCAATTTATGTTTATCAAAAAACGAAATTGTAATTCGGAATAAGAGCTTAACTCACGTTAGGAAAATAAAATTGTTTTTTTATTTTTTTGGATTAACGACTTCAGTTGATTTAGGCAATGATGAAAAAATAATGTTTATATTTGTTGTAATCCTAAATTGACTTAGGCAGTTATGCCAAAACGGTCATTTAGAAAAATAACTTAAGCTGTTAGGTGTTTTAGGATTAATTGCCTCCCTAGAAGAGATACAAACATGAAAAATTTAGAGCAAATAAATTTAGATACGCTGAATACGATGGTGCTAATAACTCAATTGTGTCTTAACTCGAGTTTAAACATTTTTTTGTTATTAAACTAAAAAAATTAAAAAAAACAACAATATTGCAAGCGTTTTAAATGATAAGATTAAGAATTTAATTCCAATACCAATGTAAAATGTTTTTTTTTTAATTTTTTTACTTTTTACCGCTTGTAAGAAGTTTATAACAATGCAAATTTCCTGCTTCGTTTGTAACCAAATCTTTGTTGAGTGCATGAAACTATTTTGTCATATAAAATATTTACATCAATTGGCTCCGAGCTATGAATATACATATATACTCGTATGCGGGTTTCGTTTGTGTTCACAAGCATTTGGTACCTTCAAATCCTATTCAAAACATAGAAGAAATGAATATCTGAAAAATTCTTCCGAAGAAACTTTTATAAGAAACGACGAGACAAATAATAGTGTTGGTGCAAAACATATGTTTTGCCATATAAAAAAAATTATCTGTCATGTCGAATTGATGACATACCATGAGGTTTTCAATTATTCAAAGCCACAAATACATATATAAAGTCACCTCCAATCAACTCAAACAATCATAATTATTTGAGGCCAAAATCACTATTTCGATATTTATCCAATCCAATAAATTGATTAAAATTTCATACAATTGAACAGAGACTCTAATATAAAAAACTTATTATTTGAACTATTTATCATAACTATGTTTGTTCCTGTTTTCTAATGAAGTATTGTATTTATTTATTTCGTTTATGGCATAAAATATTCGATTTCCATAGGTATCACTTTTTCATATTTATGATTTATTTTTGAACTCAAATAAAATTATATTTGAAGAAAATAATTTGTTTTTATTACAAATTTCTTCAGGTGGGACGCTCTTCTGCCGCAAAAAAATAGCATTTCGTTACTTCATATAACTACAAAAATGTACTTATCTTGAGTAAATATTTCATTTTTTGAAGATGAGCTGATACTTATTTTAGTTAATTCGATTCTCATAACGTAGTAAATGTATAATTTAATTTTAATTAATATGTGGTCTTTTGCATGAAGAACAAATAAAACAACCTTTAAAATAATTAAATTGTTACTTCACAATTTTATGAAATTAAGAAAATATTTATTATGCTAAAGACAATCCAACGAATTTGAAATTTAGAGACAAGAAAATGTAATTAAATTAACGACTCAAAAAACTTAATAGACGGAAAAATTTACAAATTTCTTAGAAACGTACATAACATATAATTAGATTTTTCATTAAATTAAGTTTAGAAGTTCCTAGAACTTAAGAAAAATTTCTAGAGGAAAGAAAAATTTTGCGAATATTTATTAAATAGTTAAAGAAATTATACTCTGTTTAAATAAAATGTTTACTAAAATTAGTAGACAATTTTACTTGCACTGAGTCTTTCCGAATCCAAATCAAGTCTATTTCTTTTACTTCAACTGAGTACAAGTATTTAAATGTTAAATACGTGTTTAGTCTTGGAGCTAAATCATTCCCGTATTTCCACAATATTAAGTAAAATTTCTTTAATATGAAGTACACTTTTTTTGGAGCGTAGTGAAATGTTTGATCTGCACCTCTATCGCTAACATTACAATATCCTCCCACTCCTATTCTACCCACAACTATTTCTTGCACTTAAATATTTTGTTATTATCATTTCCTTATAGTAGACATATTTGATAGTGTTCGTTTTCTCCGCTTAATCTCATACTTACTTCAGCTGTAACCAGACATTGATCCGAGTCTAATTTAGCACCACAGATCACACTTAAGTCCAAGACGCTAGGAATACACACAGTACACCCAGGATATAATGCTCTTTGATGTCCATTGCTGCAAGTGCTCTACAGCGTATATCTTATAGACCTAGAGCTGAACCCCTTTCATGTTTGGCATTGTGAACTATATAAAGAAACTTGGAATTCCGAGTGAGTTTAGGTTATTATTTCACGATGATTGATACTCCTATTTTAATTGCACCCCATATTGATTGATGATTTGTATTAAAATCAGGTCGTACTTACAAACTGGCATATTTCCGCCGCCAAATAGTCAGAACGCTTTATCAGAGATGTTGCTATACAGGCTGAATTTAACCCTGTGGTCGTCTCGACTACAAATCCACATTCAGAATAGTAGTCGTAGCGAGCGTAACAATTTTGAAGTTGTGTTCATTCCTATCCTTCCCGCATCGCATCATCTGGGTGAGTTGACATCAGCCATATATTTTCCAAAGACATCTGCTAACTAAATACACACACATTCTCTGTCAAGAGTTTGGAGATTCCAGAGGTATATCTGCAAATTATGGGGGGAATCCGTTTACTTTTTTCCTTTCCGTTTACTTATAACTGATGGTAGTTGGCAACCTCAACCATTAGCGGGATTCGTTCCTTATTCGTTCCTTACAACTTTTCTCATTTCGATCCTCTGCAAACCTGCGAATTGAGTCACACATTTTGCCTATTCGTCACTGAGTGAACCCAACAGAATTTGATAGCTAGTTTTATATTGTATATCCAAGCAAAATATATCACATTCATTTTGCTTTCAAAACTTTCGTCAAGCGCTCGATGACACACGTCTTTGCTCTAAAATCGGAGTCCTTTCTATCATTATATAATGCTGCATATACTGCAAATATATTTATGGTAAATCTTTCAATTTCTAATCCCAACTGAAGTTTCAATAAATTCTGTCAACATTTTTGAATAGGTAGTCGAACTTCTTAATATGACTGTCATCAACATGCATACAATAGAGAACAATGTAGAATGCGGATAAAATGCTAATATTAATTATTCAATATTATAATTGGTTCACCCATAAATGTATTGTTCGCAACAGTACTTTTCAGTAACCGAAGACTACTTTAAAGGACACCATGAGCGTAAAAAATGTGAATACTGTACATGCGCTAAGATAATAAGCTAAGAAGCAATCTAATGTTTAGCAAACCAAATTGAGGCAAATGACACCCATTTGGAATTATTGCTATGACGGAACGAAATGTATTCAAAGTATCCATCTAAGTAATGTGTGGATACGTCAAACATTGCAATGACAAAACATAAACGTGTTGGTGGTATTTGAAATACTAATGCAAGAAAGTCCCATTTATAAAACTGATGATGACGAGTAGGAAGTGTTGGGTAAAATTACAAAAAGTGACTGGCTATATTTATGTAGACAAAACTGTGTGTCATACTAATTTGTAATTGTAAATTGTTACCAATTTCAAAAATTCGTTAGAAATGAGAGAGATTTGCTTAAGTTATCAGTTCTCCAAACGTCCAAGCAGCCACGCAACGAGTGAAGGTTATTTCATACCACAAGAAAAAGAATCAGAAAGAATTGAAAACAGCCGCAGATTTCTATGAAACTTCAGACAGCATAGCAAGGGGTTACAAATGGACAATATCGATCAGCCATCGTGGTAACTCCTTTACGAATTTCTCAGTAAGCAGAAATTAAATCTTTCCTTTATTTCTGGCGGGTAGCCTACAGTGACATACATTTTTTTTCCATTATGTTGCTTTGCATATGAATACTATGCGATGTTTAGTGAATGCGAAAATCGTACATCGTTGATTACAATCCTGAAACAATCATCTTTCTTTCTTTGAGGAATGGCTACTTCGATGAGCGGGCAAATTCTTCGTGTAATCTAGCTGTCGACTAGTCTAGTAAAAGTTTCTTAAACTATCGTTCAGAACCGTCACTAAACTGTAGATCCCATTCAATAAGCTCTCTGTAAGCCCACTGAACGTCAGAACTTCTTCCATACTTCATTCACAGTCGTTATAAGAAATTAATGGAAAAATTGCATTCGGTAGACAAACACAACTTTCTGCATCATATTTAACATGTAAAATCTGAAGCAAATTCAACATTAAACATAATAGAAATGTTAAAATGCTCGCAGTATGGATCAGAACCGAACACGCTTCTTGAAATAGTATTTTCGATAGTATTGCCAACTCGGAATTATGTTTCAATAACGTATTATTCCGCTGCGGAATCTCATTTAAATCTCGTTCTCAACCCTATTTTAAACGCAGGAATTAAACTATATTGGTAGAAGCATGCAAGAATTTCTTCTCAAAAGACACACTTTTTTCCAAATAATTGTTATGATAAAATCACAAAAATTGAGCCAAAATCTAAATCTATTTTATCCGATCCAATCTGTTTTAAAATCTACATAGAATTCGATAAAATAGGTTCAAGCTATAGTTTTGCGATAGACAATATTGAAAGCACATCATTGTTGCCTTCATAAACTTTTCAAAAATAAATTTCGACTTTTTGTCTCATTTACTACTGCAGAAACGAAATGCTACCAACGGAAGTTCAGAAGCGTTTTGTGGAAATTATAAATATATTTTATCATTAATGAATAAGCTGGATTTTCAGTTTTGGCAGATAATTAGATGACTTTTAAGTGTATTCACTAACTCAATTAATGTGCGAGAATTATAGGCAATTAAGACATGTTTGAAACATTAGAACCAATAATATCTGCCGAAAAGTAATCATTTCATCTGAAAGGAAAAGCTCTTTAGGAGGTTTAAATGATTGCTTCAGAAATAATATTACTAATTAACTGACAATATTTGATTTGTCAAACTTGTATAATATGATGACCAAATACATTTGTTGTGCATTTTTAATCATGTGAATGTAGAAGAAAACTGTATAAAATACAAAGTTTCATTCAAAAAATATGTTATACATAGTCAACCAAATTTACTTAGGAGTGATTTAACTAAATTTTATGGGATATAAATAGGACATAGGACCCAAACGCCTAACTACGATTGTGTCCAATATACCATATTTTCCACGAATGTACTAACTTTCGTGAAATCAGAAACATATTATAACAGATATTAAAATATTGCAAATCGACAAAAAATTTTAAAATATCAAAAATTTTCTTATGAATGCTAGTATATTGTATATATATTTGATTTTGAAATCTTTTAAAACCCAGCAAAAGAAGGGCATCCGCGGAAGCTGAAATTAATCGCAATTTTTGAGGCAAAGTGGCAAAAATTTGCGTAATTATAAATGAATTTAACACAGGCTTGTCATATACATTTCCATTCGAGTTATTATATCAATAAAAAGCTTTTTGGTGCAATTTTTTATTTGACCAAAGGAATTTCGTTTTTGGATCAGAGTTTTCAAACCGAAATTAGACCGTAAAACAGTGCATCTCTCAAATGTGATTATGTGGCAGTTGAATTCCAACAAATTAGTAATACTTAAATGTAATTCAATTTTATAAGAACTACCGAGTTTATTTAGATTTGAAACCGATATAAAAATGTTTCTTTGGAAATGGTAAATATGCATATATTGCACTATTGGAAGTGTTGAAAATGTTGTTCTTTTTGAATTACTTTCAGTTTTTCGCTGGGAATGTATAGGAATGTATAAATGTACGACTGTATATTCAATCTACTTTAGTTGGGACCCTATGAAATAAAACAAATTTCTTGATGGATTCATCTAATTTGATAATTTTTTTTTTTTATTATAACATAAATTTAAAATATTGTCAAAACTATGAAGTAGGTTTGGCGAAATCTAATGACAACTACTTGTTGGAATATGCGGTATTATAGAAAAATAAATTTTTTAGAATTATTTGAAAATTCAACTGCAACACTCAAATCTTTAAAAATATATATATATAAAAAAAAAATAAAAATAAATAAATAAATAAGTGAAACCTGGGGTATTGGAGACTAATCATATCAAATTTCGCCGCTAACAAAACGCCACCTTCTCTCTTCGGTGCATTTGGAAAGCAAAGGCAAATCAAAATGATAACGCCATCAGGTAACTAAAATTTAGTTGCCACAAAAGCAATACATCGTTTTAAAGTTAAAGCAATGGGTTGAGATCTTAAGTCGCTGCTTATTTTGTAAATTATCAGCCAAGTGAGCTGAAATGCCTTCACTCAATCTCAATTTGCACTGATGCAGAAGCGTGCGAAATACCAGAAGGAGGTCCGAATTAATGCTCGACAAACCATATCTTACTGAAATTACTTATTACAACTTATTGTCTTTCGCTTAGATATTACAGAGAAACTATTATGTTTTGCCAAATTGATTAATATTAGTAGGAGATACCTCATGGAGTGTGGTTATTCGGATAATTACACTGAATTTAGTGCAATTAATGTAATGTAATTTGTAGTAAATTAAGCTGTTGCAGTATACGAATTAGGGATTGCAGTATAAAATCTGTGGTGGTGCCAAAATGAGGGTGGTAACACAGTGCGATCACAGTCCCAGAACTTATATTATGAATCGCAAATTTAACTGAATTCAGTACAACGGCTTAGAATATATGAAGCTAAGAATTATGTGGGACATATCACAATATTTTTTTCTCTTGATCGCTTGGTTTTTTAGAATTTTATCAACTGCTATAAAATACGCAATGGACACAAATTTATGTTGCTGGGAAACAGGTCATTTGCCACAGGAGGTGCCACAGAGGGTTGACCGACATGTTTCACACACGATTCAAAATATTGAACTGTGTCGAATTTCAAGAGGTTTCATAGTCTTGCACGCAAGTCACGCAAGTGTCTTACCTACCGCTCAGCCAGATAGGCGGACATCGCCATTAGACAAATCCTAAAAAACATTTTTGGTCAAAAAATGCATGTTACTTTAGACGTTTCCTTTTGGGTTTTAAATTTTTACCGTATCATGTATCATTTCTATCTGAAAAAGAATAGATATTTCCCTCTGTCTTACTGTGCGGTTCGGCTTTTGCTAAAGAAAATATTGGCACCTTTCCACTGATTGACTCACGAGCCGATAACGACGTCGAGCGCAAGAAAATATGGCGAATATATTTTCTGGGTCATGTTGCACGAATGAATGAGAACGCTGCAGCACGTAGATCCTTCGACAATGAATTCGCTCGGCGGATGACTAATACTCCGTTGGAACGGTTAGAGTTTTGACATACGCAGAATAAGGATGTGCTTGAAATTATTTTCCATTTCTTATAAACGTTATTTGGCATGATTTCACTCATCACAATTGAGTAAATAATTTATATGAATACTGCTGCGTGCCAAGGAAGGTGCATACCAGGCACTGCAACACATTTCTTTGAAAACGGAAATTATGAAACAAAGTGTGATAAATAATTGCAGTCTGTCAGTAGGGCAAGCGTTAGTGTGTACTGAACTAAAATATGACGATTATTTGTACAGCAGAGTAGAAAGAAAGAAAAGCTGGTGGAATGAACACTTGCTCAGTTACTTAGCTATGCATTCAACCAATAACCAACAACGTTTGTAAAACAAATGAGGATTATAGTGAGATAATGAATAAACATTTAGAGGAAATATGTTTGAATTTATGACCCAGTTGTGTTACATTGTCTTCGTTGCATTTATGATTTATACGTGTTTGTATAAGTGTGAAATGTGTACATGAATACATGTACTTTCATACATACAAATACGTATAAATGTTCTACTCCTTTATGCAAGTTAGCACAAAAACCTTTTGTTTTTTTTTTTTCAAATAAGAACACACAGCTTTGTGGCCATTAATCATTGTAAAGTGAGGTTAATTTAAAGATATGAAGATTGTGCAAGTCCTTGAATCGACGTGTTATTAAAAATGTTTATCATAGTCTCATTAAACTGGCGATTGACATTTCTGAAGGACTGCTATATCCAGCACAAATGTGCTTAAGGTTCGAAATGCCGAAATTATGAACGTTTCGTTTAGGATACTCTGATTCAAATATCAGTTTCATTGGGTTTTGCTGGAGAAACGGGATTGTATTCTATATGTATACAAGTTAATATTATTACGCTACAAATTGTATTGCAAAGTTGATTACGATAAATATTTTAGGAGGGCCGTTTCGTAAACCTACAACATTCAAAATTGACATTTGCTACAACTTCTCTCATTTCAAAACCAAAATATATAGTAACTAGCCTTGCCTTATACGTCTGACTGCCAGTGAGTGGTTGTTCGCGTTGGTTTGGCATCTGTGCTTACAAAGAAAAACGGTTTAAGTGGACTTAGAGCAAAGTCTGGCTTTTCGTTATTATTACTGTACTTATTGCATTCGGGAATTTAATTTAGTTATAGCAACTCTTCACAAGTTATAGAAACTTTACAAAATGACGATTTTTGAGAAATTACGTAATAGACATGCAAGGTTTAGCTCTCAATTGGCGCCTATATCTCATTTGCTTCATCAAATAAGATAACTTTGCGTAATTTTTAAGTACACCAGATACTCTTTTAATGTGGTTCGGGGAATGAACTTGTTGTTATGTTTGCTTTTAGCTGCTACTGTCAGTTGAGTTTCACATTTTAAATGTATAGATATACGAATGCATAGTTCAAACCTTTTAAAAGTAAAAATGAAAAAAACCAGTACAGAAATTTCAGTCACGTGAATTGGCTTACTTACACGTTCAACCAACGTCATTTAGTATATTTTTAACCAAAAGCGTGCGGGGTACCTAAAGAAGTGTGGAAAATTGCCAAACATATTCGTATCAAACAATGCTTTGAATTGGCTTAGAAGTTGTAGAGAGCTCCCTGTATTTTGCTAAACCCGTGGCAATTTTCTGAGGGATGTCGCAATGCAGTGTATTTCCATACACAGAAGTATGTTTGCTAAAGTTTGATGCTTACTAAATTATATTAAGTATATCGGTATTTAATGAAAAATATGAATTTACGAATACGAGCATTATATTGTGCGGGAGTTCTCATAGGGATGTTATAGTCCAGCCGATTTTTTTTTTTTTTTTTAGTAGGCATAATTTCAAATTTTTGTGACGAATTGGGGATTGCAAAGAAATTTAGTTTTTCTAATATTTAATAATAATATAATAATAATAAAATACAAACTTCTGTAGATTCTACTGATTTTCAATTCCTTCCATTCCTTCAGGAAAATCGACTTAATAACCACTTATATAAATGACCTCTTATATACGTAATGGCTTTAGCATATACATATATCCCTAGGTTAATATCTTTCAAGCAGTTGTACTGAAAGTTTGATCTACATCATGTGTCTATTAAACTAAGTTCCGAGAATGAAAGTGGGGACAATTGCATAGCCGTTTTAAAACTGCCCCTACAAATTGATCGATTTGTCGAAGCTTAATTTTTTCTCCTATAAACAGTATTTCGATGACCGCAATTTTTTAAACTGTTGTTAATTTCATTAAATTACAAATTTTTTGTAAATGTAAAAAGCCGTACGAATAGCCCGGCACTTTCTGGGAACTCTCATACAAATTATTTAATTTTACCCATATCTTTCTAGGTACACATCTTTCATTCTATTGCACTAAATTCTGCATAATTTAACACGAAAATGGCCTGCTTTGTCACTCTCCTTAGAACAGCTCCTTAGAACCATAGTTTCATTATAATTTCTGAATGAAAGATGGTTAATTATAATAATTTTAAATTGAAATAATTAAGTTTGGCAAGTTATAATTGTGCTGTTTTATTATGCTTTAATTCATAGCAATTGTTGATGAGAACCCGACCATTCACCACGTCCACTCTAGCACTTTGTGAACTTTTGAACCAACGCGAAAAGACGTTGGGTAAAATATATGTAAGATAGCTTACCTGATTAGAATTGTAAACAACTAACCCGAAATCACTTCTTTCTCAGCAAAGAAGAATGCAGAATGTATCAACTTGGCAAATTTGCTACTTCTTCCGCCTATATGTAACACAGAATTTGGGTTTACAATTGTACGGTTAGCATTCTCAATTGTTTGGTTGTTTTAGTACTCGAAAAATTATGGTTTAGTAATCTGTATCTTGCGTTATACGACTGCGATCGGGCTATGGTAAATGGCGTTAGAAAGGTATGATTTCCAACTCAAAAAACTGTTGAGACAGTTTAGTGATTGCCTTACTCAGTGGCATGCCAATAATATACATCAACAGAAGTCCACGAGGGTTTAACGTGAGTCTCGCCGTGAAGGCCTTACCCACGGTGTGCGACACACTGGGCATATTACAATGCGATTGCCAACGCCCCCCTGGGATAGCCAAGTAAAAACTTGGGCTATCTAGGAAAAGGGGCTGACAATTGTGCTATTAACACATATTGGCAGCCCTGTCTTCGCAGCCAGGAGATACCAAATTGATTATGCTAGTATGGAACATAATCCCTATTGGCGGAGGTGAGGCCTATCTTACCACCTCTGCTACTCTATTTGTCTGTAGCACCCAGTTGCAATGCAACTCCACATTCGAGCACAAAGTCTCTACCAGCGATTTTGGTATCAACCACAACCCGCGTGATGCTCCCGCTAGGGGTCCAACACCAAATTATCAGGCGGGAACTCGGTCCCGGGGCCTCCTGATCCCCATGCTACCGGCCAAACTCACCGGTTGGAGCTGCGCAGCAAAGCAAATGGCAAAGCTACTACCAAATCGTGATTTATACACCATACTTCACGGGATTGGTCGCCCTGTGGCAAGAGATACAGACTGGACATTTTTACATATCTGCAGGCACGGAGACCCCAGGCAGATGGAACGGTCGATACTACATTGCAAGGATGCAGTATCCCCACCGGTGGGAGGCGGGGAAAACTCCAAACCCCTTCCGTTCGGCGACGGTGAACGGCAACCATGAAATATAGACATAGGGGAGACCCCATGCCTGTCCGTACCCCCCGAGAGATCAACAAGATACAGATGACAGGGCACGAACCCGAGACCTGCCGTGTGTATCCCTATCACCCCCGGTACCAGACAAAGCCTCTGGTGAAACTTCGTAGATAATCTAACTCTGTAGAAAATCTACTTCCAGTTTCAACCCCTTGCGGCCCAGCGACTGGTGCCCCCGCAAACGAGCACACAGCTGCCAACAATCAAGCTGAACGGGATTGTGGGATCAGCATGATCCGAACAGCCCCACAGCCGCTCAACCCCCAGGTCAGACTGCCGTGAAAAGGTCAGCAGACCCACTTCCCCCAACTACGTCACAGTAACCCTCCGACGAGCAAACACCCTGGAAGCACACACCGTTGCTCTAGCCAAGCCACCCTGTGTAGAGAGCATATTGCTTACCACCCAGTCATCCCCAGACCTTGTTATCGCTAATCCCTGGAGATCCCTTATATCTGCATATAAGGGACATTTGCACAAAACGTGCCGCCAGTCCTCGACTGGTGCACCACAATTGCACGACTCGCGCTCGAACAGGGCTCTGTTATGCAGGAAGGCATTGAGTGACGCATGTTCCGTCAGCAAGAAACCAAGACAAGAAACAAAGTCAAGGTTTCTTCCAACGAACCTAATATCTGGCAAAAACCTAAATGTTGCACGTCCGTTCTGACTCTCTTCCCAACGTGTTTGCCATCTCGACAAGACACATTCGTCCAAGAGCCCCCTAAACTCAGCCCTACTCATGCTCTCTACCCCCTCAATGGGCCAGTCTGTTCCCATAAGTGCATAGCCTTTCCTGGCCTTGAATTCCATCGCGCGACGGATAACGACAAGATCCAGCGGGGCAGCACCCATCAGCACTTGAAGGGCCTCTGTCGGAACCGTACGACACACTGGCATGCAAGCCAATAACACCACTCTCTGACAAGAGACGATCTTACGGTAGCCGAATGCAGATTTCACCGATTCGTACCACACAGACATCATCAGAAGGACATATTTTATATTTTTCTTAGATAGAGCAATTTTGGTTTCGTCAGTTTCGTTTCCGTAATTTTTAAGTCAGGCATGCACCACGCCCTCAAAGGTCAATTGCCAAAAATATCGATAGATTAATGGAAATTGTCAAATCCGATCGTCACGCAAGCACTCTTTCCAAAGCCCAGAGGTCACCAAATCGGCTGGGGATCACTTGAATGAGGCTAAATATAAAAAGAACCTCAATATAAGGGCGCTAAACAAGTCATCGCGGTAAAAAAAATCATGGATCGAGTTTTTATCTGCGAATAGCTACTAAATCGCAACAAAATTCTCATATTTCTGAAGCGGATGGTGATTGGTGATGAAAAGAGACTGTCTAACGACAACGTCAAGTGAAAATCAATCGAGGCCGGTGCAAACGGTAAGAGCGGTGCCACGCGCATAATTCAGAGCAATTGGGTCATCTGACGGAAGCAATCTTTCAGAAGCGGTCAGTTTTGATCAATAGGAGAGAAATTTTGTTCCACCAGGACAAGAGCAATCTATATTTTTATTCGTCAATCTTATCATTGTATATATGTATTGTTGTTCATATTTTGATTTATATTCTGTATAAGTTTGTTCGGAACGAATTGAAAAACAAGGGTATGGGTATTGCTTTTGGTAGTTTTATTTAATATTTCCCGATATTTTGATAATTACATTTAAGTATCAATAAAATGTCCCAACGAGTTTCGCCAAAATATACAGTGGGCAGCGAGGGCGATTTTGGTTCCTGTGCCTTGCTTTTTGGTCCGATTTTTGGGATGTTGTCTTGTCTTTAATATTGTCTTTGTAGTGTCAACATATACCTGGTGATTCATTCCGAGGAAATGAAAAGTAGTTTGATTTCAGAAAGACTTGATTAGATTAGCTTCTTGCTTTATTGAGTTCGTTCTTACAACTAACCAAAAAAATAGCGGACTTAGTTCAACGCCTCCTAAACTTTTCAAACAAAAAACTCTACAATTGAGTATAAGATAAAAAAAACTTGAGTAATTAAAAAAAAACTTATGAGGTAAATGAAAAAAATGAGTGAAAACTTAAACCTTAGGTGATCCATTGGCCTGTTGAACATGGCTTCAACAATACCTTCCGGCGTATGTTGTGTTTGTCCCCATCGCCATTGACTTAGTAAATTAAATTAGTTTTACCTTCGTTTCTTATTTTCGATTTTGTTTTAGTAAACAGGCCATTGATTGTATTGTCTATTCTAAAAGCTAGGACAAATTTCTCTTCGTTATAAAGATTGGAATGTTTAAGATAAAAATATCAACAATTTGTATATTTTTGCAAAAACTTCCCTTTGTTTTTCTGATTCGTTATGCTTAATTTGGTAAATCAATCGATTTCGGGAAGTCGTTCTTTCTTAAGACGTATTTAGTTTTGTCTAAATTTGGACATCACTGATTTTCATGACTGATCGTATATATAGGTAGTTGGCGGCAGTATTTATAAATATCTTCCGAAGCTGCTGGTTTCTGGTACCAATCAATTTCGATGTTTTCTCCTTGTCTAATGACCAATGAATCCATATAAAATATGCGGTTGTCCTTTTTTCTTCCATTGTAAATTATATTTGTCTGCTAAATAATATTACTTTACTATAGCGAACAAATCATCAACATATATGGCGTCAATACAATTGTCCAACAGTTCTTTCATAATTATAAAGTCAGTAATAACAAAAGATGCCGGAGATCCCTTGACCATTTCCCGTTGTTGTTCATAAATTTCGTTGTCGTAGATGAAATATTTTGTTTCTTTGATGTAAAATGTTAAAATTTCAATAAATAATAGCTTTGTGATTTTTGTAAGATTTTATATCATATCCCATTTCTTTTCAACCGTCCATATTGCTAGATTTACCGAGATGCTCGGAAAAGGAGAGGCTGCATCAAATTATACTAATAATTCGTCACTTTCAACTTGCATATTGCCCATCTTATATTTGAAATCAATTGCATCTTTACATTATACCAGGGATTCTTCAAAATGTCAACAACATATCGACACAGTCCATATGCCGGATAATTAATAGAACAACATATTGGCCGAAGCGGTAATCCTTCCTTATGAATTTTTGATAATCCGCAGAGTCTATGTACTATGGCTATGATTGTTGTCATTCTATTTTTCTGTCGATTATTTTAATATTTTTGTTTTGCAATCCTGGTGTTGGGTCCCCTTTCAGTCTTTAAAATGTATA
Organism: Philornis downsi; assembly: GCA_019455685.1. Taxonomy (NCBI): domain Eukaryota; kingdom Metazoa; phylum Arthropoda; class Insecta; order Diptera; family Muscidae; genus Philornis; species Philornis downsi. The sequence continues at coordinate 5,429,208 of JAHXMU010000095.1, forward strand.
GGGTGGCGCATAAGTAACGTTAAGATTTGGTCTGTGAATACATTTTTTGTTTGCCTTTTTTTCGTCTCTTTACAGAATTAACTAAATAATACTTAGGAAATTTATGATGGAAAGGTTCCGCACAGAACAAAGAACAAAAGTTGTTCAATTTTACTTTGGAAGTCGGCATTCGATTATTCAGATACAAAGATCATGTCGAAATTTCTTTCATGTTCGAAATGCTCCTAGTGCTCCAACAATTTACCGATTAGTTCAACGTTTTGGGCAACAAGGGCTGTCTGTGATCTTCCGCGAGCTGGAAGACCTCGTGTAGTTCGAAATGAAGTGACCATTTCTCGAGTGCAAGCAAGTATTGAGGAAAACCCCGAAACTTCCACCAGGCGACGTTCTCAGCAGTTAGAGATGTTTGGGCGGTCTTTGCAAAGGATTATACATATGTTATACCTTTTACCATATAAATGATGCACAAGAAAGCATTATAACATCACCCTTTATAACATCTCTTTCACCTTGATTTCGTATTCTTCTTTATGTATTGGCACAGTTTTTTCTCCTTTGTCGGCGCATAATAAATAAATATCATTATTATCTTTAAAAAAGTTCCGTGTTTGCACCACTGTGTCTAATTTTGCAATCAAGTGATTACCACCCGTTTCTGTCTATGGCGAATTATTTCCCATAGACAGTTTTTCACCAATGTGGACGGGACTTCGTATAAAGGAGAGGGATCACAGAATTGTCTTCGAAATGGCAAAAAGTTATTGAACAAAACTGTGTGTATTTGACATGTACTACATCTTTTACTACATACATCTTTACTTTAAATGTATCTTTCTTGGTGTAACATGTTTTCAGCATTAAGTAAGTAATTCCTTGAGTATTCATTGTGTGGGTCGATTTGGGCCAAATTTTAGTCTTCCGGCTCAGGCGTTGCGGACTCTATCGTGATTTCGATAGACACGAGGACGGATGGACGGGCGGACATTCCACATAGATTTTAGGGACAGTTGTAAATATACATATATATTATGGATCTCTAATGGCCATGGTTGGTACAAAACAGAAAGACGAAAGGAGTATATCTCTTCGATCGTGATGGATGCAAATATTATCAAAATTTTTAGAATGAGTTAAGGTTTTTTTAAACTTTCCAATATGTTGCCCATAGCCAACGATATTCAGTGTGGCAGTCATGGAGAGTTGTTCTCAGTGAATCTGAAAATTGAAATCTCCATGGGACCTATTGCGCTACATTCGTTTCATTCCTTGTCTTTGTATTTGATCCACCGAAAAAAATTATAACAAATAAAACGAACTTTGCTTAATACGAGCTAAAATGTAACCTGTACGCCTTTAGAGGGGCATACGTTGAGCCAGCACTCGTGTATACAAGTTTCGGTATTCTGCTAGTAATATCGCGTAATCAATACAAAAAAGATAAGTGAAAATATCATGTTAAAATTTTACATTTTGTTGGTAACGAATGTGTATGCATTCAGCAATATCCTTGGTGGTAAAAATAGGAACTGCTACAGTTACTTTTGGGCCATATCAACTTATAGCAGTAAAACAATGAGTTCTGAAAAAGCAATTTTAATATTTATGCATATGCGTACACAGAAAACCCATTACATCCCAGGAAGAACAGAAGTGGGAGTTGTCATAAAACTGAAAGAAATTCTCATAAAACAAACAAATATCTTTGGTTACAGTCAAATGGAATTTTCAGCTAATTGCATGTCTACACTTGACGCAGTTTTCTCTTCCGTCTTCTGACGAGAATGTTTATTATTTGGAGTACGACTGACTGTTTCTTCGCTTATTTTATCTTCGTTGTTCAAAAAACAAACAATACGAGTACATTTTAAAAACGGAGGAAGTAAAGGAAGCAGATGTAAAAACTTGTAAATGTGTATACGAGTATGTGCTTGCATAAGAAATGCCTTTCAACATGTTTTTCAACTATACTCCTTCTAATAAGAGCAGCTAAGAAAAAAGAACAATTCATAAATCATACATTTGCCAAATATACTCTCAAAATCTAAACAGCAACTTTTAATGCGGATGTCAATCCTGCCTCCGCTCAACTCAATTTTTATTCCTAATTGTGGGGGTGTTGCTTACATATCTTGGGGTAACATGGGTGTAAATACTGAATAGGTGTGTTAAACACAAATGACATTTTTGCGTCATTTTGAAATAAAATGTAAACACATTTACGAACATGTAGATTTGAGCATACGAGTGTAACACATGGTGTCTCAAACTGTGTGCCGTGAACACTTGAGGTTTCGCGGTTAGTTGTGTGGGGGAGGGGTTCACCATCTATTCGAATATGGAAATTGTTTACTAAATATCTTCAAAAGAACCCATTTTAAGAAAAAATCCAAAGAAAAACTTTGGACCAAAACCTCGCTCTGGTACAAACAAGCAACCCTAAACAACACCACGCATCTAAACCAAGAAGTACCAGGAAAAATCTCGCGAAAAGCTTTCACTAAATACATAAGGCTGAGACTAGGGCACAGCCGATTAACTAATGAACACTACATAAACATAAACTTACAAAACACTTGCAGTTTATGCAACACCAATGTAACAATCAACAATGAACATATCCTATTAAACTGCACAGCATTAGACGAACATAGAAAACAAGTTTTCAAATCTGTCAACCCCTTAATTTTTCTGAAGACCCTACAGAAAACAATATTGGAAAAGTACTACAATTTCTTAAATTAGGCAACATATTTAACGACATATAAGGAAAAAAAAATTAATATTAATAACTTCCTCTTTAAGTTTACTACACACAACTTTTTACAAACATTATATTGTTAGTTAGCATTTATTGTTTTATTATTGTTAGTTAGCAATACAAATAAATAAATAATAAATAAATCTTCAAAAGTAAAATACAATGCCCTCAAATTACAATACTTTTAAATGTTTAAAATAATTCTGTCAAAAATTTCAGATTCAGCTGGATCAATCTTTCGGGTACCCCCCACCCAAATTGGCCAAAGTATTAAATTTTGCCCGCGGCTAGTAGTGATCCGTGGGCGTTAAGTCCACATAATTTTTTCCCCCCATTTGAAACGTCTCAGTCCAACTAGTATTAAAGCCGATTTAGATTCCACTCTGGGGGAATCTGCTCTTTCATTTATGACTGTAATATATTGGGTAGCAGAGGTTAAACGGGGCCATACGAGGTGCCCAGACGAACACCGCAGTGAGCGACCAATTGAGGCGTCTACGCCAGACACAATTAAGAAAATCCACAAAATGGTATTAGATGATCGTTAGCTGAAGATGCGTCAGCTAGCTGAAATTACAGGCGCTTGCTTTCAATGGAACAAAAACAGCGTCGTAAAGATGTTTCAGTAGAGCGTTTAGCGATGTTTCACAGCAGTAAACGGAATTTTTGCGTCGATTTATAATTATGGATGAGATATAGGTCCTCCACTTCATACCTGAGACAAAGAAACAGTAAAAGCAGTGGACTGGAATGGGAGGATCGTAGTCAAGGGAGGCGAAAACGGTTCCGTGACAGGCGGCGTCGTGACGTCTGCTTTTTTGGAATGAGTATGGGATTGTTTTAATTGATTATCTTCCGGAAGGAAAAATCATCCACAGCGAATATTATGCTAATTTATTGTAGTGTTTAGGTGATGAAAATATGGGAAAACGTCGCATTTGGCAAAAAAGAAAGTGTTGTTTCATTAAGACAATGCTCCAGTTTACACATCCACTATTGCGATAGCTAAAATTAATGAATAAAAATTTGAATTGCTTAATCACACACCTTATTCGTCAGATTTAGCTCCCTCGGACTATTTTCAATTCCCAAACTTGGAAAAATGGCTCGGTGCTAAAGGATTTGCCAACAATGAAGAGGTGGAGTCTGCAGTTGACATATGTTTTAAGGAGTTTGACAGTTTTTACTATAGAGGTATAGGTATAGAAGCTGTTGAGTGTTGCTTAGCGTATTGAGCTAAAAAGAGATTACGTTGAAAAATAAAGAAAATTTTTCTCAACTTTTTCCTTCCTCCCTGGCTAGTTCACCTGACTGGAATTTCCACATTATTTTTTTTTAATAGAACGACTATTTCTAATAAATATAATATTTAGATTAGTTAAAATAACAACATTAAATCACAATTTCTTCTAATGTTTGTAAAATTTGATCGATTTTGAAGAAATACATTATTTTTCGACGACGTTAAAGGCTTTAATCAGCATAGTTAAAGAATCTAACCCAAATATACAAAATATACACTGTCTTGTTTAATAAGTTGTTGCCATTTTGAAAATCACTATTATTCTCCCTCTCTCCCTATCTTCAGGCGAATTCTTCACTAGCAAAATCATTCGTCATAGTTAGGAATAAGTAGTGATCACCAGGTGCCAGGACGGCACTATAAAATCTCAATAAAACCTCCGCAGCTTGTGGCGAGTTGCTATCGATGTATATGGCCCAGTATTAAACATAATTTCTATTGGTCCTATTGGCCTTTTCTGGGCGATTTCTTCCTTCAGACGATCCATTTGTTGACAGTAAATGCCCGAGTTAAGAGTTTGGCCAAAGGGAAACAGCTCGTAGTAGGTGATTCCCTCCGAATTCCAACAAACACGCAGCAAAACTTTCTTGGTCATAAGCATTACCCACATTTTCAGCCATTTTTCTTGCATACCTTTATCGAAAACTTGTGAAATATGGCATATTTTCTCTTCGTTGGTGTCCATTCCTCACGCAAGATAAAGTCAAGCAATCACAAAACCTTCTACTAGTACGAAATCTTATCTTTCTAACACTATCTAGCGTAACTATACCCTATACTGTACCTTATATTTAAGGGGGTATAAGAACTGCCTTGGGCTTTTTCAATCGAGCTAGACTTTTGTATGCACTGCATCAGAGGTGATTAAGAAAACAGAATGATGATAACAATACCCTGAAAATCTCCATACAAATAAGGGCCACCTTAATGTGGAAGCAGTTGTATATCTTTGTTTTGGGTTGTTTGTTGACATGCATGTTTGTTCCCAGTGTGCACACGAACGGACGCGGATCCGTTTCGGATCCGTATCGGATCCGTTTTAGGTCGAAAAGACGGAATCAGTATTATTTTAATTTACGGATCCGTTTCGGATCCGTATCGGATCCGTTTTAGGTTAAAAAACGGAATCAGTTTTACTTTAATTTACGGATCCGTTTCGGATCCGTATCGGATCCGTTTCAGGTTAAAAAACAGAATTAGTTTTATTTCATTTTACGGATCCGTTTCTGATCTGAATTCGTTAATTTTAGTTAAATTTTGAATATTGTTTTTGTTTTTGTTTTTGTTTTTTATAGCTTTTAAGAATAATTAAATTAAGTGCACTTGAAATATTAATATTAAATAATCATGATCTTTTTATAAATGAATTCGTTAATTTTAGTTAAATTTTGAATATTGTTTTTGTTTTTGTTTTTTAAAGAATAATTAAATTGTTATAATAAAAAAACTATACCAAAAAACTTAACACAAAATTAGATCATTTCTATCACAAGGTAAACCGACCCGCATTGCAGTCCGCTTTTTTGAGACGAAATGATTCCGTTACGGAAACGTTTTATTAAAAAATGCTGATCCATAACGGATCCGTTTTATTAAAAAATACTGATCCGTAACGGATCAGTATATCAAGTCCGTAACGGGTCCGTAACTGATCCAAAAAACGGATAAAAAATACGTTTTCGAATCCGTTTTTTTGGGGCGAATTTCTCCCGCAAACGGATCCGTAACGGATCCGTAACGGATTCCGATACGGATAGAAAGTACGAAGAAACGGATCCGTTACGTATCCGTAACGGATCCGTTGTGCACACTGGGTTATCATTGGCTCACACACACACACAGTCGAAGCTTCGCCGAGCAGTAAAATTTAATAACTGCCAACACTCTTTCCTTGAAACAGCTTCCTACAGGCTGTACAATAAATGCTAACGTTTAACTGATAAAAATAAAATATTTATCTTCAACCTTTTTTTAGAAGTGAAGTCTCTTGTATGCAGACATTTAAATCTTAACACTGTTTGTTGTCATGGTAAATGACGTTGTATGTGAGGGGTGAATCCCACCTATACGCAATTATTATCCTTAATACAGAAAGACGCGAAGTATGGAATATTATACGTTATTCCAACCCTGGTGCAATAACTCACATCACATTTTACGAAGACAATACTATAAAATATGTGTTTTGTTTCTGTCACTTGAGCGAGTCCTGACCGACTTATTCGAAAACACCAGAGAAGGAATGAAAGTATTTTACTGCTCTTAACTTCAGAGAAGACGTACCAGATATAAGGAATTTTATTAGAGAGGGAAATTTTTTGTATATGCTAGCAATATATTTGGCTGCACAATGGAGGAAATAATTCTTGCTTTTTGTTTTTTTTTTTTTTGAGGAGCTGTTCATTCCAAAAAGTAAGTTGGCACGTTAACCAGTATGGATAAACTGACTTTCATGTACCATCACCCAACGTCCTTTTGCACTTGTAATTTTGAATAATTGATGTACACTTCATAGAGTACGTATAGACTGGCAGATGAAATATTTTTAATCTTAATCCCTGGCCGATGAGAACACATTATTTTCAAATGTAAAATTAAATAAAACACACATAAATCTATGATTTTTATGAAACTTTTATTTCATTATAATGCTTGGGCCATTACATTATGTACGAAATACAATGCCAGTTAAATGACCGCGTCTTGGTTGGGCCCTGTGGAACCTTTTGAGGTAGTTTTCGATTACTTTTTCGTACATTTCGGCGATAATATCTCGGCGATATATTGACAATTGTTTGTCTTCAAATGTTCCAACGTTTAAGGATTACCTGCGCCAAAGACCGTGTTTTAAAGTAGCCTCACAAAAACAATTTAACGGCGTCAAATAACATGACCTTGTGACGTCGCCGAAACGTGAAATTACGCATTCTGGAAACTTCTCATGCAATAAAGCCAATATCCAAATGCAAAATACGCCATAATGAGCTGCAATATGGGCTCAATTGCTGAGAAAGCCGTGGAATTGACAAATTCGTATTATCCGCCACGCTTTCACTAACAGAAGCGATACTTTCGGCAGTGCGTATTTGGGGATGATGCACAGGCCTGACCACATCTGTAATGCTTTGAGTCGTTTCAAATTTCTTTCTAACCTGGTCAATTGCTTGTACAGTACTTACACTTTTGTAGTAAGTTTTAACTATGTTCACGCAATCTTCGGTTGTTAAACGAACCATATTCCTAAGAGGCAAACCTTTCACTAAATAAATGACACTTCAGATGACAGGTATGTAACAGCTGACAGCCTTGTTAGACAGACGGTTTTGATACCACTAAATGGATAACTCTTTACTTATTGAAGTAAAAAATGCAGCCAAGGTAGATTTAAGGATAGTAATTTCCTGACATCGCTAACTTTGCTAGCGACAACAAAACAGTGCAAAAAACTAATCACGCCTCTCATGAAGCTTACTTTGTTGTTGGCCAGGAAAAACTCTTTCCTCTTCCTGCCAACTTGTGGTTCCAACAACAACAACATCAACATTTTAAATGCTGTAATAATCGCCAAAGTGGGTAAATAATTAAGATAATAATTTTTGTATTGTCGGTCAAACATATTTCTTCTCTCGAATTACTTAAGTTTATTTCAAATAGACTTTACAGTAATTTCGTCGTGCAGCTAACCCAACAACTGAAGAATATGCTATCAAAAAATAGTTTGTGATAGATTTTCGCATCTTTGATATAGCAACGTGATTTTTCTCCACTTACAAAGAAAAATGCTGCCTTAACATTTTATACTGTTTTTAATTGGGTTCGAAAGAACCTTAAGTAAAAGGATCGTACATACGTAGTTAATTTGAATACTTTAAAAGATTTGCTAATACAACGGAAATAGCATATGACCTTTCATAGGATGGTGTCCCAGTTCGGAATTTTTCCAATCATAATCTTTATAAACTGGAACTTGTCAAGAGTAGTGGATCATCAAACTATTGTACCTAACTGGAATTTATTATATGAGCAAAAATGCTGTGATAATGTTGAAAAAGATCCAAGTTAATAGCTTAGAGGATACTGTCAGTCAAGATTTAGCATCAGATGTTCAAAAGTGAGATTAACGTAGTTCTATATAAGAAAATCGGGACATTTTTATAATCATATTAGTTTATTTTAGTACGCCCTTTACATCATAAGCCGTAAGGAACTTATTAATTTACAGCCAATTTTCCACTTTGTTTAAAAAATTAGGTGTTATCTCCGCAAGTGGATTGTGTATAAAACATTTCTTAACAATAAATTCACAGCAAAACATTACAACAACAAACAGGTTTGGTATTCAGTTGATTTGAAGGCCTTCCGTCGATGTACAAAGTAATTTGATTATGTTGTTTCATTTATCAAAAGACAAGATTTTATCACAGAGAGAAATTTAGAATTTTAGAATTTTTTTTTATCAGGAACGGCAAATGATAATTAACATGACATGGGTTGTGGTTACTTGATCAAAATTTTCTGGTTCAATATACAATTACAATTACAAAACAATGAAATGGACAAAAATCTACTAGTGCAGAATACTAATTAGAAGTTAGAGATGAAATTTGAAAATTCGGTTAATTTGTGCGGGTAATACCAAGATGGATGAAGCAATGTACTCCGTTTTTACTACTATACAAATTGCCCCAGTTTTACAATTTGTATTGTTTAGCAGAAAATACTAAACCTAGAAAACTAAAATTTCAAAATAACGATATAAATGAATATTTGTGAATCCAATATTAAAGAAACTTGCTTATTCGAGAACTGGCTTTTTCAGAAATTTCTTAATACTTCCACAATTTATTCATTAACTCCAATTTAGACTTATATACAATTTACTGCGTCAATTGTCATCCCGATCATTGAAAACTTTTAAAAAGTTCGGTTGTCCCTTCATCATTTACATTGGAGCAAAAGTATAGCGGGCATAATGCACGAAACAATATTACCATTTTAACTTTCCGCTTAGAAATTATAGACAAATTATTGATTTTATTGTTATGCGTTCGGTTTGTTTGCCAGACATTTGCAAGAGTACAGAAATTTCAGTCAGGAGAATTGAAATACATTTGCTATTATACAATCTCCTTTGCGTTGGTATAAAAGGGGCGCGATAACTTGCTGTGCTCATATTAAGAAATACTCTAAATTAGGATTAGTAATTAGAAATTAGGATGGGCTTAGGATTTTTCCTAATTCTAAGGGCGTTGCAATGGGGTTGTTACGTACCCTCTTCAAGATTTTTGTTTTGTATGTTCCTCTGTGACGCCACCTCGGCTAGCTCTCGTCTGTCATGGATTCTCAACCCGCATCATTTTAGATCAGGGTAGTACAATAATTTTTTTTTTTTTTTTATATGAGACAGTTGACAAGTCTCAATGCCGCAGCCCTCCCAACCTTGATCGTTCTTTTGATGTTTTCAAACGATCCCTTAGGATATCCAACCATTTTGCTTTACCTCCGTTAATCCATCCCCCAAATGTTTCCGAAATCCATAATAAACACTTTAGCAACACATATAAAGAAATTCAATTCATCTCCATTTTTAATATAGTCTTAGGAAAGTTAATTATATACAAAAAAAAAAAATAAATAAATAAATAAAACCATAACTCATTTAATTAATCATTATTTTGCCTGACAGAGCCAACTAATTTTGGTTTTCTTAATTGCTATTGCGATTGACCAAACATGTACCTAATCCTAGTTTTTTTTTTTCTACCCTAAAGAGCTCTCTGGAGTATTTTCTAGAATACTAGAATTTGGCTTGGCAAACAATTGTGCCTCTTTTTATCCACAAACTTTCAAATTTCGTTAGAATTTTACAAAATAAAAAAAAAAACGCTTAACAACAAAACTATACTAAACTTAAACTAACATTTAACAAAATTACATGAGTGGATTTGGGACATTTCAATTGTATTTGTATCTACATATGTGGTTTTTTTTAAGCACTTCCTGTATCTCACGTTCCTTCCAGGCGTATTTCCGTGGTTCAGTACCACGCTAATCCAAAAACCGGATAAATTATCTGGACGTGTGGGTGTTATATTTTCTGGGTATTGATTCCCACAAGAATTGCGTCCAATTAGGCCTAAGTTGCCACCTTTGGATGTTTTTTATTCACAATTTAAAATACAGCTTGTTACCTGATGCTCCACAGAAACGAATCTTGCCGGCGCCTTTTGCTAGGAATGAACGTTAGATAACTTCCAATTTCGTCCTTAACACTTCAATTTCCACACTAATCTTGCATCACACAACACTTACGTCAATCAAATTTTTAAACTTAAATTGTTTAAATTAAGTTCACTTTCTCCATGGGCATCCCAATCGGTCTCTATACATATATTTTTTAAGTTATCATTACCTTTTATTTCAGGTGAGCTTACTTAATATTAGCAAATTATTTGAACTGCGCTGGTCACGGATCTTCTTCAGTCGATTTTTGTTTCAACATTAACACTTGCTTGTTGCCTTATTACTTTATTTCTGAACCTAACTTTTGTAATTCCAACTCAATAAGCTCCCATTAACGTATCTTGCATACATTAAATAGAGCACCGCTGCATCTCGGGTCAATAGCCGGCCACTTTGGCCTTGAACATTTTGTTCTCTCTTGTGTTTTCTACTGTCACTGCAGAATGCAACCATGGCCTGTGATCTTATATCTCTGACCCACCCTGCGTGGATCATAAACATTTGACATTTTATTGACGCTCATATCAACAGCAGACTGTTTACCAAGAGACCACTATCGCAACTTATGAGCGAAATTTCCAAATAGCTCAGTAAGTTACTCGCACCCTCAACAGGGTACATTTTCATTTGCAGCATTAAGTTTGTCAAATATCTGTAGTACAATTGTATGAAAATCAGGAATCTAGAAATGTATATATGTATGTATTTTCATGACATTTGATATATTCCACGGTATTCCGTACAACCACTTGAAACCTATGATGCTAAGAATATATGGGTTAAATCAGTCATTCGTATGGGAGCCTCTAGAGGGGGCGTTTTTACATTACATGTTTTTGCAAGTATTATAAATCAACAATGGACAAAAAGACAATATTATTGCAGGTTACAAAATAGAATTTACAGGGAAGATTTTTAATTTAAATACATCAACAATTTGTGTGTGTGTGCCTGCCATTACAGTCAATTTCCAATCTCGTGCAACATTTGAGTAATCGTTTGCGATGTACAAAATTCGACTGAATTAAGTTTATTTGAATAAAAGTATGATTCAAAGAATGCATGTGTTAAATAGATTTTATGTACGTGTATGTACCGGAAAGGGCTTGGTTAATTTTCGAATCTTATCAAGCACAATGAATAATGGACAAAGACTTAATGGACAAAGGCTTAAATTACAGCAGCATACAAATTACTGGGACAAATACGAATTTCGGAAAATCATCGATTTGTGTGGGATATACCAGAAGTAGTGGATTGGTATAGCCCATTAAAAATCCTCGGTTGTGCCAAGGTTTAGGGAATTCTAGAAGATTTTGCAGCGATTGCCGGTTCTAACTGCTAGCTAGACAGACGAATATCGCATAAAACATAATTAGTCAAAAGATATTTGATATTTTATACACCTCCTTCGGTTGTTACAATTAATACATAATTTCATTGTTCCTGGTGAAGTCATAAAAACCGTCCACGATCCCTTGAAATCGGATCGTGGACGGTTTTTATTAGTTTATTATCTTAAAACTAGTTCGTTAATTAAAACCAAAATGCGATGAAAGGTTATAGGCAGCACTGGAAGTAAAAGTTTTAGTAAACATCCAATTTAGTGGCCATATTTTTGAGCGTGGTTTTTAAACAATCCTTCAGTGGATATTTCGTTTGGGAAGACGATGTGTATAGTGTGAGAAGGGAAACGTCATCAATTGTTAGCGATATTTATTTCACGCAAAAAAATGTTTCCACATCGACACAGCAGTGGTTGTCGATTTCCATTTACGCCAGTGGAAATTGGAAATTCAGTTCACTGTTTTTTTTTTTCTTTGTTTTTTTTTTTCTTATTCATTTTCTTTATTGGATCTTTCTTACGAAATTTACAATATCTATTCAAATCTTAATACTATCTTAAACTAAAGTATCCTGCCATTGCCGGATCTTCTTTTTCGGCGAACAGATCAGTTTATCACCGGACCAAGTCTAGCGTGTCCTTTCTTTTTAGCCGTATATGACCGGGAAAATGCTGAAGGTTTTGAGCGAGTGGGTTTGAGTGGGAGGACAACTTCGATACATATGACCTGCTTAGTTTTTTCATTTCATCGGAAATATAAGGAATGTTTAAATCTTTGTGTATGTTATCATTCCTAACATACCATGGGGCACCACAAATTTGACGCAGTATTCTTGACTGTTTTCTCTGCAGCTTATTTATGTTAGAAGCCGATGCCATTCCCCACAATTGGATGCCGTGTGTCCATATTGGCTTCAATATGGTTTTATAGATGGTGATTTTATTTTCCAAACTGAGAGTAGACTGGGAGCCAATAAGCCAGTGGAGTTGAGCCATTTTTAATTTCAATTGTATGATTTTTGAATCAATGTGATTTTTCCAGGTGAGACGTCGGTCAAGGTGAATACCCAAATATTTGACATGGTTATGAACGGGTATGGTATTACCGTGAATAGTGAAGGCTGGGCAATTGTTCCGTCTAAGAGAGAATGTAACCTGTACACTCTTAGTGGCATTTACTTTTATCTTCCACTTTTCGAGCCAAGATTCTAATGTGTGTATATGCGACTGCAGTTGTCTAGAAGCCATTAATGGGCAAGTGCTAGTGCTCATGAATGCAGTGTCATCAGCGAAAGTTGAGGTTTGAATTAGGAAATGCACTGGCACGTCAGAGGTGTAGATGGTATATAGTATAGGGCCTAGTATACTGCCCTGCGGAACTCCTGCTGAAACTTTTCTTTGAGTTAAAACAGAGTCTTTAGATTTTACTACAAAAGATCGATCCTTCAGATAGCTCTCCATGACCCTTGCGAAACCCAAACTGGTGCGTGGGTATTACATGGTTTGCTTCAATATAGGGGTACAACATTTGGAGAAAGATCTTTTCAAACAGTTTAGATAAAATAGAGAGAGTTCACATTTAACTTCTTTTTGTATCGAGCATTATTTAACAGGTGCCACAATGTTTAGCTCCTGAGCGGCTGATACAGATCTTACATGACAGTTGTCGTGCATTTTTGCCATCAATGTTACCGCAGCGGAATCAATAAAATGCAAATTGTACGTGAGGTCCACCTCTTTCACACAATCACAAAGCTGTTCGAACAGTTTTTTAAGTGCGAGATTTTCCTAAAGCCATCAAGAGTAACTCGTTCTTTCACAAACCCACTACAATCAATTTCAATTGGAACACTCTGGGATCAGTGAAACGATGACCACTAATTTGTACCAGTATTCAGTTTTGGGATATGGTGAAATTTTATTTTTTTATTTGCATAGTATAGAAATAATTAGCTTACGATCTCCTCATGTTCCGCTTCGCCATCTTTCTTGTTTTCCTCTGCCCTATCAGGGCTTTAAGTAGTTATTTCTTGTTTTTATCGACGATTTTGTTTCGGATTGAAATATGGTTCGGAATCAATACTTATAACCATTATGAGTTATTAACATAACATATTTAGCAAATTTAGAGGAGAAGAGCGCACAAAGTTTTAGCAATTAAAGACTTAGCTTAAAACACTTGTTTATAATCTCTATTTTGGCACATTTGGCCAAAAACAGCACCACTGCCTTTTAATACATACATTTATTTTTTTATATAGACAGAGTTAGTAAAGGCAAAGTTACCAAGCAATTTTAATTTGCAGTGATCAACTGTTCGAGAAAAGTTGGTACAACTGTCCTCTATATTGAGGCAGAGATTAAGTACGATTTGCCATTTAGTTTGTTTACAACGTTTATCTTTGTCAACTCATCTCAAGTGTGTTGTGAGATTTTTTACAATGGATAAACAAATTTGTATTACAAATGGTATTTCGTGTGTCGAGTCGATGAAAATATTACAAAAGGCTCACAGTGATTTGACATTAACAAAAAAAAATCGACGTTAGTTTATGAAACATGGACTTTTAGACCTTTGCGTAGTGTGGGTATCTTTTTTTTTCATCATATCCTTATAGAGTCCATGGGGATTAATTGTGAGTCTCGCCGCGAAGTCTTACCAACGGTGTGGTTATCACCCTGGGCATATTATAATGTGATTGCCGGCACCCACCTGGTAACCAAGTTGACTTGGCTTATCTAAGAATAGGGTCCGACAATTTTGGTAGCAAGCTACCGCAATTCCCAGCCTTTTCTTCTGGCCACAGGATACTAAATTCATTTTGCTATGGGTCTGCAGCACCCGATTGTATAATGTAACTCCACATTCGAGCACAAAGACTCTACCAGCGATTATGGTTTCAACCAACAACCCCCAATTTCAACCCCTACGGTCCAGCGACTAGGGCCCCTGCAACGAGCAGCAGCTGTCGTCTATCAAGCTGAACAAGATTGTGGGATCAGCCCGATCCGAACCGTCTTGCAGCCGGTTATCCCTCGGGTTAGACTGCTTCCAAAAGGCCGGCAGACCCACTTACTACAACTATGCCACAGTAGCCCTACGCTGAGAAAACGCTCTGAAAGCAAACTCCGTTGCTCTGGCCAACACGTTCTGGGTAGACATAAATATCGTTTATCCCTGGAGGTGCCATATATCTGATGCACCGCAATTGCACGGCTCGCGATCGGACAGGGCTCTTTTATGCAGAAAGTTATTAAGTGACCCATGTCCCATCAGCAAGACAAAGATTAAAACCAAAATCGGGGTTTCTTCCAACGAACATACAATTTGGCAAGAACCTAAATATAGATAAGATTACAGTAACATACTACTAAATTTTGGTGATGGTTGGTTTGACCGCGACATCGACATCAATCTCCATATCGTAATTTTAACCGAGCCAAGCCTATGGTAATTTCGTAAATAACAGCTACGCACTGCTTAATTTTTATGACGATCGATGAGCAACTTTGACTATTTTACAAAGCGTGGTACCGCCCGGTGTTTCCTAAAAATTCCATTGAAAATTTTAATCCTTTACCTAATCTTTATCTAATATAGCATATGGGAATTTGGAGATTGATAGTAAATTTCGGTTTTCATTTATGGCTGCGTTAGTTACTTTGGGCATTAGTATCAAGTTTTTAAAAGGTGTCTGGCACCGCCCACTTTTTGTTCGGACATATTTCCTTCTATATAAGTACCGAACAGATAAATAGCATCTTTGCGTCTCCAGTAGTTTATGAGATATTGTCTTCCAATTTTAACCAAATATGACGATGATATGACAATTTCGTGATTGATAGTGAAATATTTTCTTATGGCCTGCAGTTGGTTAATTTGGCCACCATCGGAGAATTTTGAAAAAAGGCGGAGCACCACCCCTCTTTTTTCCGAAAATATTTCTTTCTATATCATCACCATACATGTCAAATCGCATCCATGTACGTCCAATAGTTCAGGAAATACGGCCGTTTAATACGTTAATTTGTGTGGGTGGTGTCACGCTTCCTTAACGCTAATCTTAACGTAACATAGCGTATGACAATTTCGAGATTGAATATGATATACTGTTAAACTTTTATGTCGATTGGTTGGTTACTTTGAACACATTTTGTTGGAACATAATCTTTTAATTCAGTAGCATACGGTCTAAGTAACTAAACTACGTACACCTCCAATAGTTCATTAGGTATAGCCGTCCAAAATGTGGTACTTGTGCGGACGGTGCACTTTTATTCCAAAAAATGACATAACATAGCCTATGATTCTTTCCTGGGAGTCATAAACATATTGTGAAAATTTAATGACGGTCGGTCGTATCGAATGTAAAGAAGCAATCCAGCATTGAATTATATATATAGATTTCCACACTTTTTGACTTTTTGAAAGAATGCATTTGATGTTATTCGGACCCTGGGTATCCAAAAACGAAATTTGTTTCAGGAAATTGGGTAAGATAGGCACGATAATTCGCATAAATCTATACTGATCCTAAAAAAGGACTTCTTTTTTGAAGTTATCTACCACATAAAATGACAAATTTTACACACTTGCTTGTTGCAATATATTTTTTATACAATTTGCAAAAAAAGTTATTTGAGATCTGTTGGAGAAATTTAATCCACACTTTCTGTATACTTCAGAAAAACCTGAAAACCTAAAATATTCTACTTATCATAGCTTTTAAAACTTCTACACAAATCCACTAATATTGGCAGCCTGTAGTATTTTTTTGGCACCCTAACTGAGAACTGAAACGAACGAATTCACTTAGTTTGGTCTGGTACCTACCGCACAAAACGAATTTGTCGCCTTTAATTTCGAGTTGGTATGAACAATGCATTACCTTCAACCAATGTCCTTTTTGAGTTGGTACAAGTATATGCAGAGTGCCCAAAGGTACGTGGTTAATTATTATGTCCTTATCAATAAATGCTCTGAATTAGATAATGAAAGGTATGAGTCATGGATTGCATAGGTTTAATATCTATGCAAGGAATCGGGCGCGGTTAGCCAGTCAATTTTCTCGTATTTTACCAAAATTTGTGTATCAAAATAATGGACAAAAATTCAAATCGCTGTTGTTTTGCAGCACTACAAATTGGGAACTATGAACCTGTCCCAAATTTTGTATCGCAAATGAAATTTAGCCGAACCTGTTTCAGAAGGCTTATAGTGAATCGAATTTATCAAGCACATATTTGCGACATGTTGTGGTAGATGCTGGTCAGTCATCAACGTCATCAACTGAATTTAATATTAATAAAGTAAAGGAAATGGTGAGTAAAAATCGTCATTTATGTTTACGAGAAATAACTGCTTAACTCTTTGTGTCTCATAAATCTATTCATATTATTTTACGCTATAGTTTGTCGCTCGACTAGTTCTGAAAAACTTGTATTTTGTCAAGAAATTAGTCTCATGAGGATCGCTCAAAACATGCTACAACTAGTGCGTGAAAATATTTATATTCGATTTAAGCTTAGTTTGTTTTTTTTTACCCAAAAATGCGCTATTGAAACTGAAATAGGCTTACTGTAACAAATCGTTTAAAGATTATTTAATAGTCTTGCCAGCTTACACTGATTTATGATTATGGCATGATTTATTTTTTGATTTTAAAACGTTCGCTTTGGATATCTAGCCAGTCGCGGATAATGTCAAGTAAGGTAATGTTCTTTAGAGTTCCAAAAATATCATACTGTATAAAAAGTCAATGCAAAGACCATAGGCTCCTAGTTATACCTTTACCTGGAGAAATTAAGGCATCGTGTGATCCAGGAAAATTTAAGACACCGAAGGAGGCGTTTAAGGTATCCTTTAATGCGTTTCATGCTTTGAAATCGATGGAAAAGCTTAATGCCTAGACTTTCTCTACTGCGGTGCATGACATTAACTCAACAATTTTCACGGAAATACTAGGACAGTTGCAACTTGAATTTATTATTATGCCATGTACTACCGTCAGCTTACGCTGGCCTCCCATTGCTACCATACAATGGCATATTATGTTCTCATTTTAAATGTAAATCTCCCTGTACCAGTAGTAACATGACGACTACTCAGAAAATACCCTCTGTTTTCAAGGTGTAGATATTATTAATACAGACAATGGTACGTGTTTGCATGAGTACGGAAGGCACAATGCTGGATGTATGAAGTTAAGCTACACAAAAACATCTACGAAGTAGAGTTTGCTCTTTCCCCAGTTTCCCATATCCCGAAAAAAGGAAAAGAATTTTGGGAATTTTCGATAAATAGAGACTCGAGAGATTCTCTTCAATGGAGAGATTAATTCGCGATTGTCGTTCGCATGATCCAGTGTTCAACCCCGCATACAACCATCTATCATTAGTCAAATAATCGGCAAGTTTGGTTAATGGTTCTCAAACTGTAACGTTCGGAATCGGCGTTAAATTGTAGGTCCCGTTGAGTGAGTCAAAATATGATTTATATAAAAGCCGATTTTATTTACAGAAGTAATTCTGAGGCTTTGATATGTCTTTTAAACCTTGATACGAATTTCAGGGATATAATAAATTCACAAACTTAACGCTTAGAAGAAATCTATATTGTAGGCCTTAATAAGCGTAGCTAGAATGATCCGATTTAGGTCAAATAAGTTCACCTTATGTGGGTGATCCCTTTCTGTCTCTTTCGTACAAAACCTCATTTGGCAGTGACTCGTACAGTTTATTTTAGCAACCTTCTCTTGAGAGGATTTTTCACCAAGAAAATCATTTGTCATATACAGGAACAGGTGGTAATCATTTGGTGCCAGGTCCGGACTATAAAGTGGATGCATAAGAACTTCTCAACCATGCTTTCTTAACTTGTAGCGAGTTGTATGTATGTGACTTTACGTTATCCTGATGGAATTTAACATTAGGATTTAGCATTGATTGTCAGATGATAATTCGGTCCATGGGTGCTTTTTCGAATGTAGCCTTATTCAAGTGATCCAAACAATGTTTTGTGAAGTGTAGTTGTAGGTCCTGGGCAATCGAAACAGCTTGATGATCAAATTTTTGGTTACCATTATTTTATCGACATTTTCGATAATTAGCCGTCCATAGCGTGGTTCATCTTTGACATTGAAATTATCGAAACGGAATCAACGAAACCAAAATAGCGTATAATTGGCTATCATAGTTTCAGGACCATAAATACTATTCACATTTTCAGTTGCATGGCTTGCGGTTTTGCTTTTTCTTTTCTTCCTACCTTATATTACGCGTCTTATAAGTAAAATGTTAGAAGCACTTTTGTGTTCTGTATTCCTCTTCAACAAATTTTCTCATAGCAAATTTTGACACAGAATACTGCGTAACCCATCGACACTTGCTTGACCATGAAGTGTCCATTTATTTTTATTTTTCCTTAGAAAGACCAGAAAAAGACCAAAATTGATTCGTCTCTTTTACCATAGATTAGGATTCTGCGCCATGCAGCATGATAGGTAGGAGTATTAACTGGTACAGTTGAATTTTTGCCTATCGACAAAGAATTTTGTCACTAAAAAGCTTGCATCTGTTTGCAACCAACACCCTTCTACTAATTTCTAAGCGGAAGTAATTAGATTCGCTGACGAAAGCCACGATACAGGTTAAATAATCCTTTATTCCAAACTTATAACTACCCAAACTTTATGGTTTTTTTTTATCGCAGCTTCTGATGAGTTGCTATCAATATGTGTAGTCTGTTTCTGTTTCCATCCTATTGCCCAAAATTGGCCGCTTCCGGGCGATTGACTCTTTCAGGCGATCCGGTTGTTGATAGACAGGTTCGAATTAGGAGTTTGGCTACAGGGAGCAGCTTATAGTAGATGATTCCCT
The DNA here is from genome assembly GCA_019455685.1 of Philornis downsi. Taxonomy (NCBI): domain Eukaryota; kingdom Metazoa; phylum Arthropoda; class Insecta; order Diptera; family Muscidae; genus Philornis; species Philornis downsi. The sequence goes on from JAHXMU010000095.1 coordinate 5,448,735, forward strand.
GAGCATCCCACCAATCACATAACAAACTTTACCTGCACATCAATCCCGGCTTGGCCACCGTTTGCGCCAGTTCACCGCAAATCAATCACTAGCATTTTTACCTCCAATCATCGTCTGCTTCAGAAATGGGCTTATTTTGTAACAGTATCAGGGCCATAAACACTGTTTGAAAACACTTGGGCAAAGCAAATTGAATTTGGGTGAAGCCACTTCAGCGGACTGACTGTTTTTCTGTTTCGACTGAAGTTCAAGCTTGGCAGTGATTATAAATCATAGAATTTATATTCAGTTAAGGAGTTTCTCCAAAACCCGACCTGTTATTCATTGATTCCAAATGATATTATCTTCCACTCACCAAGGAGATCACACACTTAGCATGAACATCAAAAATTTGACTCTGCAATTCATTAAAGGAATCGGGATTATATTGCTACCTTTCCTCTGCATTGGATGTGAATGTTTCTTCTTTCAAATATCCTACCAAATGTTACGTCGCCATGATACGACGAAATGAAGCTGAATGACAACAAAAGTTGCACGTAGCTTCTTATAAAACTATATATATTTGGTGAATTTTTTTACGCCTTTTTATGATGTTTTATGTTTTCGAATTTATAAGAAATGTGAAAGCTAATGACACATTTTTTATGTATCTAAATCTAATCTCACGAAATAAAAAATATAAAATTTTGATTTTAAATAAAACATACAAGAAAGACGACTGCATTGTTATATGCCTTCATTTCTTCGGATGATGGTATAAAAAGTGCTTTAGTGTAAATATACTAACGTTCATCGCTAGGAATGAGCTACGGTTCGAACTGATACGCTTTGTCTAGGCCATCGTCCATACTGATATACATATAGTAATGTCTGTGCAGAATTAGTAACTGTTGGAAACATAATTTCAGCTCTCCTAGTGGGACAGAAATATGAGAATATCTTTCATATCTAACTTTCAGAACCAGTTGGCGCCATCCTTTCCCGATTTTTTTTTTGATGATAACAGTTTATTATAGCCACATTACAAACATTACTATATTTCTTTACTGTTTTGCCTGAACTTTCTATTATAACTTCACCCGAAGAAGAGAAGCTATTCATAGTTTGATATGGCAAGTAATACAAGAAGTACAGAAATTTCAGTCAGACGAACTAACAAAAACGGTGTAGCAAATCGCTAGATGCTCATTAACGTATGCTGTAAATTAAAACGCAATAGAAGAAATAAAATTCTAACTTTCTGAATTTAATTTTTGTAAGTTATAATTATTACAACGTACTATGTTCCTTTAGAAATTGTACAGGGATTATTGATATTTGCCAAATGGATAATTTGTATGTGAGGTACCATTAGGAATGCGGCTATGTGGACTTTTTTCGCCCGAAAAACTAAGTTTAGTAAATGCCTGGAGTTTGTTAAATTGTATAGGATTTGGAGCAATAGAAAGGCAGGTATGAACTTAGAAAAATATTGACTAAATTCGATAATTGGTGTGGGGGCTCTAGAAAGAGTGGGTTATACGTCCAATTTTATTATATTTAACTAAATATTACAACTTAATCAGTGTTTACAGAGGCACTACCTTAATTTAGATAAATCAACCAATTTATATTGAAGATACCAATCAGGGGTGAAATGTAGTTTGTATTCATTCTCAAACGTAATTTTAGCAAATGCATGGCATATCCCAAATTTGGCTGAATTATGTGCAACTGATTGAAAATACGAAACTAAGAATCATTTTTATGTGAGATACCAGAGGAAGCTTGATTATTTAGTCGACGTATCTCAAGATTTACCAGGCACTAAACTAATTTGAGCTGAATATCCAGGTCGTTGCAGTTTGGAAATTAAGTGTAATGAGGGGAAAAATGTCGAAAAACATGACAATTTCTATGGAAGGTACCAGACGGAGCATGCCGTCCATTTCCATTATCATACTGAACATTACATTAACATTAACATGCACCCAATTTTACTGAATATCGTGCAACTGAATAAAAGATCTGAAGATAACAATGTGTAGGTTAAATAGGTATTTGTATGGGAGGTATACGAATTGTCATAGTTAGTCGTTAATTTTTTAAAATTTTACCATTATAGGGCTTATAGGGCTTAACAGAAGAGATGGGAGAATATAGCTCATTTACAATCTTCAGCTACGGTGTGGCCAAATACTAAGCTGCGGCAAATTTTGTGAAGCTTCATAAGGATTTGCTGCAATCATGTTTTCTACTAGCCAGCCAGACAGACAGCGTTCTCAATTGGTTTAAAACGTCAGGCAACATATTCAATGGAAAGATGTAATACTCCCTTATACAATACCATATCAAAAAAGATTTTTTCTTTCGAGTGAAAGTGCGCAATTGTGGCACTCAGAAGGAAGTGCGCAAAGTATCAAGTATTTTTGACCAAAAGTGTTCCTCCACTTTCTAAATGGATTTCCGCAAACTTTCTTTATACTTCTTAAAAGTCTGGCATAAACCAATATTCTCCCAGACCATAGTTGGTAATTTTCAGTGGGTTATATTTGCCCACCTCTTCTAGCACCTACCATGCCAATTGACCACCTTCTGAAATTCAATTCGTACATTAATCGATTAACGATGTTCCTCTGGGTACCTCCCATACTGATGACCGATATATCCTCAGTTCTCTATCTTTAATAGGAATTCCCATAAAATATATTGGTACGACTGAGCGCTAATTGTTTGAGCTGCCCGTGAAAAAAAAATCGATGTGGGAACTCTATTAGGAAGACATGTTTATCTTGGCAGCATGCGAAAACATTTTTATACACAAACTAAATATTTATACAAAGCCATGCACATACAGTTTCATAAAAGTAAATTTTTTTTTTGGCTTTGCAGACCAAAAACCACGTACATACATATTCGTAAATATTATGGGATTCATGTTTCAAAGATATGTTGTTGTAGCATTCGTAACATGACGGTAATATAGAAATAAAAACATTATTTTTACTATATTTTAAATTCCCTAATTTAGATGCAGGGAACACCACGGTAAACGAGCAAATCGTGAAATCTGCGTCGATAAAGAAAAGAACCAGCAAACATATACAGGACTACAGCACATTAAACAAAATACATTGTTATGCAAAAAGAGAAGAGGCAGCCAATGTGAAAAGGTAGAAACACCCCAGGTATTTTACGACAATGCAGTAACATGTGATGACAACTTTATTTTTGTTATTTTACACTAAAGTGAACACATTTGGTTTGTATCTTAATTTGATTCTGTCGTTTACATTTCAATGTACCAACGAACAGCCAACTAAATTTAAACAACGTCCAAGTTGAGAACTTGGACGTCAACCTTGGTGATGTTCCGATATTTAAACATTTAAAATCAAAAATTGGTTGATTGTGTACAATTTTTGAGCAAGTATTTCTAATGTCTGTCATCATTATGATAGAAAAATCTAGTCCGCTGCGGAAATGCCCTCTTTATACCCCATTAGTAGGATGGCCAATAATTTGTTTCAAAAGCCAGTTTTCAAGTTATTTTAAAATTGTCAATTCATAAGTAACCTGTTTGCACTCCGGAGGTTCTTCGGAAATCCAGATGAGACGTTTTTTCCAAAATGTTAATAATTTCATTTTTGAATAAAATTAAGGTGATTCTGAATAACTTATCGACGGGGAAAGATTTTAATTAGTCACTTAATTGGTAATATAAATTAATCGAGTAATAAATCTTAAACGTGCAGAACGCATAAAATTTATCATTATTCAAAGGAAAATATATAAAGTACAGCTGAGGGAATTTTCGTAATTAAAAACGTTTTTCTATAAACGTCCGCTTGCAGAAAATTCAGGAGTGGAAACTCCAAGAGTCAAGGTAAAAACACTATCATTTTGTCAATTTAATTTTTTTTATATAAAAACTTCAGTATGTGGTAAAAATATTATTGATATTAAGAAAAATATAAATGAATATGACTTAATGGTTGTTGTCCCATTCTCAGTGGAGAATAATCTTTAAGGTATTGACTGTCTTATATTTTTTAGGTACTTTGGCTTTCAGAATTGACTATATGAAAAAATCCATTGGGTTTAAGTCCGCGGAATATGGTGGCTGTTGTTGTAAAGAAATTATGTTGGGAACTCTTCACAATAACAGACATAGGCCTTTATGGACTTTGTGAGGTTGTAGCGAGTCTTTTTGAAACCTCCAAATAGTACCTACCAAATTAATCACGTGTTCAATGTAACAGAGCATTGTTTAAAATCATTTCACGGTAAATTTGATGATGTATCTTTTAACACGTTAACCATAACATATTATCTTAAACATGTCACTTTTAAGATGTGTTTTTTCTTTAAAACCGGCCGTTTAAAATACTGGTCCGACTCTGAGTATCACTTTTCTAAATTAAATCGGATTGGATTATATGTTGAAATTTCCGTCCTTTGTCCTTTTATAATTATTGAAATCTTTCCAAACTTGTCGAATGCAGTAAGGAAGATCTTGCGTCTTTTGTGAAATTATACAACTGAATATATTTCTATGTCTATTTGTTCCTCATTCAGCGCTGTCAGTTTTGATAATAGGAAAATTGTCTAACTAGCATCTGAATGCATTTCTGGTTCATCCGTATAAATAGATATCCACGTCTCCGATTACGTATAGGCTCACATATCAACCATTTGCTAGTGTAGTGTACGACGTTTCAGAAAACCTTTTTTCATAATATACGAGGCGTGCAAAAAAATAAGGTGAATTTTCAAATTTGGCGGCCTACGTACATTCGACTTTTGATTAATATTATTTTTTTATGTTGGAACACTCGCCTCGAAGATATGACGACTGTTTTATCAATATAGGATGTTTAGTTTGTTTGTGAGAGGCATAAATAAGGCAAGTGTTTTGGGTTTTCGGCGATTTGGTTTTCATCTCCTCAATCGTTGCAAAACATCGTCCTTTTATTAGTCTCTTTAATCTTGGGAACAGAAAAATGTTTCAGGGGGCCAAATCTGGTGAATACGGTCGCTGAAGCATGAAACGGTGTTGTTTTTGGCCAAATAATCTCTCAAAAGCAAAAATGAGTGAGCAGGTGCATTACATTGATGCAAAAGCCATGAATTTTTTTTTTCAACAATTTCGGGCGTTTTTTCCGTACTGCTTCATGCAAACGGCGCATAACTTCAAGGTAATCCTCCTTATTTACCGTACGATCTTGTGGTAAGAAATCCTGATGCTCTATGTCATTGTAATCGAAGAAACCAGTGAGCAAACATTTGACATTTGATCGACCTTGGCGTTCTTTTTTTGGTCTTGGCTCTGCCGGACTTTTTCATTGCGACGATTACGCTTTGGTTTCGATGTCATAGCCCTTTTAAGCAAATCTGGACCATTGTTCACGTCATTTAACAATTCCTGAGTGATGCTCATGCGACGTTGTGTTTGGCCAAAATTCAGCAATTTTGGAACCAATTTCGCTGCAACACGCTTCATGCCCAAAATTTCTGAAAAGATTACATGGCATGAGCCAAACGATATTCTGACATCCTCAGCAACTTCTCTAATTGTGATTAGACGATTCTTCATAACAACTTTCTTCACTTTCTCAACATTTTCATCGGTTGTTGATGTGCTGGGGCGTCCAGAGCGAGCATCGTCATTCACATCTTGTAGTGGACTTTTTAAGGTCATATTTGATTTTCACTTTCAAAATTTCATAGAAATATTTTTAAAATTACCTAAAATAAATAACGATAGTGGGCTATAAAAAAATCTTTCTCCTCTCTCGCTAACATTTGTTTATGAAAAATCCAATAGTCAATTGGACAGTTTATTATCGGTAAGGCACTATGGTTTTAACGATCTGGTAATATATAAAGGACTCCGAATAAATTGGCATTTATACCACGTTGTAAAGTTCGACAGTCTATGATAGGTTTCAAGGTCCGCAAAATTTGCCAAACAGCCACACATAAATCCAACTGAAGGCTTTAAACAACAGTGATCGGATTGTGCCCATAATTTACATCACCATACAGTGGTAGTGCAATCTATGTTCCGGACGATTTCACTTTGGACCACGATTCTTTGTCATACTGATTAAAAGGCATTGGAGAAGTGCAACAAATTTCCTGCTTCAAATCTAAAAGAAGTTGAGGTCGCCTAGACAAAATATTCTTTAATTTGGCTGCAATTCCGATAATTCAGTAATCTGTTGATATTCTTGGCTATCTGACAATAAAAAATACTTTTGCAAAAATTTTGGTTCTAATGACTGTAAATTTGGCCCACATTATCCGAAATAAATAATTATGCTTCATCAGTATAATTTCTTCCAAACCATCCAAATGGCATCAGCCCCAGATACAATTCTTTCCAAAAGTTTCGCTCATCATCATCATTTTAGTATAAACCACGGAGTAATAACATTCGAAACCTAAGAGAGAATTGATTTGAAGAACCAACATTGTATTAAATAATTAAGTAATTAAGTGTAAAAAAACATTGACTAAAGTCCCCAGAATCAGATATTTCAAATTTGGAAGTTATAAATGCATGTGAGGGTAAGTCGATTTAGCAATGAGACTCGAAAATATACAATCTGTATAATTAAGATGATATACGGCAAAGCAAATTAAAATTGCTTTCATAACAATGATTCCTTAAAAAAAAACCAATTATCTTCGCTATCGAATCGAATCGAATTATCTCCAAAGTAAGGTTTAAAATGTGGTAACTAATAGTTCTTTATAATAAAGTTCATTTACTGAAGAAGTATTATATTATGTTTTATTTTATTAATATATTTGTGGAAAGTCCTTTTCGAATAATTCGATAACCAGTTTTCTGAAAATGTCGGACATTTAATCTTCTGACTTTATAACTATTTTCTTATGTGAACCTGGGTGCACTATCACAAATTAACAACAGAATAGTTTGTTTAATAGATTGAAATTATTTCTTATTTTATTTTTTAGAATTCGTATAAACAAATCGTTTGTGGCTAAAATGTGTTACTCCATCAATTCCTATTAAATTTTTCGGTTCTACGCAAATTTATAGATTTTTTATTCAGTGATCACAAGGGAAGTTAAATTAATGTAGTACCAATACTGCAAAATATATTAATGTTACTTAGGAATAGTACTAAAAGGGGAATTTACAGGAAATTGTATACATCTCAGATAATCTTAAAAATGATAAGTTGAAAATGGTGATATCGGAATGACAAAACCGTCATATAGCTGATCATCTTAATGATGTCGTCAAAAAGAAGATTTTATCCAGAGGTTTTATCCAGAACACTCAAAAACATATCCCTGAAAAAAAAAAAGATATAATTCAACCAAAATACGCCAAAAATTGAAGTTTTATATAAATATTTCAGTAATATATTGAAAATCGCTTACATTTCTTATAATTGAACAACCAAACTACTTTTTGGTAGGATCGGGCTTCACCTCCATCCACGTACCATGCCTGTAGCAGTCTATATTTGTGTCCGGTACATTGTTTTACAATTCCCTACAATATCGGAGAAAACCCGATCAAGTAATCATGGTACCTCCAAAACAAATGACAAACTACAAATTGACGAATTTGTCGAAATTTGTTTTTCTAATGTAATCCCTAATTCATGTCCAGAATATACGTAAGTTGAATTGTATTGCGTTATAATACGGAATGAAGTATGAAAATATCGACGAAATGACCATGCATTCCCTGGCACTGCCCGCACAAATTACTTTCGTTAACTTATATATTCGTAGATTCGTATCTTTTATACTACTACATTCAGTATAATTGTGCTCACATTTAGTACTCCAAATAAAAATAGGTTGCTTTGCCACCCCCTTAGGTTACCACGAATATGAATTGGCTGATTTGGCAATGTGTTGCCCTTCAACATATCTCTAAAGGAGAACTTCAGAAAGTTACAATTTTGCTCCTTTCATTGCGTTTTGACTCAAAACATCTTTTGCAACTATAGAGAAAGATATTACGTGAAGGTATATGTAAGTTAGTTCACCAGACTGAAACTTCTGTAATGGTTAATTATTCCAATACTTACTTATGTTCATAAATATTAATTAATTTAATATTGAAATTGCTTAAAAAAATACAATTGAATGAGCTTAAAAAAATTCAAATTTATGTTAAAGAACCTAAATTTCTATTGAAATAATATAAATTTGTAATGGGGAGAGCAAATTTGTATTTATATTTTCTCAGCACAAATTTGAAATTCCACAAATTCGATTTACTGTCTCCCAGTATTGTTATGTGGTTCCTTAATTCCACTTTGGGATTGTCAATAACAAATATATACTTCTCAATGTCAATATACGTCTCTTCTATTTTGTTGTCTTAGCATCAAATTTTATTTCGGTTCATATCTATTTCGGTTGATTGACACAAATTTTTGTTTTTCTTCCATGAGTTTGGATTTCAGAATTTCGAATTACATTTGCACAAAATTAATTTCGACTTCTCAATGTCAGTTTGCGGTCTCTTAAAATCATTGTAAATATATAATTATAAATAAAATTTTATTTCCATGTCGATTTTTTGTTTCAATCTGTATTTTCATGAAGTGAATTGATATTTTCTCCACATGAACTGGTGTAGTCGTCTTCCGACTTTAGCCGACATCAGACCAAATCCAACGGTTTACAAAGGGATATTTGATTAAGGTTTGGAAGTCATAAACTGGTTATTCCTAAAAGAATAATAATCGATGACTAGTACTTAAAACTTTCCCAGACTATATACTCAAAAATCCAAACGCTTTCTGACATTAAGAACGTTTTGGCAAAAAAGAGAAGAACAAGTACACTTTCATACACTACACAGTCCAGTCCATTGTATGTAGTGCCGGCGATATCAGCCTAATTTCATTCGAAGATATCGGCTAAAAGGATGGTCCTAATAATAAATAAATCAAATAACAAATAACATTTGCGCAAGACATCAACCTCTGGGGAATTCTAGTTTTTTTTTATTTTCTCAAATATATTTATAGTCATTACAAAATGGATGTTGCAGGTAACCAGTCATGTCATGTCCTCATGGCATTATTGTAAAAACGTGCTCAAAAATCTGTTATTTATCTGTGCTATTATTCACAGTACTTACCTTATCACGCCGCTATGCCATCTGAAATAAGATGATAGTATGACAGTTCTCCATTGGATACAATTTTTTCTTTGTTTTTAGATTAGAAATGCATAGGATGCGACATGCGCTAAGTAATTTATTCCAGTGTAAAGAAGAATTTAAGCAAATCCAATTGAATATAATGAACGCTTCATACTCGGGTAATGGCGACAAAAAAGTAGCATTTGTAATCTCAAAGTTTTGAAATAGTAGGCCGGAATCATAAACATAAACGTATTGCGTTTTCTTATGTTGTATTGCGTATTGCGTTTTTGTTATGTTGTCAATGCTAAAATTGGTTATAACTTTGACTAATTTTTCTTGTGACCGGAGAAAAATTGATCAAGTAACTACGGTCCTTTTTCTTGTAGCTGTCATAGAAATAACTGGATTAACTAACATACTTTAATATTTTTCAATTCGTTGTGTCAAACTGCACCAAATTGGGCACATAACTCAAATTCAGTATAATTGAGCACGCATCAGTTATTTAGTACTACGATTGAAACTAGACTGTGCTGTCACGCCCCTTAGGGTATTACGCTTACAAATTGGTCGGTGGTCCCTCTACATTTCTCATACGGAGGACTTCAGAAAGTTACAATTTTGTTACTTTTTATTGTGATTTAATTCAGAGTATTTCGTCAGGAGGAATGAGGAATGAAAGAATATATCATTTAATAAAAGTAAAACAATTTACCACGCCCACTCATGCTTCTGCAGCAATGCAAAAGAAGGAAGGAATATGTAAGTCAGTTCACTTGACTGGAATTTCTGTTAGAACGTTGTATAAATCGCAAAATATATTTGAAATGAACTGACAATATCGTGAACTATAAGCAAATTGAAGACCAAATCGCGCTCAAATCCAGAGCCAGTGAAGAGATCAGTTGTGCCAATTTTTCTTGAAGTATTCCTCAAAAACTTAGATGCATAATTGGTATATATAAACACTGTACTGCTGTACCGCACAAAACCTATTAATTTGCCATTAGCATTAGTACAGCACTATTTTTCAATCTGCCTAAACGTATAGCAAGCAAATCAAATAACTACAATCGTTTATCATATTTAACGTCGCCCTGAATTATTCGTTGATCTCTTTGATTCTGGTAATGTAATTTAACCTAATATCGACATTAAAAGTAATAATCATCAAACTTATCGTACCAATTTAATAGTTAATTTTCCACGTTTTGGCACGAATACTAACCTGTAAGTTAACCTCCCCCAAAATAAAAAAAACCAATATTAAATAAATTTATTAAATTTTTTCTATGAGCAAATTTCCCCCGTTAAAAACTACATTCAAGGGAAACGATTTATAAGAATAATTTTTTACATTCATAAATTGTTTGCGTACTGCATAAATTTGTATTATTACCTTTCTACAAAGTACACAAGTTTTCGAATTTCGCAACCTGAAAAATATGTGTTAACGAAACTATTGCTAAATATACTCACTGCGGCATTAGTGCATAGCTGTGTGCATTATAAACTGTTATTTTGAATTATGAGTTCGTGTGCAGCACCGCGATTCTTTATTAACCTTTTATTATTATGCCAAGTATAAGTCTGAATGAGGTTATAAACTACAATGTTGCTAACAGCAGGAATTGCAGCCATTCACAATATTTATGCATATGTTCATTTTGGTATACAAGGGTGATTGTAGCTATGTTGGATTTAAGTTTAAAAAACTAGTATTGGTTTCTATAATAACATTCGCAGTCATTTGAACTAGAATACGAGTACTTATTATAAGTAAATACTCCTTAGGGACGGCTTATCGTCTTATGGATTTCTGCGTTTTTATACCTTCATCCGGAGGAATGAATGCATAACAATTTAGGACCAAATGTGCACCAAATGTGTTTTTAAATCGATTGAGGTCCTTCTGTCTGATAGACTGAGTGGCTCGTGGATACGGTAGTAGTCGTAAATCTTTACTAAAGTTGCCAAAACTTGGCCCAACATAATATTTTCCCAGAACCTTCTGGAATGTTTCATACAATTTGTCCGATTTATCGAAATATATTTACTCGTACAAATGCTTAAATTTTTGGTAATTATAATGCTTCGTAATAATTAAGAAAAATTGACCGGATAACTGAATCCATCTTGACACATGTTCAATTTATTTCATACTTTACAGAATTGTAATTTGCTATGCTGGTATTTAGCGACAAATTTCACTGGAGCTGGTTAATGACCAATCTTTTGCAAATACTGCACAAAATACAAAAATTTTATACGGAACGTGGAGAACACCCTTTTACAATTTTCTTTTCTCTACTGGAAAAACGGAAATTTTTTACATTTCACGGAATTGCGAAAATGAAGAAACGTACCATATTTTGCAAAACATTATTGAAATTCCGCTGAATATGAATTTGATGGAAATTAATTAAACAATACAAATTATAATTCAAAACAGTATTTTCTAAAATTAGGAATATTGTTGTCAAACAATCTAATTGGAAAATTTAATTTCGACATTTGGACTAATCTTTATTCATTTTTAGCGATTTATTGAAAAATCATTATGATATAAAAGCTACCTTCCGATGGAAGTCAGGGTTATTCATTTAGTGGTTTCAAAACCGTTATTTATTTAGTGAAAGGTTTGCCATTTACGAATATGGATCGTTTAATAGCCGAAGAAGGCGTAAACATAGTTAAAACACCACAAAGGTGGTGATTCAAAAACTTCTCGTGCATTACGGGGTGATTATGGGCGTCATAATCAATCTACTGTGTAAGGAATTGGCAAGATTATAAAATTTTAAGAGACTGGAAGCATTACAGATGTGGTCAAGCATCACCGCAATGTACGCAGTGCCGAAATATCGTTTCTGTTAGTAAAAGTGTAGCTAATAATTTGAATATCAATTCACAGCTTTATGGCCGTATGATAACTGACTTTATTTGGCGTGCAATCGAACATTACGAACTGGACGATATGTGATTTCAAAAAGATGGTGCCACAAGCCATCAATTCGATCGATTTTGACTATATTGCATGAGAAGTTTACAGAAAGCGTAATTTCACGACGTCAATTGGTCACCAAGATCATGCGATTTGATTTTGTGGTGATACGTGAAAGACCCTTGGAGTTTTTCAAAACCAACGCTCGTCAAGTTATCGCTAAGATACTGCCCGAAATGTGGGAAAAAATGGTCGAAAACTACATAAAAAGGATCCATCGCTGTAACCAATCCAGAGGGTTTGTATAGTACATTGCATTTCGCACATACTGGCAAAGTCCAAGCATTATAACAAAATAAAAGTTTCATCAAAATCAAAGCTCTATTTGTGTTTTATTTAACTTTACTTTTGAAAACGAAAAATGGACAATCCGTATTATTTGACTTAAACTTGTTCCAAATAGTAGAATTTGCTTCATATTAATTTTTCTATAAGTTCCTGAAGACGACTAAAGACTTTATTTATTCCAAACCTTGGAAATAAATTTTGAAAATTAAAAGCAAATAATAATAATATCAACGGAAACTTCAGTAATTAACACCAGATAAAATATTGCAATGCAGTTAATGTCTTCTGAAATATTTGCACCGATACAAAAAGGACGTTACGTTAATGTGGATGTACTCGTATGTGCTGATCTAACTTAAAATTCTGTACTTATTGTAATTAAGGTTGTTTTCATGTAAGATGCAAGAATGCGTGAAGAACACTTCACCAAAATCATAACTTCTATTAAGAGGATGTGAATGTAAGGTGTAGTAAAAAGAAAAACAATTTTTTTTTGTATGGCTTTGAAGGATGGTCAGAATGATCCGATTTGAACTATAATTTGTTTCTCATTCCATTTGCTCCTCTCATAAAAACCCTAGCCTCTATTGGCAAAAAACAACTGGGTCACCTATTAGAAGTGATTTTTTCACCATCAAACCCATTCGGCCTACCCAGGCACAGGTGGTAATCATCAAGTTTCCGAAGCTTCTGGCAAATCACAGTCGTTGTGTGCGACACACAGTGGGATTGCTTCATACATTTTTGTGCAATAAATATAAGGAGTTGTCGTAGAGTCTTGAAATTCGGCATGGAGCGTTTTATGACGTAGAGTAGCAAATATATAAAGTTTCATCGAAATCGACCACGCCCATCGGCCACCGCCCATACAACTAAAAATGAAATTTTCGTATACATTTTTTTCTGTTGGGTAGAAATTTTTGTAACTTGGCATGGATCATCTGTACTGCGGAAACAAAAATTTTGGAAAGTTTCATCCAAATCGGCCACGCCCATCCCCTATATTACTCAGAAAAAAATAACCATTTCACCCACTACCCTCCTGACTTATTTTCTGTAAAAATATTTAGTAGGATTGCCTAAAATAAAATAATTGGTTACATGTTTTTTTATTTACTTATTCATCTACCATTTCTTTCACAATATCATCTAATTCCAAATGTTGTTTACGAGGTTGACGCCTTATTTTACTAAGAAAAGGATCTGATGACACCAAGAGACGGTTGAAAACATCAGAGTTAGTTGCCATTCTATTGCATTTTCTTGAAAACATCAGTCTATATTTTCTATAATTCTTCTATAAAAACGTCTTGAGGTGTTGCCGTCGTTGGAGGTCCCAGTGCATTGCTGAACCTCATCAACACGTAAATGCATATGGTCTTTAAATGCGTTGTGAATTCGGACTTTGTTTTCTTGTTTCATAGCCTTATGTTTGTCTTCGAGCGCCGACCACTTTTGAAATGCACCGTATACGTGTTTTGTCTTTATTTCTTTGCTTAATTTGTAGTGTAATTTCTTGTGACTTTTTTCATAAAATTTATAACTTTGTTCAGCAGTATAAAATATTATAAGGATTTTTTTCTATAAATCGCAATAATATACTCCCTTCCTTCATTTTATTGCAGTCAGAGCATGGAGGTCGCCGGAGCTAACCTTTTTTTCATCCAAGGAAAACTTAGAACACTGAAATTTCTAGGACTTTTTTTTAAATTTAAATAGTTTCGAAACTATTTATGCTATCCAGTTCTCTTTTTTATTAAAGAATCACAAAATACCATATTTTTAGAACATCATGACACAAAATAGTTAAACGAACAACAAATATGCATATACAGGCAATCAAGTTGCATTAAAATCTTAGTCGTTTTGCGCTTTACTTCTCCCAAGCGTTTTTAAGTAATTATTTTGCGATAAAAAATTATTTTTTTCAAAAAAGCAATGATGAATTTCTCTTAACTAAACAATCCCGTACAAAATTGCATCATTACATTTTTAATATTTTACAGTCGAAAAATAGACTTTTTGCAATTAGAATCTCACTGTGCGACATGGCGTTGCCCATATGGAGCACAATTCCTCTCTCATTGATCAGAGCTAGCAGATTCTTCGTGATTGCTTCATCCACACCGTCCAAGCGATGACATCTCATGTATAAGTTAAGAGTTTGCCCTAGAAGAACTGCTCCTTGCCAATCCCATCAAACACACAGCAATATCTTCCAGATCGTAAATTTCAGCTTGGCAACCATTAACGGCAGTTCACCGCGATTCGACCATGACTATTTTCGCTTAACATTGCCTTAACTGACCAGCTTTCCATCACCAGTCACCATCGCCTTTAGCAGACTGCCAGTTGTGTTACGATTCAGCAGCGAATAGCAGATGGAAATTCGGCCCATGAAGTTTTACTGCCTTAACTCATGTAGCATCCGTACTACACCGATCTTCTTTCTGTATCCACCTTCAAGTGTTTCCAAACGATTTTCTGCGCAATGTTTATCCCCTGGGCAATCGAAACACTGCTTACATAATTCAATTTCCATTATCCTACCGACAATTTGCCTTCCAGTGCATGAAGCATCTTTGACATTAAAATTAGTGACGAAACCAAAACCTGTTTGTCTAATACAATATCACTATCCACGTTTCCAGCCGCCTTTTGTCGAAAAAAAGAGTAAAATGTGACATAGTTTCTCTTTGCTGGTGTCCATCTATGAAGCTCAAATAACACTAAATCAAGCAATCACAAACCCTCTACAAAATTTTCGAGCACGAAATCTTATATTACAAACGCCATAACCGTAAACCAACATAAAAATTGGTGAATTTTTTATAAATCAGCGGCTTCTCTATAAATTTTAAGTGAACTATTAAAGAGAATTATAAATTTTCATTTTTTATTGGTCTTCAATTCAAATTATTTTCAACAAGAACCGACGATTTACTAATACCTTTCCGGCATCCCTCGCATTTTTTTTATCATTGCATAATGACGTTCACCTACGTTATGTAAGTCGATTCACCTGACTGAAATTTCTGTATTCGTTTTCGAAAACACCCATTACATATCTCTTGAACAAAAACAAGAGATATGTAATGGCGTTTATATTTATATCATATTTATAAGAGATATTTCTGTCGTAAAAGAATATCTTCGAGAAAGACCAAAACAAAATTTCTCTGTTACCTGTTTAAAAGTTCCAATGGTTTCAATTACGCAAAAGTTGTTGAAAACGGAAAATTGTATAAACATGTTTTTCATTGACAATAATATGATGGATTTGTAGAAGGAACAAAGCACAACGGCGTCAGAAGATTTATTTTGGATTCGATTTCTCGTTTTACTTCAGACCTAATTTATCTTTTTTATTATGGTAATATGGTAAGGGAGAATATTCTTCTCGAATAGTGTGGGAAACAAAATATAACTTAACGTTTTGGGACCTGATTCAACAGTGACTGTCCGGGTGAACTTATCTGGCTTTGTAAGAAATACTATTGGGGCAGTGAACAAAGAGGATATAGGGAGTGACTCCGAACATGAGTTATGTCTATTTGGACCACTGAACAGCTTGATCGAATATATTTATATGAATTTTAGTTGATATGAATTGTAAATGTTTATCGTACATAATTTGTAACATATATACCTATATATATATATATATCCCGACCCATCTAAATTTATATTCAAAATTTTGACTTCCAAAAGAACGTTTTGTAGAAGTGATTGGACCTTGTACGGGGGATGCCTGGAAATATGAGCCAACATAACTCGATTCCGTCAGGGTTAATACACCATCCAGTCAACTATTATGTGCCAGATATAGATTATTTTCTATAAAGCTTGTGTCTTGTCGAAGCAATAGAACACACACTGATGGTCCCTTCATATAGGCGGTATATCAAAACATTGAACGATTTGGCCCATTATAAAAAGGTCGGATTCCGAAATGCTGTAGTTTTGCCAATTTTGACTTTTTTAATTAAAAAATGTTAGTATATCGTAAAAACATTTCAAATCTTATGATTGATTTTAGTGCGATGTAGCCACGCTTAGTCCGGATAATAGCGCGGAACATGTGCGGGAAGGATTTACACGTTGTACGAATGTGGCGTAACGTCGACCGTTTCATATTATTTAGTTGATACTTTTGTCTTTGTTGTGACACACAGTGGCGCGATGGTCAATACACGCGACCATCGTTCGCATGATCTCGCTTTCAATCCCGCATACAGCCATCTATCATTATTTCGATAAGTCTTGTAAATGCTTTTCAAACTGTGATATTCAGAATCGTTGTTTAACTGAATGTCCTGTTGAGTGAGTCTAAAAGTAGAGTGTGTAAGCTCACTGAATGTTAAAAGGCTCTCCCATGTCTCATTCATGAGAATCAGGGGAATTTGTTTTTGCTTTTGCTTTTGCCCCTAGATCTGATCATATGGAAAAATCCACTCGGTTTAAGTTCGAGGGATATGATGGCCATTGTGACGAAATAAAGTTGGAAACTTTTTCTGGTAAAAACGTTGGGTTTCGCGTTCTTTATGAGATGGCTCCGAGCTTTGTTGAAATGCCCAATGGTTTCTAACAAAATGTTATATTTGTCATAAATGTCATATTTTGAAATCTTATGATGGTTAATTTACTTTTCCGCCCTGTTCAGAGCAATTGTGCTTTAATGTGCAGTCGAAGAATATACGATTCTTTTGTTTGTTTACATATTACTGAACCGTACAAATTTTTTTATCAGAAGAGGCCACAAACGTGCAAATGTTTTAACACCTTTGCTTTTGATAATCGTACTGCCTTCTTTGCAGACGTTACAATTTGCACTTTTTTGTATTTTTAGAGGTTCAGACACATTGACATTTTTCGCCAATTGAGCTGAGCTTGTCGTAGATTACGATAAATTCTGGCCCTCACCTCTCGAAACATTTCTGACAATGTTGCAGTTTTTGGACGTCCACCTTCATGGTGTTGGTCAAAGCCACCAATATCTCTATAACTTGTAATATACCGATACACAAACATTTCGTTCATACGGAAATGTCATAGCCTAAGGCTGGTTGCGAGTTTTCAGTCAAAGACAAAACAAATACACTGCTGTATATGAATTCCATTTCGGTAACTTTATTCTAAATGTGATGTAAAGCGATATGCTCACAAAGCTCGTAAATAGCATACCAAATTTTTCAATTGGCAGAGTAAAGCGTGTCATGATTTGTGTCCTTTTGCATTTTATTTTTTTTTATTTTATCACAAAAGTTACCTTTTGTATAACTATTGACAAACTTAAACTATTTAAATATTATTCATACCTTCACCCAGAGGACCTAAAGTATATATCATTTCATGCGGCCAAAACTTTGTTTTTTGGTTATATTTTTGGCTGGTATCTTTTAACCAAATACGTTTCATGACTTTTTAAATCAATTGAGCGATGCCCATTTCTCTAGCTAGCTGACTGGTGGACATGATAAATGCCGCAAATCTTTATGGTACTTCTTAAAACTTGGCACAGCCTAATATTTTCCCAGAAAGTTGACGGCGGTTGCAAATGGACTATATTGGTCCGTCTCCTTATGACACCTCCTATGCAGATTGACCGATTTTCCGAAATTCAATTTCTTCCCTATAACTCTTCATCTGCAACCTGTCGCAACCAAAATGGTTATTCCTTGCATTACTTTAGAATTCCCGGTAAGATTTACAGAATCGATCGACTACTTACATAGCTTCGTTTACCTCCCACACAAATAGACGATTTAACTCCTATATTCTAAGCAACACATCTTCCAATCAGTTGCATTACATTTAGTTAAATTTGACCACGTTACCGCATCCATTCTGATGCCTACTATACCAATTTACCGATTTTTTCAATTTTATTCAATCGTCTGTAATTTCCAATTAGTCGGCTATAGCAGTCTAAATTTTTATCCATTACATTGTTCTACGATTCTCCACAATACAGGAGAAAATTCAACCGACTCATTTTTTGGTTTAATCTATACAAATGTCCAATTTAACCTACATATTTTTACCTCCGTACCTTTCTATCGGTGGTACCAAATTCGGAAAAAATTTGTCAAATATAATAGGTAACGCAATCTACGTTCTGAGAAAGAAAATAGGTGACGTCATGCTCATTCTGCTATCTCCCCTAGAAAGTGTTCGATTTATTGAAATTTCATTTTCCACTCTAAAATCCTTAATTCAAAGCTTGAGGTTACTTAAATTCTCATTAATTATATTGCATAAAAATGACCTAATTTAACTATTATATATTTCTAAATTCGTATCTTTCATTCAATCGCATTATATTCATTTTGGAAAAATATTTGTGAAAGATCTTGGACTATACCAATTTTGAAAGAAGTCTTTTCAAGTTCTAAAATTATTCTCTAGTTGCAGAGGTATCTCTGAAAAACGTTCCACAAACAAAATGCATATTTGTTATGACCATAAAAGGTCGTAATTTTAAAATCATTGTTAAATCGCTTTGTGAATATGGAGGCACAATAGAACATTCTCGCCATATTTTACATTGGGTTATTTGTGACGTGTATGATTTGGAAATTGTTGTGGAACTGTTGTGGGAATTTCACGATGAAAGATGACCGAAAACAGAAAACTGTTTGGAGCGACTTGGGTTCGTCCGATATCTGGGATTTGCATGAGCTAAATCCATATAATATAAAAATATAAATTATTGATTAAACACAAGCAAACCGATCCCTTTTTGAAACGCATTGTCATTGTGGATGACAAATGTATTCTTTACAACAATGCCAATCGAAAGAGATTCAGACTCTAGCTTAACAAAAAAAAACGATGTCGCCAATTTGGTAAGATTTTAAGGGAGTGGTTTGGTTTACAATGATAATGAAGCTTTGTGAAGCAGCGAAAAGAAAGGCCTGAATAAGTAGATCGCACAATTGTGATTTTACACCATTACAAAACTAGGCCTTACGCATACTTGCAGACTCTGTAAAAAGTATTCAAGCTCGAGTGAGAAGTGGTGCCACATCCACCTTGTATTCCTGATCTGACAACTCTAAAATTTCACTTGGCCTTGTGGTATACTTCCCAGCCCTGTACTTAACAGCCGTACTGTAGAATGATTACTTTAATACTCCATTTATATACATGCAATTAGGCTTCAACTGAACATACTTCTAAACACATAATTGCATATAAGTAAATTAGCATATAGTACATAAGTGCGTACGAATTGTATAGAAACTCGGCTACTACTTGGTAAATAAATGTCATGTTGAAGACATCACAGTTCTGAAGTCTGTAAAATATTTTGAGTGGAAAGTTATTCAATATCCTAATACTGCTGTTTTATATGATATTTTAATTCAACGTCCATTTGCGACTGGTCAAACCAACGAACACCCTAGATTATCCACATTACGATAATGTGAAACATTTATGCAAATCATAGCATATAATATGATTAATATCCGCCCACAATATTTTTGCACATATTCATATCGGTGATTTTCTGACGCAGTTAAAACGTTTAACAAACTACAGCGTTATGAAGTCTTAAATCTTAAACTTTAATTTACATTTTGCCTGAGCATATGGATACACAATCACTTTTGCGGCATATTCGTTAATGAATTAAAACCACTTGGCATGATTAAAGTATGAACAAATTTTTAAACAAGAAATTTAAATATTCGCTGAGCTTTAAATACAATATGTAAATACGTCACGGATGTTTTCATCAAACTATTTATGTTGGGATTGAGAGGAGGCATTCCGTCGCCAGTAAACTATATTTTGCTTGTATGTTTATACTTAATTCACGCCACTCAGCATGACAATCAAAAACAAGGTCTGATGTAGCTGGGCCTTCATTCTCATCGGCTAATCAATATGATACCTCATTTCAAATTAAATTCCCAGTTTGGTGATATCAAGACCTGTTGAAATTAGCAAATTCATTTAATTGTTAATGCTAAATAAGGTCTCGTGAGCGACTGTCGCGCTGTGTTAATTACTCGCGATTATCGTTCGCAAGATCGTAGATTCAATTCCCGATATCTAAGCCTTAGGTAGCTATCCTTCCTTGAGCAGCAGTCATCGATGTGATGTGTAAGTAACCGATAAGCGTAGTAAATGTTTCTCAAATTGTGATGTTAAGAATCGTCGTTAAAATGCAGATCACACTGAGTGAGTCTAAAAATAGAAAGCGTGTAAGCTTACTAAATGTGAAAAGCTCTTCCATATCTCATTCATGGGATACAGAGGAATTTGCTTTTTGCTTTATAAGAATATCTTCTGCAAATACTGTCCTTACCAATCTCACTGGCATTATTCTGCAAAGACATTTCAACTATAGACATGGCTTCAAAAATATCTCTCCGTTCCAGGTTAAGAAAGGTAGGTTTATAAGGTGGCGCCAGTCAATCCAATTTCCGTGGTGCAACGTAAGATTAACCTGCGTACTCTTTCACTTAAAGCGCTTAACGTAATATATGTTTTATTTATCATATTAACAAATCCTTATCTACATTTAAGAGTGAGAATACTAAAGATAACATTAGACAACTTTTTCTCAAAGGAAGTCTCCAATATTTTTCCAATGCTTTTTACATGAATATGGCGATGATTATCCTATTAGTAACGTTTCATGCAAATTTGCATTAACTTTTCCTTTTGAAAGTATTTTAAATGTAAGAAAAACCAATCCTTATATATAAGGAATATATAAATGTTGTTTGTAGTAATTCATTTCTTCTTATGAAAGCCCTGAATAAACTACTTATTATAAAAACATTACTTATTTACGTATTTGTAGCATCGTTTCAGAAAATTGTTTGGTATTTTGAGTCGAAGAATCCGATAAATAGATTTGTGCGGTTTAAGTGCAATTGGCAAAAGTGTGATCACAGCTCAGTATTCAGACGAAGTCAAGATTTTTCTTCCATAATGCTGTCTGGTTTGCGCATTCAACTTCTAGTATCACATTCATGTAAAACGGCAGACATGATCAATTGACCCATGATCCATGTCATTTAACAACAGAGCGACAAGTTCCGTCAGAAATCAACCTGGCTTAATATTTGTTTGTTCTGTCAATCGACCAAAGAACATTTTTATAATATTTTGAATATTGTTGAAACTAAATGTTGTTGAAGCTTTTCACATAACCTTTTATATATATCATATATTGGTTTAAAATTCTCCATATACCCTAAGAACCAAGTAATCACGCTTCTTCTTGTATTGTACTTTCCATACAAATTAACCAGTATTCTTATCTTCAAATGTTTCTAACAGTTTTACTGAATTCAGTTGAATTTGGCGCAAGTTATGCATTGGATAAAGTAAGTTCTGAAACGAAATAGGCGATTCCACTCAAATATTTTCAGCTTCTTATATATTTCCTGTAGTTGTATTGGATTTAGTCAAACCGAGTACAGGTTACGCGTTTTGTGAAATAAGTTCTGGAAATGAAAACGGAAGGCAATGGCACATCCCTTCTAATGCCTTCCATACAAATTGGCCGATTTAACGACACTTAATTTTTGCGTTGTAAAATTACTTTACTTAAATTTTTGGCAATAGTATTGAATTGGAAAATCAACCATACATGTCTACGCTTTCTTTGGTAACTCCCATGAAGATTACATAATTTACCCACATATACCTTTCCATTCAATTGCATTCCTTCTATTCAGTACAGCTTTGTACGCATCATGCATTCAGTAGTTTTTAATGAATCTGGACGACTCATTTCATTCAGCATTAACGCAAAATGATGTTGGTGTAAGCAAGTCCTTGATGTAGAAAAATTTTATTTTTCCAATAAATCGATTTAAATATCTGTATTTTCACGTTGTAATTCACGCTGTATTGTATACCACGATTGGGTTGCGGTGAACGACGTTAGAAAGATGAGATTTTGTACTCAAAAAGCTATTCAGTTTTATGACTGTTTAATAATTTTATATTGTTTCAATGCGCGTCAAAAATGTTTTGAAAACAAGTTATTAAGCTTAAGTTAAGTCTAAGAGAACGTAAAATATTTTTCTAAGTGTACTGAGAATCAGCGGATTTCAAAGATGAGATTAATTGCTTAATATGTACTCACACAATGTTCTCATTTATAGCAGTATCATAAATCATAATATATAGGTAAACTTATATTCGTATAAATTATGTATAAACTTTCTATTTTATATACATATATATATAAAATATTTCTATTCTATATGTATATATATAATGCAAAAGAAATGTCGACCGATTTTTCTTATTATTTTTGCAAAAATTGGTCGCCATCACCAATTATAGGTCGAACAAAACCTAACACAAAAAAAATTGAAAGATAAAAACCAGCTGTATATAACTGGGTAAAAGTAAGACAAAATAAAAAAGCGGAGACCGATCTTTTAGTTATAGTCTGTATAAAAGCTTATATAAACGAATAAATAGGTGGAAATATACTGGAGAAATGTTGTCTCCGATTTTTCAGATTTTTTTTTATTATTTTTGTTATGTTTTACTTTTATTATTATTTTTATTTATTATTTTCCTCCTTACATAAAATTCTTGAATATTTTGAGATTGCGAAAGTATACGACTAAGAAGAACAAATATCAGAAAAAAAGGAACTTGCAAAAAGTAAAATTTAGTTTAGCGCACAACAGAAGTTTTGAACACATGATTTACGTATTAGACTTGAGGTATGTTCTCTTGCAATTTTTTCCTAATTTTTTCCCGACTAGATATTTTGAAAAATTATATACGAAAGCAAAAGTAAGTAATTGACGTTTACTACGTCCATATTGCATGAAAGTAATTGAAAATGATTTCAAAATCTGTAATAAATTGTAAGATTAATATGGATACAGTTTCCCTTTCTTTTCTCTTCGTTCTTGGTACTTTATGACGCTGTCACATGTACCATTACGTCTGTGGCCTCTATGGCACATTTTGGTGTGCCGCAAAGTCCATAGACATAACGTTTTAATATTGATAATTATGACATCATACCAAATATAGGCATGGTTTCTTTTCGTAGTCAAAAGTTTGCTAGGTTATATATTCAGGTAAATATGCGGAGCAGATGCGCAACTTAGTATTAAACATATAAATGGAAACAAGCTGTAAAAATTGGAAATTGTTGATTTTATCGTCATTTTTGTTTCAAATTCAATACGCAATGTATAATGGTATAATGTATAATTTTTTTCTTCTACGGAAAATTCTCACAAGAATTGGGAAATAATTTCCAAAAATTTCATAGAGACAAAGTGCATTTGCTACTTGTTCCTTAACGAATACTACTTTTCAATTATGTTTAAATCTTTAATGGGAACGAGTAGAACCTGGTTCTCATGTGGGCTCATAGATCTTTATGCATTATTACCCAATAGTTGCAATCAATTTAATACTTTCGATGAAAACTCAATGCTGCCATCCAAAAAGGCATGAATTCGAATGTGAGCCCGAAATTTTAGAAATGCACTTTCACCACGAAAGTGATCGGACAGCCATGAAATATATGAATACTTATATAATATAATAATGATATAGAATGATTTATTTAGCAAAATTAAGATGGTGATATACGATATGCATCGTTTTGTTCGGTAACTTGCTGTCACTATGATGGTAACTCTATTATGCCATCGACCCTATTACCAAAAGATAGCGACAGTTGACTTTCACAAGATTTTTTTGACGCGATTTCTTTTTTTCACCAATGTCATTCGCCGTAGAGGAGAACTATAATGTGGAGGCTACAAGGTGGTTGAATAAGAACCTACATCCATCGTTCTTATTGGCTAAAGACTGCGACATTCGATTTTCATAAGCTTTTGTTGAGTCGATTTTTCACCATAGAGGGAAACAGGTAGGCGGTAGTCACATGATACCAAGTCCGGACCTGGTGGAATAATAACCACCCATCTAAGCATCTGGAGGTTCCGACAAGTCAATACCGATGTGTGTTGCCTGGCATTGTCGTGATGGAACATAATTCCTCTTTTATTGCCCTAATCTAGATGCTTCTGTTTGATTGCTTAGTTCAGATGGTCCAATTTGTTGACAGTATAGTTCCGTACTATGAGTTTGAGAACAGTCATAGACATAGTAGACTTTTCCTTGCCAGTCGCCCCAAAAAAACACATTGCAAAACATAAGAACTGGTATCTTTCTAACACTATCTAGAGCAATTTGATTGCACTTATATAACACGAAATGCAAATTAATAAAATCATCCATTGGAAAAATATCGAATTAGATTTTTTACTTTTAATATACTTTTGTACATTAGTTTTTGGAGATCTTGAAATTCAGTCCATGTGACAAAAAATGTTGAGCAAAATAAATATTGTGATAAAAAGTTAGAAAATTGAATTAAATCGGTTCTGAGATATTTGAACAAAAACCAAAATCAACAACAAAAATTGATTTGGTTTTTTTTTTTTTGTTTTTTTGATGATTTATGTTCAGGCCGATTTCAAGGTAATCGGAGAGAATTGATAATTTTGATGGCAGGCTGTTTGGGTTGGTTTGAAGTTGACCGATTATTTGCGTTTTTTTTCCGAAATAATAGATATCGGTAATTTATTATCGTAACGGCACTTAGGAATGTCGGGTGTTCGAGCTAGTCGTTGTTCGAACCCATGTCATTAATTCTGGAACTGAACTGATATTTTCGCCTTTCGATGATTCTGGTGCGCATCGGCGACTACCGTTGATGACCCGGATTTCTTCGACAATTCTGGCTTGCATGTACAATCCAGAATCGTCTAAATTGATTAAGATTGTTATAATTTGAAATTTTTGTTGGTAAATCGTGGTCGTATTAAATATTTGGGTTTCTTGTTGTCTCTTATAGATGATTCAGCATTGCTTTGACGATTCGGGCTATGATTGTGCATGGGGTTCTTATCTACAACTTATGGTCAACACAATGCTTCACATTTGCTTTTAATTCAGTGTTGTATGGGCAACTACAGTGTTGTTGATTCGGGGTTGTTGCCATATTATTTCAGCAACTCATAATTTTGCGGATGATTTGGATTTCTATCAAACACTTAAGATCGTGTCCGAGATTCAGTTTCGTCAGCAATTTTGTTGGAATCGGCAGCTCAGAACTGTAATTCTAGCTAGGTCTAGTACTACATAATTCCTACATTAATAACAAAATGTAGCCAACCGATTACCCGAATACAATCAGGGCCAACCAGCAGATGTTGGATTCCACAAACCGTACTTGTATTTAACCAACCTAAATTGGTTTAGAACAAGCGACAGACCGAAATATTCTTCCAGCCCTGAAAAGAGCAGTTTGCAACGGGAACTAAACAGAACTTTGCAATGAATTTCGCTGTAGGGGTGAGTATTTGACTGTTAACCAAGCTAAATCCTGACTATTTATGTCGCGAGTTATAACGAGTAACTCTTTAGGCTGTACATTGAATGAGGTTTTCTCAGGCAGTCGACTGTGTGGTTAACGTATACCTATTTATTTTTACGCAGAATTTTACTTTTTTTTACTTCAGAAAATGATTTATATAAATACATGTCAAAGGTATTGTCAAGCCTTTCCGTCGTTCATCAGACCAAATGGTATTAGATGTAGCACCGGTCCAAGTTTGCCCTTTCCCACTTGCTTACAAATATCATCAAATTTTTGATTCGAAGCTACATTTGAAATTTTTGTCCAAAACGTTTAAATTTTACTTATAAAAAAATCAAATGATAGTGTTGAAAAAAAATGGTTCATTGCTTCGAGCGAATGTTTAAAAATACGGTTAAATTTTTAATGTGTTATATCAAGTATTGCATTTTTAATATTTTTACCCAAGAAAACAAAATCGAATTTTTAATTTTAAAATATATACATATGTGGCTTACGTTTTACACGTTTCGCTTTTCACTTCAAAGTCGACTCACCGACATTTGGCAGCCACTCTCAAGGCTAACCGTTTGGTGAGTAATCAGCCAACATCTATAGGTGTAAGTCAAGAAAACACCAGATCGACCGAGAATATCGTCATTGTCCGTGAAAGCATGCAGGACAGTCCAAAGCAGTCGATTTCTCGCCGCACACAGAAACACGAACATTCTGCGACTTCAACTTGTCGAGATTTGTGTTTAGACTTGGGCCAGTATCCATGTAATCCAAGATTTCAAACTTAACTCTCATGGTTTAAATCGTTCGAGGCTCATTTGTGTTACATATAGGATGACGTCAAACCTCTTTAAGTATCTACAACAACTTAATGTTTCGTGTAATGTTGTCAGGGACTCCGAAACGCATCATCCTTCTGGGTGATTACTAAATTGAGTGATTTGGAAAATATGTAATTGACCATACAGCTTACTTGGTTTAGGCTCTTCTAAACACTAACGATGAATTTCAAGGTACCTGCCGCGATTATGACGTGAATTGAGCGCCAAGATCGAGTGATTTGATATTGCCAGACTTTTTCATGAGCAGTCGACCGGTGCCCCCTAAGAGCCCATGTCGTCGCTCAAGCTCAGGCGGATGTATGTGGCAGTCATTGAAGATAGGAAAATTGTTTTTTTTTTTCGTGCTACCGTGAGAAGTCGCTTCGTACATTTGGGTCACGTTGCTTACCGAACATAATGATGAATACAAAATTTCGCCAGTACTTCACACACAGCTTATTTTATTCTATTTCAATACTGACCACTTTGTATGCAGATTATCAAAAGTGAAAACAATTATAGTAGTATAGAGCTATTTACGGTATATTTTCAAAAAAGGACAAAAATAAGTATGTTGTCCTTCAACTGGCACTTAAAGTTTAGCGGCATCTTGGGACGCAAAAATCAGAATTGTGAAACATTGTGCATTTTGTACATTTTGTAATATTGAATTAATATGTGAATATGTGAATTGATCCGGCCATACATCAACACACTCTACGTGTCAGTGTCATTATTCAGTCTTTTTTTTTTGTAGAAAATTTAGAGTTAATATGGTTTATAATACGGTTAATTTTTAATTTGAAGAGCCATATCTACAACTTTTTTTTGTATATCGTTCTATTACGGCACACGTTACAAGTGATTGCAATGTTGACATGTAAGCGGAGTCTTTTTCGCTATGTTGCGTTAGTTATCATGCCAGGCCGTAAACGAGTTCTATTTTTCGCAATGGTTGTCATTGCTAGTACAACACATTCACTGCGTGTCAGGGACATTCTGATTTAGGGGCTTATGCCGCAACGATTAAAATATTTTTTTGCCAGAAAAAACAATGTTTATTTCTGTAATATACAGCTTTGTGACGTGTCACCTTCCTTGTGCTCGCTAAGTTTTCGCTATACCCAATCTTGTGCGTTCCTTGACTCTAATGTGATTTGTTCCAAACACAAAAACCATCTATAAAAATATTTCGTAGCCACCGGTCAGGATAAAGCCTACGGACAAGTCGTTGCCCCCAACTTCGAATCGTCAATGAATTTGTGCTTTCTGTGCCCTCTGTACCATATGTTGGCATTTTTTGGTCTCCTATCTATTACTGTCGCTTGCAGAGACCTTCTTTGTGAACAGCTCATTTATTTGAAATATGCCAAACTAAGCATTTACTTTGCATTTTCACCGGAAGTGCCAAAGTTATAGTGAATAATACAATAATAGATGTTGCTGCATGAAGATTTGTGAGTCGGCATACGAATCAAGTTCAACGTTGCCTCCTCAAAATAAAACAAGTACCCGATTAGCAAGGCCTCTAAACTAAACTGAATATATAAGTATATTTAAGTAATTTTGCCTCATTTCTTTTCAAAATTTTCCACAAGGAAAAATATTCAATTTACAACTTACATTAGCATTACCATTATACTGAACATTGTCTTCCAAATACAAAGAAAAATACAATTAAAGTTTTCAATTTATTCAATTTGTTGTCATTTGTATGTTTGTTATGGTATTATGCATCTTCTGCGCCTGTTTACCTCACAAAAGCTTTTGACCACAAAGAGGAACAAAGGCTTTATAGAAATACATCAGCATAAGCAGAAGTACGTAAACGATGTTAATAATATTGTAAACAGAGTCTCGCAATGTCGCTGCATTTAGTGATTTGTAATACAGTGGAAATCGCTTATGCTGATGTGAAATTGCCGTTTTTATAATATGAAATTATTTAACATTTTCAGGCATTTGGATTTGAAGATGCTTTAAAAATGTCGTAAGATGGACCATCACCTATTTTATACAAAGCTGATTGTGTACAGGGAATTTAAGAATCATCAGTTGGTAAAGGATTTCAAATTCGAATGAAAGTACGTCTTATATATGCATTAAGGTCGTACATTCATATTTGCTGCGCGAAGAAAATATTCCAACCAAAATATTGAATTAAAATGAAACACTGGATGAATGCCCAAAATATGTTTGGGCACTTGTTGAGTAAATTAGATATGAGCATTAATATAAGTGAGAAAGGAGTAACGCGTAAAATAGGAAATTCACTTACTCGTATATGTACTTTTACCAAATAATCTTTGCTACCATAATAAATAGCTGCATTTGCAATTGCTCTTTACATATTATTTCTTGATTGCCATAAATGCGTTTAACCATCATTGCGTCTTCGCTAAATGAAGAGATTAAAATTGCATCAAATTTCTCAATCGAATCGGTTTAGCCTTGAAAACTTTGGACTTTGTATTGTTGGTATAAGGCAATCTATTCTACTCACCGAATTGTTCCGCCAATTAATGCATTGGCTTCGTAGATACAGGATATACATCTACATAGTTTCAATCATTTGAAGATTTTATGCTGAACTAACCCCTTCCACGATGAAATGCCAAACAAAATTGTATAAAAATACCTCTATATGAGTCAGTCATCATTTGATAAGACTACTTTATAACAGAATTTACTAAATAATAAACCAGTACAGTACAATCAAGTTTATTGGCTTACATATATGTATATTTTTACATAACATCTATTCGATTTGTGACACAAGTCTATGCAGTGACAGAAAGCGCCTGTTAAATCTCTATGTTCTTACAGACACACCTCTCCGGTAACTTGTTGAAGATACTTATTAGATATTACTGTACACCGCTTAAAAATTATAAAAAAAACCTTGATTTTTGGCAAATCGGTTAATTTATGTTTGAGGTACTTAGCTGATTTTAGTCGGATTTTATTAACGATTGTAAGTCAATACGATAGAAAAAATTTTGTATGTGTAATATTAGAAGGAGCTTTCGATATTACCCATTTACGTACAGCAAGACGAACGAGCTTTAATCAATTTAAAAAGTCATGGAACATGTTTGGTCAAAAGAGTTTTGGAAGTTTAAACTCTTTCTTCTGACGTTTGACTTTGACTTCAGTTTGAAGGTATAATAAGATCGGCCTCCACAAATATGAAATACTTCTAATTTGTTTTTTTTTTTTCGACAAAAGATTGATATTCAAGAGATAAATACTAAACTTTACTTTAATTAATCGAATCGCTTATTGACTGTTTGACTTTCCACTTACCACTGACTAGTAAGAAATAAAAAACTTGAGACTCACCAATTGGGTGCATGACTGTTTTTCTTCTAACTGACGATGCTAAAAATCACTTGACTGATATGTTGGAAACGTTTCAAATTCAAATGTGTTCAATCTCTATCAAATATAATACTTAATCGATTGCACTGACGTACGTGTACGAAATATGCAACTTAATTATGTATTCATCCATTAGTATGGAAATATTTATCACTGTATAGGAAAAATTAAAAAAAAAAAATGTTAAAATACCAAAAACATTTTGACCAAATGTGTTCCGTGATTTTGTAAGTCTATTGAGAGATGTACGACGGCGGTCCCAAAGCTAGCCAGGTGTTAGGTGGCAACCTTATAAAACATAAGCTTTAAGTTTCAAGGCGCCACTTTTTTAGTATTTTTATTTAAAGAAGTATCAAAAGTCAAAAGTAAACCATATAGTGAATTTGTAAACATGGGAAAAATTGGTCACTGCTATGTAATTCAATATACCCATTTGAAAGGTTTCAGTTCAACTAATATTAAAGTAGAGCTAAATTCTACTCTGGGGGAGCCTGCTCCTTCGTTTTGTTGTCCTGTAAAATATTGGGTACCAGAGTTTAAACGAGACCATACGAGCTGCCAAGACGAACAATTTACCAATCCACGAAATGGGTGATACGTATTTCAAAAAGTGCTGTACATCATATATTGACTGAACGTTTGAAAATGAGAAAGCTGTGCGCAAGATGGGTACCACGCTTGCTTTCAATAGAGTAAAAACAGCGTCGTGAAGATGTTTTAGTAGAGTGCTTGGCGTTGTTTCACCGCACTAAAGCCGAATTTTTGCATTGATTTATAATCATGGACGTAAGTCCACCACTTCACATTTAAAACAAAGCAACACTCAAAGCAGTGAACTGGAATGGAAGGATCGTGTCCAAGGAAGGCGAAAACGGTTTGGAGTGCGCAAGGGATTATTTTTATTGATTATTTTCAGAAAGGAAAAACCATCAACGGCGAATATTATGCTAATTTATCGCAGCGCTTAGGTAATGAAATTATGGAAAAAGCCGCATTTGACAAAAAAGAGAGTGATGCTTCGCCAAGACGATGCTCCAGTTCACACATCCGCTTTTGCGGTTGCCAAAGTTAATGAATTAGAATTCGAATGGCATTGTCATGAATTGCATTATCGAATTGCATTATCCTCTAAAAGAGGATTATGTTTAAAAATAAAGACATTTTCCCCAACTTTTGCGTGTCTTCTTTATTAGACTGGCTAGTCCTGGGACAGCCCTCCCAGGCTGGCTGCTGAAAGACATAGGTAAATATTTTGATAGATCATTGGGTTATCAATCCTCCTCCTTTGGTACATATTTTCTGAAGTTAATTGTATCCCTATAACTCGTCACTCGTACTCTGCTATAGTCTAAATTTTTGTCCAAAGTATTGACTTGAATTCTTGCTCCCTGGTACCGCCCACACAAATGACTGACTTATATTATATATTTTTAGGTTTACGAAAATAGACGGCCACATCTCTACTGGTACCTTCCGTACCGAAATGTAATTTTACTTCGTAATCCCTAACTAGTAGATTGCTTTGTTTAAATTTTTGTCAATTATATTGGTTTGGTAAAATTTGGAAAAGAAATCGAACAAGCGGCCATTGGTTCTCCGGTAACTTCCTCTCAAATTGCACAGTATAAATCACATGATCCTTGAATCATATTTTTTGTTCATTGCACTAAATTCCACATAAATACGACCATAGCATAGCATAACTCATAATCCCAAGTTCATACCTTTCGTTCATTCGTTATAATTCAGCATCCATTCAGCGATTAGTAAACTCAGTTGTGACAATGAAGATGGTCTCCACTATCGAGCCACTTAGAATAAATTGTCAAAAATCCACTATTCTTGAGTAAACTGCAATTCTGTTCCTTTCATATTTTCTCTTTTTGTACGTAACTCCGTCACATCTGGACATCGCAGTGATCGCCCTTCGAAAAATGTATCGGTGCTTGAATCCCCGATAGTTGCGTGAACATCATCAGTCAGAACATTAGTTCACTCAATTTGGGTTTTTGGGAAATGAAAAATTGCTGAGCGCAAAAATGAGAATATTGTGTACAACTATAGTCAAAAAATAGTTATAATCATAACTGTTGTGCATTTTACGTGTTTTGTTTACCCGAAATCCACTGTGAAATCTTTGCCCTTAAGTAGCTAAGTATACATGGAATAAACAGTTTGTCTGTGTTCCTTTTGTTGTTTGCCCAACTATATCAAAGACATTTATTATCGTTTCTCTGGGGGCTAAATGAAGCCCAGGTCCCTGCGTACTGGAAAATCCCACAAGTGTTCAATTGAACTTACTTTCAAGAAGGAAGTACGGTTAAAAAATGCGTCGTTTGTGTCGAATAAATGTCGTATCTTCTCTTCAGAGTTATGCTTTTCTTTTACTGAAGTAAACTGCACAACCTGGTCCGGGTACTTTATTTTAAAATGTTGTTTATTTTTCGTTTGGCTTTATTGCTTTGTTTATAAGAACGAGCAGACTATAAGCACCCTTTCGCCGGTTGTTTGTTCTTATTATGTTATAGGGAATAGAATTAATTATGTACAAGATCGTCAACATAATTCCATTGTCAATGTTGAAGGAA
Source organism: Philornis downsi (assembly GCA_019455685.1). NCBI lineage: Eukaryota > Metazoa > Arthropoda > Insecta > Diptera > Muscidae > Philornis > Philornis downsi. The sequence goes on from JAHXMU010000095.1 coordinate 5,481,340, forward strand.
AAGGAAGTGAATAGAAGGCATGAAATTGGAGTGACGACGCAGCAATGATGGTGTCTTCTACCAAATTACAGTGCTTCCGTAAATCATTTGATAGCAACTTCACTTGAATGGTGCAATGTACTCGTACATAAATTTATTGAAAACGTGAAATAAGAAAATTTAAAAAGCAGTGTTAATTAAAATAGAAAAGCAACAAGCAATAAATTGTACTAGAAAACTGGACAGTCATTTGAACTATTTACGAGGACGGTCTTAAAACTAGCCGACCTAACAAAGAAGACACAGAGAAATGGGCAATTATTTTATATTTTTTAACATAATCTCCTTTTAGTTCGATACTTCTATACCCTGTTTATAGGAAGGCATGACAAACTCCTCAAAATAACCATCAACCGCAGACTACGCCTCTTCGCTGTTGGCAAATCTTTTGCCGCTTTTTACCGGGCATTGTTTCAAGTTTGGAAATAGTGGAATAGTCCGAAGGAGCTCAATCTGTGCGTGATAAATAAGATGCGTGATGAAGCAATTCGAATTTTAATTCATTAATTTTGGCGACCGCAATAGTGGATGTGTGAACTGGAGCATTATTCGCTGTTGATGGTTTTTCCTTTTGGAAGATAATCAATAAAAATAATCCTATGCGCATCCCAAAAAACAGACGGCGTAACCTCCCCTAGAGACGGAACCGTCTTCGCCTTCTTTGGATACGATACCCCTTTCCAGTCAATTTATTTGGCTGTACCTTAGTCTCAGGTATGAAGTGGTGGACCAATTTCTCATCCATGGTTATAAATAGACGCAAAAATTAGGCTTTATTGGGGTGAGACATTGCCAAACATTCTACTAAAACTTCTTCACGACGCTGATTTTGCTCTATTTTTGTTTGCACTGAGATCTTCCAAACGGAGATATTGAGTTAGATAACGGTGAGCAATTTTTTCCATGTATAAATTAAATTAGAAATTTAACTGGTTTGTGTTGTAGTTTCTATAACGATCTCTGGTATTTATATCTTTATTTATAGAAATTTATAGAAATGTTTATGAATTTTCCCAACAGAAGCCTTTTATAAAAGATAAATATATTTTTTTGAATTGACAATTACTTCTAATGTACGGAATCATAATTACCATGTACCTACGAATTCCCTTGGATTTGTGCAGGGGCAATTTTTGTTGCTCTGCCTTCGCGGTTTAGGCTGAAGAGACGATAGAGACTTTCGTCCATATGAGAGTAGATTGAAGCTCATTAGACTTACAACGCTGTATTGTAAAGGATCAGGCTTTGTATTGCTTTTACACAAGCTCTTGAATAGTGATGTTTATTCGATATCCCTACTTGCAGGAACACAAGACAATTTAATCCAATAGGGATCTATAGTTGCCACAAAAAGTTGATTTTTTCACTTTTCGATTTTTTCTAAAATATGAAAAGTAATTTTTTTAAATTTTTTCAAATATACGAGTAGGAAATTCAAATTCTTTCCTATTACACCAATAGTATTGGTTTCCAAATCGCTTTTTTGTTCAGGGCTATTTGAAAAAATTATCAAAGTTTGATTAATTTCCGGAAATAAATTAGGAGGTATAGTTAATATGATTTATCTTACGTTTCCTCAGTTATGTATGGAAAATTATCACAGAATCATAAATTTATTTATTTTTCACAAAATATTAAGACTGAGAGTTTTGCAGTACTCAAACCCAATATCTTATCCGGGAGGAATCGGACTGGACACGGTTAATATTCCAAAGTGTATTATATTTATATCTTTACAAGCAGGAATGATACGGCTAAAATTGTAACAACTAGAAGGAAGTATTTAAGTACCAAGACTTTTTAAGTCGATTGAGCGATGTTCATCTATCTAGCTGGTAAGAGGACACGACAACTGCCGTAAATCGTTATGAAACCTCTAAAAACTTGACACAGCATAGAATTTCGCCAAATCGTAGCCGAGGATTGTGAATGGGCTATATCGGTCCGCATTTGCTGGCACATCCCACAAAAATTTACTGATTTCCTGAAATTAAATTTCCTCCGTGTATGTCCTCATTCGTAACGTGCAATAATCTTTAGTCAAATTTGGTACACGGTCACCATTTGATGCGATTAACCAGGATCCAATGCAAATTGCCATATTAAACTTATTATTGAACCGTACCGCTGTCACGTTTCTTAAGGTACCACACATACAAATTTAGCAAAAATCTATGGCAACGCAAAACACTTTGGATGAAGGTATAGAGTCTGTTTATTTGAAATTTCTGTATTTATGCTTGCAATCAATTGCAATAAAGCTAATAAGCCATTGTTAAACCTAAGCCCAGGATTGAAAGTGGTCATGCCATTTCTGTAGCCTCCCATATTAATAGGGTAATTTAGCTAAAATCACTATTTTTCTTGTATATTTAAAACCAGAATTATATATATATTAAATTTTTTTTGTAATAATAGTATACATTACTCGATTACCCTATATATTGGCAGTGTCTCAAAACTTTTGAATATGTACTCGAATTTTCGTTGCCCACGAATTTCATTTGTCAACGTTTCTCGTGCTGTAGCGTTTTAGTCTATTCGAACAGGCAAAACCAATACAAATCAGTCATTGAATTTTAATGCGATTCACCTCATCGATGTCTAGCTTTCAACCGATACTACAGGTCTAAATATTTTATGTACTATTTCTCTGTCCAAGGCTTCCAAGGCCGATACATCCGCTTGCATCTGGGATTACGTGGTGTTTAGTTAATTGTTTGCTAATGCTATAGAAGAATTTGTTTGCAAGCAATTCTCTGCATTTAATTTTCAAGATGACATCAATATTACGACATAATTATTGACGAGACAGATGAATTTATCCACTGCCACAAATTTAGGGATGTCAAGGCAAAATCTGTCTCCCAAATGAATAGACAATTTGGTTCTAGAAGTAAATAATTTGACTTTTTCATAATTTACGGCCAGACGCACTTTCCGTGACCCTCTTCCAGTGTCTGAGAAGACTGCAGTGGCGGTATCATCAGCGTGCACAACCACCATAACTGGCAATCTTATTTCAAATTATAAGCGTTGACTGCAGTTTTAACGCCGTTAGAAATGTGGTATCGTTCGATCTGTCGTTTAAGTGTCTTTTTGGGGATTTGTCATGGTAGTTTAACCAAGTCGAACAAAATTGGATTTAGTTCTTTACAAGTTACGTTCAAAAGGACCTTTCGTTTGTGCTGCAAACTACTACTATGGAGGATAAGCTACTGAGCGATGTCTTTCTTTGTGCTCGGTTACGTACCCTTCTCGCTTTGCTAAATCTCATGTATAACTTAATTGCAACCAAATGGATAATCGGATCTATGTTGGCAAACCTCGCCTTCCAACTGAAAGGAATTAAAAAAAAAAAAAGTAAACTATATTTAGCGGATCGGTTAAAAAGTAAGTCGTTCGTCGGAAACATGTATATTAATGACTAAAGTATACCATTTGGGTATTTGTTTCATAGGAATTACATTTATTTTCAGTCCCTCGGGTGAAATTATAATAATATCGTCCAGATGTAAACCTTCCTGTCTGCAGTACTCACTTAAGTGAGCAGTAAAATTTCTTAGGACGATTTGGCAGACAGACTCCGTGATGACTGTTATTTCGCAACCGATAATTCATTTCAAAAGCGCTAAAGAAGTCGGCTTACTGACGACAACTTTATAATTGAAATAACGTAAAAGGAAAAAGTTCACAAGGATTAAATTAAGATTGTGTGGTAGCCAATTTATGTCAGCTCTATTAAAGATTAAAAACAACGTATTGTGGTTTAAAGCCATTTGATTGGTGGGGTGTTACCACCTGCCGTACTATTAAACGAGGCAAAGCATTACATTTGGCCAAATTATTCGAATTATAGGAATTGGTAAGTTTTGTCGAATGAATTGTTTTATATAGATGGTATTCGAACGGGCGTAGTTAGGTTGCCCATGAAGTTGTAGATTTGACATTGATGTTACAGCAGTATATAAGGTTCTAAGATCATTTATGTGGGTCAGTCGGGTAATATGAAAACTCTAACTTTGCCTCTCTGATTGTTATTCAGTTGGGAGCAGCGAATATCCGTTGCGTGATTGCTACAGTGAGAGGAGACGCCATTGAGCCGACTAATTGGAGTAATGTAGAGGGCATGCTAACCGACGGTTTTTAAGTGGGTTCAACTGCTGCTGACACTTACCGATCTTAGCGATCGTTGGCAGCGGGATCGGATGAGGTGGCAAAGCAAGCAGTTCATTTTAAATGAAATTAACATGAACACACGAATTAAAATTAGTATTGCACTATTTAGAGGAAAAGTGGCTCTCTCTCTGTCTGATTGTCGGAAGTCCTTGACAAATATATAGCTGACAATACCGCAATCCAAGAGATGCGGTAGACAAGACAGGGATAACGTTTTAAATTAAATTTTCTCATATTTTATTCATCCAAAATTAAATCTACAAAATAATTTTGATGTTAAATCCAGAATAAAACTGGAAACAATCTGCATTTTGATTCATTTAATGAAACGTTTTATTCGGAAAGTTTGAATCCAAAAAGTAAACCACATTTTCGAATATCTTTTAGAGAAATTAAATTCGAGTGAATTTCCGCGGTCTTTTCTGATAAGAATCGAAACGATAATTTAGCAAAAATCAATAATATCTAAACGAATATCTGTATAATATCTAAACGAAATGCTGAGAAAGTTGCAACTTTGCTTCACGTGTATGAGATCACGTGTAAGTTAGTTCATTAGACTTCAAACAACTTTTTCATCAATCTTATATTTCATTTGGGACATCAACAACAGCAACAACAATAAAACAACAATAAATATGAAAAGTACTTTATATAAATATCATTTGTAACTAGTGATTTCTTTTTAGGAAATATACCTATTGTTAATTGCCGTAGATATTTATGGTATGGATGGTCATTACTCGGTTTGGATATACAGGGTTATCCATTTAATGGTTTCGAAACCGCCGGTGTGGCAAGCATGTCAGCTATTAAGAACTTGCCATCTGAAGTGTTATTTATTTTGTGAAAGGTTTGCCATTTACGAATATGGATCGTTTAATATCCGAAGAATACGTAAAAATAGTTAAAACTTACAACAAAAGCGGTGTTTCAAATATAGGCACATTTCGCGCATTACGGGGTGATTATGGTCATCATAATGGACCTAAAGTGTAAAAAATTGACAAATTTCCATTCAGAGCACTATGGCCGTATGAATCAAAGACGGCGTTTACGCGAATAATCCCCAACCGTTGGAGCATTTGAAAACCAACATTTGTCAAGTTGTCGCCGAGATACCGCCTGAAATTTGCGAAAAAATGATCCAAAAGAATCCACTGCTGCAACTAATCTAGAGGCGGTCGGTGACGAGATCTAAGCATTATACTAAAATACAAATTTGATCGAAATCATAGCTTTATGTGTGTTTTATTTAACTTTACTTTTAAAACCGGAAAATAGATAACCCGGTATTTAAAAAGGCTGATTTTTCAGAACTTTTTAAGAAATTTATCAATTATTCGTTAACCCAAAGCGATAGTCGGCTTTCATATATAACAGATACTAAAGAAACCTTTCTCGTCTCATATGGTCTTTTAGGAACCACGTTAATTTTAAGGGGAGTTATTAAAAAGTACTATACGATAAAACATGTGCACGAATACGAATACGTGCATTTAAATACTTACTTTTTAATTATGATAGATTTTTCTCTCTATGTGTTAGATACCATCAAAGCAGAGTCTTTTCTATCAAAGGTACTCTGAAACTTTCATAGCGTTAGTCTTACGTTTAGGAATAGTGAGGAAATGTTTGAAAGGTTAATCTCAACTAAATTTAATACTTATCGCCCGCACGAGCAAATAAAGTAGACACATGCCTCCAAGTACTGAGAAATAATGTAAAAAAAAAACAATCTGACAAAAAATAATGCGAGTCCACAACGAGGTTGCACTGTACTCGTTGTTTTTCCAGATCTGTAAATACTGAACTTAAATGAAAACGGGTGAAGAACGTTGTCAGTGAAATGATAAAGCTTTTACACTTGCTGATTATCACAAACTTCACGCTTCTCAGTAAGCCATTAACAAGGGAAAACCAAACAAAAATCTGCCCTAATTAAATAAAAGTACTCCAAACTTTCACAGCTCTAACCCCACATTAGAATCTATCCAATAGATGAAGGAGATACAACAATCCAACTTAGCGTAGAAGAGCGCAAAAGGGAAACATGCGACTCACAATGGAAGTGGAAATAAAACTTTTCGCCATAAAATGTAGCAATTTTCTGATAAAATGTGCAAAGTACGCCGGAAACAATTTCGTCATTTTGGACCTTTTTTGTTCTTTTATTATCCAGTCGGTCTTTTGTGTGAAAATAATATTTCCACTCTTTTCGTCATTGTGGTTAATTATTAACTTTCAGTTGCGGGTGTTGGTGAGAAAACAATTTCATTATCGTTGTATCTCTGCGGAAAGCCATAAACAGTCTTTGGCACAATTAGTGAGGTTAATTAATTTAAGTTTCGCCTTTACTTTCGCTTTCACTGTCAATTCCATTGATTTCAATTGTCTCAAATATAAACCAGAAAGTTTCATCATAAAATGTCTGAATCTCGTAGAAAAATTGGATAGAATGTTTAAAAGCAGTTAATAAACAATTTTACCGATGACGAGTTCACATTGAACGACAATGAAATGATGTCATTTTTACCTTGCACCACACAAAACATGCAAGGATATCGTTTTGGCCCTTATCCTCATCGTAACCGTTAACTAGAACTCCGTATTATGAACTATAGAGTGATCTTAAAAAAGTCCACGTTAACATCCTTATTGATATAATTCTAATTATAAAGTTGTTTTGCCCCTCATGTTTAAAAAATCAAGAATTGTTTCTAGTTTTAGTAATATATCTATTATGTATTGCTTTACAGGCTGATTTTGTTATTTTTTTTTTTGCGTATAACAAAAATCAACTAGTTGCTTTTATACTTGTTAACGCAAGAAAGCATCTGCTTTGGCCTTTTTGGTGCTGTGATTGATTGATTATTAGTATTTTGTCGAGCGCGTCTTAATATTGTGGACGAGCATAAAAAGTCCCATACAGTGACGTATCAGAGTTGTCGCTAATTTTTTACAAAAGATTGCGTGATGGTGCCATTCTCTGTCTCCTTGACCGATAATTTACACAGGATACCGCTAACGGCATGTTGAGTTCGCGTATAAAGTTTTTTTCTTTTTGCTCCAGTTTAAATTTTTTTTTATCAATTTGATTATAAATAATAAAGGCACTAAGATCAGAGATATCTCTCGAAAACTGCTATCGATCCATAACAAGTTTTGCGTTTACTTGATATCGTCTTATTAACGATGACGACAGCTCCTTTTGTTTAATTATTAGTATTATTATTATTATTATAATACTAAATAATATTTGGTAACTTCTTCATCTCTTAACGAATTTCCGCAAATGTGCAAAGCTTTTCGACATGATAGCTCAAAAAATCGGTTCTTCAAATTTTTCGCCAAACAAATCCGCCACTGCTTCGATCTACTTAAATTAATCAGCTTTACAAGTAAAATAAAAGTAAAAATAGAGAACTTGAACACTCCATTTAAAATTAATGTGCCGATATGCGATTGCGTCACACTCTTGTGGAAATTTAATTCGAAATAACGCATTTGAACTATCAATAATCGAATTTTCCATTGCTGGTGAAAAAAATAACAAAAAGGTATAATTTGTCCATTAACGGGAAACGATGAGAGTAACACCAGGGTGCAAGTATTAAACATTTTTCTTACGCATTCTTTCAGTGTTTTTTGAATTGGCGATAAATTTCAAACTGTACCGCTTTCTAAAATAAATGCAGATGATGAATTACAAAATTCAGTACAGTTGTTAATATCCAAAGACTGCGCATCACTTGAAATGGGTTCATCTTGTACGGATTCATATTTGTCTTCACTCTCTAAAAAAACATCTTCTTAGTTGTCCTTCATCTACTTTCATTCACTAGTATTCTAATTGTCGCCGTAAAGTTTTGGACCTGGCATAATTGTATGATACCACTTCATATTTAACAATATTTATTTACCAAAGAATAACTTTCAGATAAGGAACTGCATATGATTTGATAGAATCGTATTTCATGCACAGTGATTGCTCTTTTCCAAACACTAAACAAATGAATTCTGCGGTTGTTCCCTCTTTTGTAGTGTACAAAGTTAACGCGTGATCTGTTATGTCGCATAAAACAGTAATAAAATAGTGCAAAAATTTCAGTCAGGTAAACTGACTTATATATACCTTCATCAAACGTCCTTTTTTGCAAAAAAAAATTTTCAATTAAATCACAGCAGAGGTTGCAAAATTTCAATCTTCCGAAGCCCCCGTTTTGGATATGTAGAATAACGAGTGATTTTTTACCAAATCGGTCAATTTGTATGTGTAACAGACAGACAGACATGACAGTGCAATATATTTTCATTCGTAATACTAAATGCCTGATATGTGTCCAATTGCACTAAATATTGAGCAATTGAACAAAAGATACGAATCGGGGAATATATATCGTAAGCTAAATAAGGTAATTTGTATGAGAGGCCCCAGAGAAGCAATGTACGAATTATATATGTAGGATGGCGCATCAATTGCAGCACAATAAAAGTGTATATAACTTTTTTAGTCAATGTATTTCATTTATTTATTCTTATTGTACAGAAAACACAATTTCATTTCATTTAACTCTGACACCTATGCGACACCTGATCAGAAAGTTATTCATTGTGGGATCGCCTCAGTTATTGTTTTCATGGACAGCCTCAATTCAGTCAAATTCCTTGGATTCGTTTTATATACCTCTTGCTTGACATAACCCCATAAAAAAGTCTGGTGCAGTCAGGTCATGTGACCTCGGAGGAAAGTGGAGTTTCTGAATATTAATTTGTTTGGGAAATTTCATTGGAGCTATGTTTGCTGTCTGGCTATGTGTGCAGTTGCTCCATCTTGCCAGAACCAAATGCTGTTGAAATAAATAACGGTCCCCATTAACAGTTGACAGCAGCACGATTCGTGCCATACCCTGTATCTGAGAAGAATTTAAGCAACTTCAGGCTACGAACTTGAGGGATCGAATTTCGGTAAATCTGTCAACTTGAATGAGAGATACCAGTTACTCATTTTCGTTCTCAGAACTTAGATTACCAGACGCATGATATGTGGTAAATTTGTTCGAATTTTGTACAACCGATTGAAAGACATGAAAGTAGCTCGCCTACGACAAAACGGTAATCACTTCTTATCAACCAAATTCTCTTAATTTAAAGTACTTGAAAAAGTTATTGCCAATCGGTTATGCTGGCTTGTTATCGCTAATTTGTAGCAAACAAATCTGTACAAGATAATCAGTTGTGTTTAGATAATCTTGTTACAGACTATCTTTCTAGAGACGAAAACACTTATCTGTAATACATTTAGATTTTAAAAAAGCCTTCGATAATATTAGAATTCACACATCATTTAATTCGTTGAAGGAGCGAAAGTCAGGATCAAATATTTTGAGGTACGTGTTTAACTTTATAAAGAACAGGCAATTTGCATTCAGAATAGAAAAAACGTTTGTCTGAAACTTACCATGTTGCAAACGGAATTCCTAAGCTATCCGAATTTTTTGCGATATGCTGAAAATGCGTAAGAAAGGTATTTTATGCGCTTACGCAAAATATTTTTTGTTATAACGAAGTTGCCAAAACAAAATCGCGACTTGCGCAAGTACTTTGATGCTGCAGAATGCATTTCGAAATGCAAACATCTCCATGTATGCCAAAAACATAATTGTAATTATTCAATTTCTACCAATAATAGTCTTATTAAATAATTTGATTCATTGTGCATTCTTGGAGTTTTATTTGGTGGACAACACACATAAACTATTTAATTTCCTAACTTAATAAACGTTTGAATGCTATTAAATGTCCTTCTTCTCCAAATTTTAATACCGACGTTTTTTTCAATTTTATATGTCATTAGTTCATTAATATTAAATAGAATACATTATAGATAATAATTAAATGGTTATACCTGAAATTAATTTCTGAACAAACTGAAATCTGCCTATCCACAATAGCGCAACTATATATGCTACTGGCACATATAGAACAAACCCTACAAATAACTTACTCCTTGAAACAAATGCCGACGTTGGAATTTTTAAGAACACACATTATTTCCAAACTTTATAAATCCATTTTACTTTCTCAAACAACGTCCCGCTTCACACTATAAAGTTTGCAAATTATAAATATCCACCATGGTTTTTGACGAATTTTATAATAGATAAAGTCCGCGTTCATGACGAAATAAATCTACAGCCGATGTGATTTTTCAGACAAAATTTAATGAAATTAAATGTAATTGTAAAAACTATTAATATCCGTATACAACAAAAAATTATATAATTTTAATAGCGCATCTTATAGAATATAGTTTCACATATTTTCAGTTTTAATGCTGTTATTCGAATCTATAATTGTAACGTAAAATATATAAATTGTACTGATTATTTTCCATCGATTGACGCAATCAAAAACTTGATTAATAATGATTATTATGAATGCAATGTTAGAAACAAATTGATTGATCCTTACCCGAGAATAAAAATAATGTGGTTACCTGGCCATGTCAATATAACGGGCAATAAGTACGCCGGCGGATCAGCAAGGCAAGCATTGCACTTTCACTCTTACTAGGTGAGTGTACAACATCAAGTGGGGAATCACTGGAGTTACTCCTGGATATTAACTTTCCTAGTAACTCCCGAAACGGAATTGTCGCTGATAACACTGCGTCGCACCAACCGTCAGCTGTTGCCGTAACCAACCCCAGAATAGCGTGGGCTAGTAAAACCAACGAACCTTTTAAGTCACCCTGGCCGGACATGATTTCGCAGGGTGAACTACAGGCGGTGGTTGATACACGCTGATTAACATGCATCCTTGCTATGTGGAGGGAGATCAATGTGGCCTTTATTCCCAAAGCTGAAAAAGACTCACATATGGGAACGAGAAAGTTAAGACCTATCAGCCTGTCATCGTTTCTCCTCAAAACATTGGAAAGACTTATTGACAGCTATCTTAGGTCGAGTATAGACCGGAATCTGTTGTCGGATAGACAACATGCTTACTGCAAGGGTAAGTCCACTAAGACTGCCCCGCACGACTTGGTCGGATTCATCGAAGGTTCGATCGCCGTCAAGGAGTATACTTTTGTAGCCTTTCTAGATATAAAAGGGACGTTTAATAACGTTTCTCCCTATACGATAGTGGCAGCACTATCAAACCTGGGAGTAGACGTCAGTATTAGGAGTCTAGTGTACAATCTTCTCACTAAGATGCTAGATTACAAATATGTCAGTAGGGGAATACCCCAAGCAGGTGTTCTATCCCCTCTACTATGGAACCTCGCTCTGCAGAGTATTCTGTTCTCTTTAGAGGAGGCTGGTGTCAAGGTTGTCGCATACGCGGATGATGTGGCAGTTGGCAGGAAGTTTTTGGGAACACTCAGAGACATCCTTCAAAGAGTCCTTCGCACTGTAACGAAGTAAGCGGGAGAAAACGGTCTCGGAAAATAAAGACCGAAATGGTTCTGTTCACCAGAAGGTATAGGATTCTAACTGTGGATCCCATCTCTCTGCGGGGTATTGAAATTCCTTTCGCGAGCTGTGCAAAATAACTTGGTGTATTATTTGACAATAAGATGAATTTCAAACCGAACATTCTGGACAGGGCGAAAAAGTTCACAGTAGGATAGTAGGACAACAGGAAAACATTGGGTATTAAGGCTTTGCATTGTTTAGTGGTTGTATACTGCAGTAGTAAGACCGATAATGTTGTATGGTGTTATCGTCAGATGGAAGGCTCTACCCCATAGAATACTGGACAAGGTCAAAAAGATGGGAGGAAGTTTATGCATCACAGGTGCGCTCCGCGCCACCCCATCCGATGCATTAAATGTAAGTTTGCATTTACTACCCCCGAACATAATTAGTATGCACACTGCCGCAGCTACGGCGGTAAGACTAAGAGAGCTGTCACAGTGGTTGAAGAGTGGCTATGGTCACTGTGTGATCATCAGCATGGTGCCTGACATAACAGACACTACTGAGCACACTCTGGCTGAACACACTGTTCGACAAGAAGTACCACACTATACTTATACCAGATACAGATATGTGGAAATTTGGAACTCTTGGTATAAGACTGTATGTCGACTTCTACACTGATGGCTCAAAATTAAATGATCAGGTAGTTTTCGGGGTCTACTCCAAAGACCTGGGGAGTAGACCCCGAATGGGGGACCATAGTAAGAAGCCTACCTGATCACTGTAGTGTTTATCAGGCCGAAATTTTTGCCATTAAGGAAGTTGCAGAATGGCTGAGATAAAACATCCTCACCACGGTGGGTATTAACATATTCTGTGACAGTCAAGCTGCCACTAGATCCTTGGATTCTGTCTTCCTGAAATCAACATCAGCCCTGAATTTCCGCAGATCTCTTAACGAGATGATTCAGTATTTTAACATTCACCTTATGTGGGTGCCGTGCCACAGGAATATACCAGGGAACTGCAGAGCAGACGAGCTGGCAAAACCACGGACAACCTTACAGACTCCAGCCGAGTTGGAACCACTTGCAAGCTCTTACTGCGATATGGAGCATATTTAGCAGCAAATGGTATGTGGGCGTCTGTCCGGGCTGTGATAAACGGATGTTGCCTCGCCTATCAAGACCCGACGTCTCATTGCTTGTATCCGTCATCACGGGACACTGTCTAATTGAAGACATGGAGTGAGATTGAAGGGTGCGACTAGTGACTTCTGCAGGAGTTGTAGGGATAAAGAGAAGGAGGAGAAGTTCATGAAACATCTTCTCTGCAATTGCCTCGCCCTGGCGAACAGGCGGGGAATAACACTGGGCTCTTGTTTTCTAGGGACCTGGGAGATCTGGACGATATAAATATTGTCCCACTTAAGAGCTTCTTGAGGCGCTCAGGATGGTTCAACGGGGGATGCTAGGGACGTCCTTATCTCTAGTTTCCGTGGTATCACAATGGATTACACAGTCTAAGTAAGTCTATGTGTTCAGAATGCCACACAGACGTAACCTAACATAAACTTCCACTTACTGCAAATCTGAATTCGGGACTCTTTGGCATTGGTCTTTAAACAGAAATTAAATTACTTACTAGTGAAAGTAAAAATGTAAATGAAATAAAAATGATATGTTCTTTTTTTAATTAACAAGACTACTGTTATTTTTTTAGTATTACAATGTTTTAGTTTTATTTATTTAAGAATTGTGACGGCTTGGAAAGTCTAGCTATTTAACGAATGGTTTTAGTTTTCAATTTTTTTTCACTAGAAATGTAATGTTTTTTACTAGAACGTATGCGATGTAATTCCTCCTTGTAGAATCCACATTTTGTTTGATTGCTTTTGTTGGCTTCTAACAAAAATGTGATACGGAAACCATATTTTCAATATTTCTGTGGTCTAGTTAGAGGTGTAACCTTTTTCGAAAATATTTTTGTATGTACTAACGCGGACGTGATATCCAACATGACACTGAAAGTTTTTAAACATTTTGAGATGATTGTATGCGGTATTCTATAGATTTTTCTCATGTTTGGGAGTAACATGGATTGGTGCCGTTTTTATTGTTCTATTTTTTTCTTATTATACTGTTTCACTATGCTTTTATAAATGTTAGTCAAACAATATGTTCCATTATAACTCGAATCTTTCCACATCATTCCTTTCAATGTGCAATTAAAACGTTCAACGATTGAAGCTTTTATTACATGGAATATTTCAGCATTAGTAGTCTTAATTAATTAAATTAACAATTTCTTTACCATCATCTGTCTGTAGATTTTTTGGTATTCGTCCCATATTATTTATATTCTGAAACGATTTCAAAACTTCCGAATGTATTATTAATGACTAATATTTATATCCATTGTTGCCAGTTGAATAATTACCCATCTCTGCTAAATCAGCTCCGCGATTGTGAATGAATTTAATTAGCGGTATTTTTTCATATTATATTGAGGATTGCTTGATATTTTTTGATTTAAGTCTATAATTTCGTTTCTAACGATTAACACTTCTGTGTATATGATTTGCTTGCGAATTTACATAACTTTTGTTGACGGCATCTGTTTCTTCCAAAGGGGAAGCCAAATTTACAATTCTTTGGTTATTTGCGTTAATGTTGTCCCCATCCAGCGTGATAGTTTGAATGATTTTTTCTTCCTACTTCACTATTATATCTCTGCTTTTAGTAATGACCGAATTTGTCAACAGTTATACTATTTTTGCTATTGATATCAAGAGTTTTAACCGATCTTCCATCCCATTAGGGTTGCCCCAATATACACGATAAAGTTAGGTTTGAAGAGATTAGCTTTAGTCAAACATTTACCAATGTGAGTAGAAGTAAATAGTTTACTTTTTATTCGTGTGTATTTAAAACCTCTGTTCCCTTTGATTTGATTATTGGCATTTGTGTCAAGCGAAATGGTTTTATACTCTACTTCTGATAAGTAGTATTGCTTTGGTCTTTGATAAAAAAAAAAAAAAACAGTGAGTATGAACGTGAAGCAAACGCCCAAGACTTGTTTCCGATTTTTGTTTTACCATTTTTTAGTTTTAAATACGAATTTCTGAATTTCAAATCTCCACTTTGATTTTTATGAGGTCCAAATACATTTTCGAGCTTTTTGTTTGAACTAAGTGTGTTAAATTAAATTTCCAATCTGAAGACTAAGAATAAAATATTTCATCATCATCCATTGCAATATCTTCCTCCTCATTATCTTTATTACTAATCGCCTTAATCGCTTCACTTGCCTCATGTTTTCTCATGTTTCAGTAGACAGTTGAACTAGTTTTTTGCGTGATTCTGTTAAAAGTTTAAATGTATTTTGTAATTTATCAAACGAATCTACTTCTTCATGTTTAATGCTTTTATATTTTGAATTTTCTGGATTTCACTAATTCTTTTAATAAATTTTCCTCCATGTTTACACATGAGGGATCGCTGATTTACAATTTATGGTAAGAATAATACAGATATATTAGAGTTATAAAAACAGTTTCTTAAAGCAGCTAAATATATGTTTGTATAGTATAAACAGCGTCTCAAAGTGGGTAAACAGCTTTTCCGAGCAAGGAAACAGCTTACAAACAGAAAACCGGTATTTAAGTAGGTAGTAGGCGTGTATATCCGATAAAGATAGGTAGAACTTTATGACTAAACTTGAAAAAGTACGTCAAAGCATTTTCTATAACGGTTATTTTGCATTTCATCATCTTTGCTATTTACAAAAAAAATCCATATTACTGTTGGAAACCTGCTTTAAATTTAATGCATTCCGTACGAAAGGTACTAAATGTTCTGAAATACGTGTATTTGTTTGGCATAAATAAAATGAAATATCATTATGTCTCCCCATGTAGAAATATGATTTAATAGTATTCTGGTTATCACCTGCAACATCCTCTAATATTATTACTTAATTTGGATTAACCCCGCGCGGCGCGGGGTGGCGGGGGGATATGTTGTTCGCTGCGCCGCTTCCTGGAAATTTAGTCGCCATAGAGCCGTACACGGGAGTGCAGCGTCCATTTTGTGTCCGAGCGTATTACGGAAACAATAAATCGGTGATTACTGCACGACGTTTGTATCGGCATGATCGCGGTTTACACGATTTAAGTGAAGTTCCAGGCGCCAATGTGATACAAATATGGATCAGAATGTTCGAAACAACCGGCTCAACAGTACCAATTACGGTTCGTGGTCGCCCAGTTTCTGCAAGATCAGCCGACATTGTGGAGCGTGTTCGTGTTTCAGTTCGGCGAAATCCGCAACAGTCAACACGTAAGAGAAGTCAGTCTTTGGATGTCAACAACTTTACGACGAATTTTGAAACGTGATTTGCATTTGAAGGCTTGTAAGATTCAGATAGTCCAAGAATTAAAACCCGATGATGCCAATGACCGACCTAACTTTGTCAATTTGATGCTAGAGCGGTTCAACAATTTCAACAACGTGATTTTTTGTGATGAGGCCAATTTTCACCTTAATGGCCATGTGAACAAGCAAAATTGTCGGTTCTGGTCCGAGACTAATTCCCGACGCTTGCATGAACGTCCACTTCACAGCCCTAAGCTTGTCGTGTGGGCTGGGATAACGTCAACCCGTATTATTGGATCATACTTTTTTGAGGACGAAAGAGGGCATGCGATGACGGTTAGAGCGAACAATTATTGCAACATGCTAGCAGACTTTTTGGTGCCAGCTTTGCAAGAACTTCAAGGCAATACCTCGAGGATGTGGTTTCAACAGGATGGGGTCACATGTCATACGGCTAGGGTATCCATAGAGCTGCTAAAAAATGTTTTTCTTGGAAAACTCATTTCGAAAAGGGGGGATATTGAATGGCCCCCACGTAGCCCCGATCTCTCTCCATGCAATTATTTTCTATGGGGCTACCTCAAATCGGCAGTCTACGAGAATAATCCGACCAATTTAGAGCAGTTGAAGAGGAACATTATTCAGGAAAGTAACAAAATACCGAGAACAACTTTTCAGCGAGTTTTCCAAAATTTACGACTTCGGTTCCAAGAGTGTCAAGCAGCCGAGGGGAGCCATTTGGGCAACATTATTTTTAAGTCTTAAAAATTCCCATGCTTCTACTTTTTAAAATTACAAATATATTTTTTTTATATTTCGTAGTTTTTTTTTTAATTGAATATTTAAACCGCCAACACCCTTATGGCCCACCCGTTAGATGAGAAGCGCAACAATTAAATCACATTTTTTTTAAATAATTATATGTACCGTTATAGAAGGGAGAGTATACTCCTTTTGTCATTCCGCTTATAACAACCAGAAATAGTCATATATGCATTCTATATTACCGTATAGATTAATGTTAATTTAAGCTTATTCGTGTAGAAATGAACCTGTTTGAAAATACAATTTATTCCTACTCATAAAAAGGCTTAATTTGTAACTAGGCCAAACTAGCCAATAACTAAATTGTTTCATCATATCCCCATTTTTTTTTTTTTTTTTGTTTTTTTTTATCTCCAAACCTTTACTTTGGCTAGCTTCTAAATTTTAGGTTGAATTGAAACAAAAAACTGGCACATTAAATAATCCAAGAATAACAGAGGTATTGCACTTTAAAAAAAAATTAATCATCTACAGAAAAAATATGTTTCTGGCGAATATACAGTTTTTATATTTTAAATTTTTAAATTTTTGTGTCTAATGGCTACAATTCTTGTTCTCGTACTATTGTATCTCTTCCGATCTATAATTTGTTTTTCATTGTGTAAAGCATAATAAATCATTGTATTTAAAAATTCTTGAAATATTTTTTTTACTTAACTCTACGACCCTGCGACCCTCTGGTTCCAACCTTGCTGGCGTCGACATTTTTCCTGCAGCTAAGAACATTAGACAACATTCAGCCAGCCATCACATTCATATTTGCATAATCCCATACTTTGTACATTAAATTCATCAATTTCGTTTTAAGACAGAGGGTATTCTGGCGCTCCTAAGAAATATGCCGCAATCCTAATTGATCATAAGCTATTTATTCATTTAGTATTAGGTATTTCTTTTGTGTCCTTTTATAATATGCGCAAGTTTGAGTAGAGTTTTACAAAAAAAAGTGACACCGCTATCTTTTCAGCAGACGATATGCAGCTTGGTAGAATGTCCAATATTGTGGGTCGAAAAAAGTTAATCCAATCACTTATGATTCAAGATTATTCAAACACATAACGTGTACCAGATTTGGCTGACTTCAGTTCAACTGATATAGGGTGTCGCACGGATTATGCTACAATAAGAAATTCAAATAACTTCTTTAATCAATATATTTCATTTATTTTTTCTTTTGTTGCATAGATGATAGATTGTAAATGACCTGCATGCTAATTCACGTATATGCGATGCCTAATCAGAAAATTATTCATTGCGGCCTTAAGAGTTGAAGTCGGGATCGCCTCAATTATTGTAAACCGCCAACACCCTTATGGCCCACCCTGTATATAAATATTTTGTTAATTTCAATCAAATTAATCATCACGTTTAATTTTTCACAATTGGATGGGCCCACTATGAGTGATCTTATAGAATTAGGTAATAAACAACTCTGTTTAATTACATTTTTGTTTCCAGTGAAACCCAAATCTCTCACTAATATATTAGAATGTTGTTTTACCAGTTAAAAAAAATAACTGAGAATATTTCCTTTCTATATATATATGGTTTTTTTCTAGTGGAAAGCATTCCATTCATGAAAAAGTATTAGTGAATAATTTAATTAACTCGCTACAAGTTGAGATTCATCTAGCCGGTTATTAATTTTATGGACCTGAAACAAAGTTAGAAAAATGGTTAGAAAAGGGTGACAAAGGAATAAATCCCCTAGATGCAGCTCGTAGAATTCATGCTATTTTATTTTCTCAGAATACTGATGTTAATAAACGTTAACAAGCAGACTAAAAACTTGCAGAAAGGACCTGGTAAAGAATCAAAGCTAAAAATATACAATTGGAAAAAAATAAACGCGTACTAACGCAATGAAATCTAAAGTAAAATTTAGTAGGTGAAACACTTTTAATAATACAATAAAAGCAGCAACAGCTGTCTTAAAGAAGGACAATCAACGTGGCATTAAAGGTGCCCTAAAAAACGGCACGAAAAGTTATTCAACGCTCATTTCTTGTAAAGAAATTAAGTGTTAAAACTCTATGAGTTATCAGTGTTCCGAAAATTGGCGGCTTGCTATCCCTTGTCTGGAAGGTCAGCAACATCTAGAGCTTTAATCACAAGTAAAAATGGTAGAGAGCTACTCGAAGAGAGTAAACGCCATAATAGAATAGCAATAGGCAAAGAGATCTACCTGAAATCATACAAAAAGGGATATGATGATGATGATGTGGATTTGCAAATGTTTGGAAACAAATACGTACCACATTTTAAAGAAATATGTATGACGGATAGACTACTCAAAACTCAACGACAGATAGAGCGCGGAATTATTAACTTGGACTCAAGTAGAGGAAAAAAAGGAAAAAAAGAGGAGTCAGTCCCTAGCATCCATTGTGTAAGGTTGTGCATAATGTCGTCGCAGAATATTATTTGCTCTCATTGCTACAAAAACATTCAAAAAGACTGTGAAATTGTATGCAAAATTTGCCTAAAAAAATTTCATAAAATTTGTGCAAAAGTAGATAATGAGAGTGCGGTCAATGCCCTCTTAAGTTTTGCGAACATTGTATATAATTGTGATAACTGTCTGTTGGCCTCTTGCGATCTTGTCAAGAAAATAAGTGTGCTCCCTTATGAAGCAGAGGAGATTAAGTCAATGTTATCTCAGAGAGTTGGTTCTAATGCTAATTACTGCAGCAAGAAGCAGGCCTCTCAACCGAGTTTGCCTATGCTCAAAACCGGTTTGAATAATAATTTGAATGCCATTAGTGGATCTCTTTATCGCCCTTCAAATGCTGTGGAGAATGTTGCTGTTGATTTGCCTGTTTGTTTATACATATATGCTGATGATGCTGAAATACAGGATTGTGCTGTTAATGAAGAGGCTGTAAATGCTGTTAATGTTGATGATGTAAATAATGCTGCAGATGTTAATGCTGAAAATGATTCTGCTAGCGTTAGTGCTGGGGTGTCTGTTAATGCTGGAGATTGGAGAAATGTCACGAGACGCAGAGAGCGCAGAAAATACCGTAGTGTTATTTTTGGCGCTGATGTTAACTCAGAACTTGATGTTGTGGTGAACAAAACATGGCTGCATTTATCTTCATTTAAGCCTACCGTAACTGAAGATAACATTATCGATTATGTTAGCAAACATTTAGATATTGATAAATTCCATATATCATGCTAAAAATTAGTTAAAAAAGATGTCTCTGTTAATGATTTACAATTTGTGAATTTTAAGCTTGGAATTTCATCGGTGTTTTTTCCAGAATTGTTTAAACCGCAACTTTGGGCAGCTAATATTAAAGTTCGATCGTTTGTGGGGTTTCCCAAGAGCCAATCCAACCTAGAAACCTCATAAAAGATAATGGATATTTAAAGCTATATTATCAAAATGTATCGGGTGTGAGAACGAAATCTGGCTTATTTAGGCCTTATACTTCTCAAGTTGAATTTGATGTTTTCGTCATTATTGAAACTTGGTTAAACATAGATTTCTTTGATGAGGAGTTTTTTGATACAAAATTGTATAATGTTTATCGTAAGGATAGAGATGCTTTATCCACTGGCTGCATAAGAGGTGGAGGAGTTTAATTGCTGTAAAAAAATCTATCATTTAAGCATAGTTAAATTAAGTGATAATAATTTGCTGTTTGATCAGCTTTGTGTATCAATTAAATCTAGAACTGAACTTCTTTATGTATGTGCTTCATATATTCCACCTAATAGCTCAAATGAGTTATATTTGGGTCATATTCGAAACATTTTGAATTTAGTACATTACTTGCACATTGAAGATAGATGCTGTTTTTTTGGGTGATTACAATCTCAATGGCATTGTATGGTCTCAATTTGGAGATAGTGGCAATTTTATTCCATGTAATGTTAATAGAAGCTATGAAATGCATTTTATTGATACATCAAGTGAGTTCTGTGTTCAATCAGCTTAATAAAATGCTTGATTTAGTTTTTATTAGTTCCGATTTAAAGTCTATGATTGAGGAATGCATTTTTTCAGTATGTCCGAGAAATGTACACCATTCCGCTTTGTAGATTACAATCGAATTTTATGATTATTTAAATGTATAAATATATTATTATTTAAATATAAATATCATATACGGTCGTCAATATGATTATAATTCGGCTAATTTTGATGTAATTAATTCATCAATATCCAATGTAGATTGGACTAATGTTTTAGAAAATAATATTGTTGCAATTTGCTATGAAGAATTTTTAAAGAAAATCTCCGCTATATTAAAAAGAAATGTTTTGCTTTCTAGACTAAAGATCCATAGACTTCCATTGTATACTAGAGGTTTAAAAAAGCTAAAGAATTTAAGAAATAAACACTACTTGAGATTTAAGGCGAGTAATAGTTCAAACGATAAAGCTTTATATGAACATTCCATGCGTGAATTTAATTTTCTAGATAAATTTTTGTACAACCAGTATATCATGAGTTATGGATATTCTATAAAGTCGAATCCAAAGTGCTTTTGGACTTTTATTAAATCAAAAAGTAATAATTCCAATTTCAATGGCTTATAATAATTCTGTTTCCAATTCTTTAGATGAGTCAGTTAATATGTTTAAAGAATTTTTTCAGTCGAATTTTTCGAATAATTGCTTTTCTTTTGATGAAACAATTTTTGATAATATTGTTTCTGTCATAGATATATCAGATTTATATATTTCTGATGATGATATCTGTACTGGGATATCTAAGATTTCCATTTCATATAAAACTGATGCAGATGGTTTATCCTCCTTTTTATTGAAACAATCCTTGCTACTGCCACTTAGAATAATTTTATCCAAATCTATTAGATCGGGCTATTTTATCCAAAGATGGAAAAATACCACGGTCTTTCCGGTTCATAAATCTGGTCATAAAAATGAGGTTATTAATTATAGACCTATATCAAAGCTTTCAAATATTGCTAAACTTCTTGAGTATATTGTTTATGAGAAACTTTTCTTTTCGTTTAAACGGTATATTATCTCCGCTCAACATGGCTTTATTACTGGTAGGTCAACTACTACTAATTTAGCTGTTTTTACTCGGAAATGTATCGATAATTTTGAAAATGGTTATCAAACTGATACGGTCTATGCTGATTTTTCTAAAGCTTTTGATAAAGTTCCACATGAGTTATTGGTTTTTAAGTTAAAAAAAATTGGCATCAATGGTACATTTCTTAATTTGTTTCGTTCTTATTTAATGGATAGGCAATGTTCAGTATGTATAGATGGAATTAATTCAGCCTCTTATGTTCCAACTTCTGGTGTTCATCAAGGAAGTATTTTGGGCCCACTACTTTTTAATATTTTCGTTAATGACATTTCGTTCTGTTCCCTTCATAGTACATATCTTTTACATGCGGATGATCTTAAAATATTTAGAGCTATTGCATCAATTTATGATATTAATCTGTTGCAGGAAGATGTAAACAGACTTGTGACTTGGTCAATAATTAATGGTTTACCTCTTAATTTTTCTAAGTATAAGCAAATGACTTTTCACAGATGCCGAAATATTCTTATTTTGACTTATCACATGCTGAATCATGAATTAGAAAATATATATGAAATTAAAGATTTAGGTATTGTATTTGTATTGTATTTGATTCAAAATTAACATTCTTACCTCATGTGAATTACATTGTTCCCAAAGCATATTCTTCATTGTATTTCATTCGTAGGAATTCTACACAATTTACTGATCCGTACATTAAAAAGATTTTATATACATCGTTTGTACGATCAAAATTAGAATATGCTTCATTAATTTGGAGTCCAACAACTACAATTTATATTAATCGCATTGAAAGAATTCAAAAAATATTTATGAAGTTTGCTTTAAATTGTTTTCTGTTCTCAACTCCAATCCCATATTATTTCAGCAGATGTCTTCTTTTATCTTTAAAATTATTAAGCTCAAGAAGAGATATTTGTTCAATAATGTTTCTTCATGGCATAATTTCTGGATTTGTTGATTGTCCGGATTTATTATCTTTAATTCCATTTAATGTTCCTCCACGCTTATTGCGTTATTACTATCCGTTCCATATTGATATTCACTCTACTAACTATGCTTGCAATTAATCTCTTCGTAGATCTATGAGACTTTATAACTCGATATGTAATTCAATTGATTATACTCTATCTCGAGATAAGTTCAAAAACATTTTATTCAGTTTAAGTATTTAAATCGATTTATCAATGTACTATTGCTAGTCTGTAAGGAAACTTAAATATCCATAGACTAAATAAATGAAATGAAATGAAAATGCGCACGTAGAAAAGGCAACGATAACATAGAATGTTTTGACAGTTTTTATAATCTTCGACCACGACTGGAAGTATTAAGATACTTAGGAACTAATATTAAATACGTCTAAAAAAGGAATCGAAAAATCAATTATGATTAAAATATTTATATTTAAAATTTGTAATCTGTTTTTAATAAATAAAACACATGATTTTTTAACGTATTTCTTATTTATTATCCGCTTTTAATAGTTATCTATAAATTTGCACGTCATTTATAATTGTGTTTTTGTATCTTCCTCTTATTTTTCGCATATTCCTCTTAATTTACTGAAGTGAAGGTTTGTTTTTTTTTGTTTCAAATTAGAACAAGTGATTATATAATAGTCGTAGTAAAAATTATGAATTTGTTTTCGAAGAATATTATTCCAACACAGAATTGTTGTTAAGAATACTCGAATCCGAGTAAGCGTTTTTGAAGTCTCAAGATCAAGATCCCCTGTTTGAAAATTATATAACAAGTTCCATTTTTATGGCGAAAGGAGTGTTCAACACTTCTCTTAATATCATACATTGTAAGATTATTTAAATTGTAAAATTTATACTGGTTCAGCATAGCGTGAATATACTCCTTGTAGCTCATGAGGTGCATCCACCCCTCGCGATCAATTCCAATAAAATGCTTTCTTTTAGGTTTAAAACCGAGTTGAATTGAAAATACACAGGAACTCTTTAATTTTAAATTGAGGAAGTATTCGAAATCAAATACAACATCATAAATTTGAGATTTTCGTTCTTGGCTTTTGTGAAACCATTTGTCAATTCTGTTGTCCATAGTTAATGAAACTAACGTGGAAACTGAATACTTGTTTCACTCTGAAAATCTCTATATATAAGGAAAATGCTGCAAACTTCCTTCACAGTGAAAGATAGATTTCGTTACAATAACACCGTCATTTGATGTTTGTTCTTTATTCTAACATTACCACAGTTCTGTAATGGTAATAATATTTTGTTGTGTAACATTACGGAAGATCGATGCAACCAACGCACTATACGTGTATATTCAAACGCCGTTTTAATATTTGTAAACGAAACAAGCTTTAAATAGAATGTTAATGAGTTTGTTATATAACGCAGATAGGAGTGATGGTGAAGTGGATCACAACTGCTTTATTATTATGGATATAAATATATCCATAAATAAAGGGAGTCAAAACAGGAACGCAAAATTTAAATGACTGATGCAGCAATTGAATTGTTTCTATGGCTATATGACATGTGGCGCCGTCTTGTTGAAACCGCATGCCGTCCACATTCATTTCTTCAATTCTATGCACAAAAAAACTGGTTATCATTTCACGATGCGGAACACCATTGACTGTTTGCGCTTGACATGCCTCATTTTCATAAAAAAAGGTTCAATGATTCCTCCAGCCCAAAACCCACACCTTACGGTGACACGTTGAGGATACATTTGCTTCTCGTGAATCACTCGAGGATTTTCCTCACCCCAAATGCGATAATTCTGCCTATTGACGAAGCCATCAAGATGGAATGGGCCTCGTCACTGAAGATGATTTTATCGGCAAAATCAGCATTTTCATGTTGTCTCTCCAATACCCAATTAACGAACTCCCTTCGATGTCCATGGTCAGCTGGCTTCAGTTGCTGAGTCAATTGAACTTTGTATGCATGAAGATGCAAATCTTTCGTCAACATTTACTGCATAGTGGATATGGAGGCACCAATTTGCTGAGTTCGGTGTCGACTTGAGGTGAATGGAGTTTGAGCGACATCATCACGTACAGCTGCGACATTTTCGGTCGATCGACCTGGTCGAAGGCGCGTTGTTGTTTTTACATCTCTAACAGACCCAGTTTTGGCAAATTTATTCATTAATCTCTTTACAGTTGACTCTTTTGGAGCATTATTGTGACCCCAAATTGATCGCAATTTTCGAACTGTAGCCGCAAAACTTTCATCATTTTGGTAAAACAATGACAATGCTTTGTTCATTCGTGTAGCGCTCCATTTTTACTAACATCGTACCTTCTACTAGCAAACAATAACAATTGTTCAAATGTCAAGCAATGACACTACGAATGGTGCCAAATTTAAATCTTGCGTTCTTGTTAAGACACCCTTTATACATGAATTTTTATGCTTATACATTTTTTTATCTTTATTATTCGACGTTAGGAAACATTTTGGATTGTGTGGTGTAGGCGGATGTGAAGTATATAAACAATCTTTGATACTTTCCGGTAATCTTCATAATTTTTCTTTTACTTGAGTGGAAGGAATAGCAGCCACAAATACCCATTACACTTTCATTCGATTCATTGTGGGGGCAATATGATTCATACATATCACAATTCGTATATTTGTTTTTTTCTTTTTTGAATGATGGTATGAACTCCAAGTGTTCCTCAGAAATTCAATTTCCAAATTCCACTAGAAAATCTTCAAAAATTTCCAACTTTCTACTACTAAATAAATATATTGAGTGTATTCAATTTTTACGTTCTGAAAAAGTATCTCCCTCTTTTTTATAGTTAATAAAATAACCATTATTTTCTTTTAATTTTAGATATATTTATTTAAGTTGATTTTTATTTGAAAGTACTAAAGTCATTAAAAGGATAATACGCTCTCATGGTGGAAGCTGTATTTATTGCCAACCTACAGAGAGAATTATTCTTATAAACACCAGTAGACAATCTTTCAATATCTATATCAGTCAGATTATTAAACCTTTTAGGAAGATAGAGTAGACTCGTTCCCAACCCTGAGGCAATCGAATACCCATATTTTGTAGTTACACGTACAGTTCCTGTGATGCGACACTCCTTTGTAGCCACCATATCTTTAATATTAAGGATCTGCTTCATATCTAATGAATTAAAAGCAGAGGCGCAGAGACAGCATTCACGAATCTAAATAATACTAATTAACTACCCAATAAAACCATAGGGCATACACAATATTCCCCCGTATTACGAAAACTACAGGGTTATCCATTATTTCAGTGCGCAGTGCGCTCAATAACAAAAATGTATTAAAGTGGCACCCCTCCAACTAAGAAGAATTAAGTAGTGGTTAAGGGTAAAATCTCCACATATTTTCTTACTCTTCAAGATTTATCACTACTACACCTATTCTAATTTCCCCACTTAACACAAAATTTTCTTAGTATTCAAGCTTTGTCACTGCTACACATATTCTAACTTCTCCACTCCACACGAAAATTTGTTGGGTGGTCAATTTTAATTGCATTTTATTGGTTTTGATCCTCAGCATTTTTTAAGTTGAACAGCTTTATTGTTTTTGCTCCCATTTTAATAACATTTTCCATACAAAAATGCGTTTAGTTGATAATCTTAATTGTTTTTGCTCAAATTTTAATGGGTTTTGTTCCCTTTTGTCACAGAACTCTCATTTCCTATCTACTAACATTTTTGAAAGGGATTCAAAATATGAAATTTGTTGTGACATTAGCTATCGTAATATTGATATGGGCGAGAGGGAAAATATTTGCCAACACGCCTGGTTTTTCCATGTTAGTTTCACAATCTTTGCATTTTAAATTTGATGTCTGTGTCAGTGACCCATATTTCAGAGTTTGCGGCACTCTGCGATACATTTGAAAAACTTAAATTGAAAGGAATTGAATTGAATTCTTCACAAGTTCCATGCTGCTATTACGATATGGTTGACAAATATTCGATTAAATGTGGTTACAACTCTTACACTTTGCAGCTGGCATGTCTGACCATTTAAACGTGATACATTTGCCCACTTTTTGCGATGTCAACCCACAGGAGGTTTGTACACCAGTTTCCTTTTTCATTTTCAGCCTTTTACGCTAATAGCCCAATATTATACAATGACAACAACTGCAGCCCAAATACCCGATGGTGCGACAACAAACATTGTCATGCAATTTCCCCAAGGCAAAAAATGACGAAATCTCAATTTAAAAATTAAATTTAAAAAAATATATTGCTGACTTCCATAAAACATTTATTTGAGAAGGAGGAAAAAACAACATGTCAAACTGCGTAAAAGTAAATCATAAAAACCACAGCAGCAAACTCGTATACTTTTTTATATAGCAAACATGGGAATGGTAGTTCGAAATTCGGGTTGTTGGGTTTACTGGGGGTGAGAGAGTGTTGGAACTGATAGCAGTGTCGGGCATGGTGTAGTTGATTTTTGAAGCGATTGCGTATGCCTGTAAAAAATGTGTATGTTCAATTTAATTTTGTTTTGTTCGATATTCCGGAAGAGTACATTAGAGTGACTCATTTCTTATTTCTCCTCGTCTATAGTATAAAAAATGCGCATGTTTAAATTAAGTGAAATGGTATGCCTTCACCCGATATCCTTTTGGCCTGATGTAAAAATGTGAGGAGTGCCAAAAAGGCGGGGTGCATTGCTGCGTTCTTATCAACAAATATTTAAACTTAAAGCACAATAAAAGGAACAATGAAATACTGCGCTTAGAAATTATAGAGTATACTGGCCAATTCGTGTAAGTGGCATTCTACAGGGTACAGTAATGCAGTCTGTTTTCTTTACCAGAACTTATGTTACAATACTAAATGCCTAACGTTTGAAAAATTACACAGAATTTAGTGATATTATTATGTGCGCAACTAAGTACCCACTGCTTGCCAATAGACAGCGCCAGCTGTAAGTGCTAGTCGATTCTGCCATAACCTAAACGTCATGAGTCAAGAAAGACGAAAACCCTTGGAAGGCAGTGAATTGACGGCACTGCTTGATGGGGATCCATGTCAAATGCAGGTATAGTTTGCTGCAGTATTAAGAGTTACCCGTCAAACCATTTCCAAGCGATTGCATGCATTGGGGATGATTCAAAACCAAGGAACTTGGGTTCTTTATGAGTTGAAGCCAAGGAACGGTGTTCGTCGTTTTTTCGCCTGTGAACAACTGCTTCAGCGGCATAAATACAAGAGGTTTCTTCATTGTATTGTAACGGGTGATGAAAAATGGATTCATTACAGCAATCCAAAGAAAAGAAAGTCATGGAGACTGCCCGGTCATGCTTCTACGTCGTCGTCTAGGTTGAATATTCACGTCGCGAAAGTTATGCATTGTATTTGGTGAGACCAGGTCGGGTTATTTATCACGAGCTGTTAAAACCAAGTGAAACCATCACTGGGAATCGGTACCGGCTTCAATTAATTCGATTAAGTCGAGCTCTGCGCGAGAAACGCACACAATAAGCGGAAAGGCAAGAAAAAGTGATTCTTCAGCATGAAAACGTTAGGCCTCACGTGGTCTAACCCGTTAAAATCTACCTGGAAACTCTGAAATGGAAAACGCCACATTCTCCGGATTTTGAGCCGTTCGATTATTACTTGTTCCGTTCGATGACTTACGGCCATCAGTTCCACTCATATGCCGACATTAAAGAATGGCTAGATTTGTGGATAGCATCAAAAGATGAACAATTTTACCGTGACGGAATTCGATCTTTGCCAGAAAGATGGGAAAAAGTAGTAGCTAGCGATGGGCAATACTTTCAATGAATCCTTGGTAAACATGTTTTCATAATAAAGTTGAATTTTTATAAAAACAAAGAAAAAAAAAACAGGGAGAACTTACCTGCGCACCTAATAAATCGGAGATATAAATCTGGAGATATGTAGATTAAATTAGATAACTTGTATGGGTGTTACCATAAGAAGGACGATTTTTTCGAATTTTACCATTGCATTACGGTTCAATTCACTTGGTGAAAATTTAAGCGCAACTGCAGCTAATGAATAGGGGATTACTGCGGAAAAATTGAGTTACCCTCACTTGGCCAATTTATATGGGAGTAGTGTAGCAATGCTAATGTTCTCATTATCTTATTTCACCATTTAACTACGTTCGGTACAAGTGGCAGAAAGGTATGGAACTATAAATACAAAGGTTGTATAAGTCATCTTCATGGGATATACCAAAATGAGCGGGTCTATTTTATTCATTTTCTATAGTTTTACAGCGAATTTTCAGTCAACTCAATGGATAAACACATAGGTTATTGTCGCCTGCCAATTAAAAATTACAGGGGAAGGATTGAATTTCGGAAAATCGACCAGATTGAATGGAAGGCAGCGACATTGCTGCTCGTTTTCCTTCTCAAACTGTCATGTATTTTGTGGAACGGAGTAATAGGCATAAATCTAAGAACGTTTGGGTTACATCGGTACTTTCTATGGGAAATATAAGATGGTGGGAGGGGAACAATGGCTTTAATTTTGATTCTCAGAATTATGCTTATGATAGGCATGATGTGTGCAAGTTTGACTGAATTGCGTAAAACTGCTTAAAAGGTATGAATCTGAAAATATTTGGTC
>JAHXMU010000095.1:5520835-5553829 GCA_019455685.1 Philornis downsi
ATGCTTTTAAATTTGGTCTAATTCGTTTGTGAACACGTCCGCAAACACTAAGTTTATGATATGCTTGCTTTAAAGCATCAAATTGCCTCAAGGATGACATTGAATAAAAGGGATATTGTGTGTCCTTTTTACCAAAGCCTAAAGGCAAACAGAGATAAAAATAAGGGATTTAAGAAAAGCAAAGTGTTCTCATTAGTATTTAAGGTTTTCTTGCGTCCCTTGAAATTAATGTCAAATAAATCCATTTTATTTATATATTTATTTTGCTAATTTTATTCTAAGCATTAATTGAAATAGCGGCCTTAAAAACGAAGCTGACAAAGGTCATTTCCATATACTTGATTACTATTGTTGTGTTGTGTTCCTCTTGGCTGATTTTTTTTTTTTTTTTGGGTTTTTTTAGTTTTTCAAATTTTATAAATCTATTTTTCCACCCTTTATTTGTCTACTATGACATTCATTTCGTGAATAGCTACTCCACATGAGCGCGCAGAAAAGGAACAATTTAACAGGCTATACGTGTTTATACCATTCAGGTTAATTTGACTCTATTTAACCCGAAGGGCGACATATACTCATCATTATTTACAGTTCCGAGTATATCTCCTCTTCCTCCGAAATGGCTTGGAAAGCTTGCATAATAAGCGAACTCGTTTTTATTCAACAATCCTTAAGTAAAAATGGCTTCAAATGCCAAAAAGGAGGTGGCAGACCTCCTTAGCGTTGATATTTAGTATTTGTAACATACTCGTATTACTTATTATGAGACCGAAAGAGGCAGACTGAATGCTACCAACTGTCCTTGGTCATTTGTAATGGGCGTTTTGTCAAGAATTGGCTAGTAGTCGAACACTTCCATATTAGATAGGTCTTCATCATTTACTTTAATTCTTTTCATCTTTTATTTTATTTATTATCGCGAATTATACACAATTTGGTATGATGTTTGGTGGAGTTAAAGATGATCTTCATCAACTTGGCAGCTGGTTTACGTTATTTATTTTGATATGCTCATTTGCATATTTGGAGACTTTCTCCTAACAGCTGTCTCTCTCTCTCTCTTACACAAATATACTTTAACATAGTACAATAATTGTACATACGAGATTTATTGTACTTTTAATTGAGTTAACATTTAGTTGACGAACATATTCTATTTGTATCCAAATGTATATTAAAAGTAATGATTATTTTGGCAATAATTAAGTTATAAACTATTATTTTGATCGGAATTTAGTTGTGATGAGATTTTTTTTGCATTTGAACATTAAACTTAATTTTTATGGTGAAAATTGTGATAGGACAGTTGCTCTAAGAAAGAAAGATTTATGTACTTTGACATGTACATAATTAGGGTCAAAATACACCGTTTAACGTTTGCATAGTGGCAACAATTATTATTATACAGATTTGACGTTTTGTCACATATTTTATGACCGACACCATCTTCTTGAATTCATAAGATGTCTAGGAGTATTTTTTTTCGACAGACTCTTGAAAGGAAAACATCAACCGGTTTAAAATTTCTGTCTAGAAAGGGTGCTAAACATCCATTTCAGGACCGGTTGTTATCACTATAAATTCAGCTGCGTGGATTGATTAAAGGCAACATATTGCTAACAATTTGTAACAACAGCTCGACAAGTAACGTCTGCATCACAGTGATAATTCGGGGTTTGATTAAGCACCAATGTCTGCTTGCGGAAATTCATTCTATACCGGCGTGAACACGTTTCTTTAGGCGCACCAAAAAGTTTCCGGAAAATTAACTTATTTTTTCCATATAAGAAAATCCAAGGTTATCCCACACGCTATACGACGAGCAAGTAAGGCTTTGGGCGAAAACATAGATGAGAGATCCTTAAATATAAGCCAGACAAAAGGGAAAAATAATTTCCATTCGTCTTCATCATCGTGTGTTTGCCATGTCAAGAGTGTCTGATAAATTTCCAATTAATTGCCACTAATTGCAACTTGGCTTTTATAACTTGGATCCGTGCTACATATCTGCCGTTATAATACGGGATTAAAAAAAAAGCGACATTACCACACCCTCACGTCTGCTGAAAAGGGCGGAACCAGACCTTCATTTGGCATTTCTCAACAGCATCCTATTTCATTATGAATTCTGTAGAATCGTCTTTACATATTCGGCAAATGTACCTAAAATCTGAAAATAAGTATTAAATCGAGTTTTGATTATTGAATTTTTTTTTATATAATATTTATCTTAAAATTAGCTCTTCGAATTATTGACAATGTTTTAACAGCTGTATTGTAAAACCAACGCAAGATAATGCATACATTCTTCACTGGAAAACAAAGATTTAACACCCAGCGACCATTGAATGCAGAAGGCCTTCTTCATCCTGAGAGTCGGTAAGTTTGCAAATTTAATTTTGATTTCTTATTATTTACTTGGTCTTGCGTTGATTATTGCGTTATCGTATATTAAGCAATGTCATTTGACACTCAAATGAAAATTTGAATTGATTTTTTTTCTGTGCGTAACATTAAGAAATATGAATTAACATTAATTTCATCACATAAGGCCGAACATCATTAAATAACCATTGTTCGATCGAACATTTTAGAACCATGTTTAGTACTGAGCAACTTCATAATGTTTTCTCTTTAGGCTTTATGTTGTTGTTGCAAATATAATGTTTCTATTCTCCAAAAATATCACAATAATGAATTAAATTATGAAGAGCAAGAACATATTTACATTTGCTATGATGAACTCTCTTAAAACCGCGCAATTCTCTTTTTAACGAATATTTGATTTTTTTTATTACTTTTCTAGTACATATCTAAAGCTTCGTTATTGACAGTGTAAATATAACATACTTTTGTAACTCATTTCTAAAATTTCCTTACGAAACATTACATTTATTTTGAATAAACTACAATTTATACCAGTATGATTGGCTAAGAACCGTTTTTGGATGATTTTTTCGAATGGGCTGAAACGGTAGATATAGCGTCCGCATGCTAGGGGTCTCAAATACACATTTTATGAACTATAAAACAATGGTTGGTGAGGGTATTTATTCGTTTTCTCCATGACATCTGAGGAAACTAGAGCATGTATGACAGTTTTCTATTATCCACCTTTTCATTTTTTTCTTGTTTTTCTGTAGTCACCTTAGCGGGGTATATTTTGATAAAGATTTTTTTTTTTTAATAAAAAGGGAGTCTATAATAATTGTTGTATACGTAAACTGATTTCTGTAGAGAAGGACCCGAACCCCCCCCCCCCGACTGCTTGCTAGCGATAAAAGGCTCCCGTAGTCCTCTCTCTATGTTAATTCTACGATGCATAGAAGTTGAACACTTTTTTTTTGGAATTTGCATTCGCGATCCAGCAATGGCTTCGTGTACGTTACACATTGTACAAAGAAATCTGTCTGTCAGTATCTCACCAGAATTATTATTTTAATGAACAGCAATT
This sequence comes from Philornis downsi, assembly GCA_019455685.1. Classification (NCBI taxonomy): domain Eukaryota; kingdom Metazoa; phylum Arthropoda; class Insecta; order Diptera; family Muscidae; genus Philornis; species Philornis downsi. The sequence continues at coordinate 5,524,290 of JAHXMU010000095.1, forward strand.
ATTTAGTGCTACTTTATTGCCATTGAAAAGAACTATGCAAATCGTTTTGGGGTTTCTTAACCCCAGCAAAGCCGTTAACATGTTTGGAATATTATACTGTCCTAAACAAGATCATATTTGAACATTAAATAAACGAATGGTATCTTAACTAGTGCAGAAATGACACTTTCATATAGCTTTTGCGTTGGTGCAAATGTGCGCGGAATGGCAGAAGGCGCATAATAAATCGTTCAGTTCTTACCAACAAATGTTGGGAAGTAGTGCACAATAAAATAATTAAAATTATAACATACTGAAGTCATTCACATACAAGTAATGGAGAATCCATAAATGATTCTTATACAAATTTTTGGAACTGCCAATAAGCAGTGGGTTCCGTTTGGCAAGGCCAAAAACATAATGCCAATAAGCTCACTGAATATGTAAGGAAATTTTCTTTTTTATTATTATGCTGATGGTGGGGTAAAACCATTGAAATGCTGAAAAATCAATTTTTTAACATATGCGTTCATTTTCAGTATGATCAACGGACATTCTTAAGTCGATATAGATTTACGATGATCAGAAATGTTCACATTTTATGTGATCTCAGATGATTGTTTCTATTTTTTGTGGATGAAAACGCATATTGAGCTTATCCACCAAAACTAATTTGGTATATTATCTTGCTGGATCGTAGGCAAGCGCCAAATAATAGATCTAGGAATTTAAACATCTTCGTAAACTATTAGATGGTATAGTACTGAGCAAAATTTGAACGTGCGAACTAATCAAAAATCAAATTTTGAAAAGAGTTGGTTCACGCCTTCCCTTTCTCCTATACGAATTTGTTTTCGGTAGATAATTTTAGCACTATTTAACATCCTATTAGATGATTTGATAGTGACCAAATTTTCCAGCACTTAATAATTACATAGTCTCCAACTGAGCGCAAAACGTGAAAAAAATGAATCATGTCTCCATATATTATGGCGATATAATACTGAGCGCCGATTTTTTGATCGGATTTTACAAACTCAAAATTTGTTCACACTATAACAGCTCATTCACATAACTGGATATATTTTTTATCTTCCTCTAAATACGATATTTGGAGGGAATTGAACTATGCCTTCTGTATTGCTCATAACAATATATCTACAGGTCCCAAAGTTTAATTGCACTACTATACCTTACTGTACTATGATACATGTAACAACTTTTGCATTAATTAACACGTTTGTATTTTTCTGCTAAATGCTAAATTTTACAATATTTTTCAAATTTGATTGAAAATTAAACATACTGATATTCAGAATTACTTTGGATTTTACATTATATATATTTTTAATGTAATATATATATATATATTATTAATAAATTAAATTATTATTTTTAATTATTAATTTATTAATTAATAGATTTTTTTTTATAAGTCTAATAAATAATAAATATATATATATTTATATATTTTTATATTTTTAACTGTTATATAATTCGCAAAAATAACACAATTACGAAAAATGGAAAGTTGTAAAAGAAATTTGGTCAATCGGACATTTTGTTTCAAATAATTAATAAAATCAATTCCTTTTGGCCCAGCAAACTTTAATAATATCAGATATGTGTATTTTTGCCGCAGGCACTTTTCAGACCGGCTGTTCCACTTAATTTGCTAATTTTTTTTCTCAGTTCTACTAAGTTTTGCTGACTGTTGCGCCCTCCTTCAAACTTGTTTCTGCATTTAGTTTATACAATTTTTTTCTTAAATTTGAAAGACTGTAATCAATACCATCACAATAAGAAAAAAAAGTCTTAAGTTTTCAAATTTTTCTTGCTTAAATTTTGAAATTGTTTTCGGCTCTCTCGTTAAAAACAATGTTTAGACATGTAAAAATATTTTTTCGACAGTTGTTACAAAATTATCGTTTAATGCTCTAAACTACCAGAAAGATTAATAAAATTGCACATTTTGTGATATTTTTTTCCTATCCCATCGAATTTTGATCAATATTTTACACTCCCCCAAATGATAAACCATTTTTGCATAGACTTTATACTATAGACGTATATTTTTATTATTTTCTCTTCTGAATAACAAAAAAGACTCTGATTACTAGTTTGAAAGGTGAACTTTCGCATATTATGTGTTTTTATAGAACCACCAAAATCCGTTTGGTTTTTTTTCGACAAGTTCCGCCTAAGACTTCCGTATTTGATGGTCTCTTTCGTTTAATCACCTAATAAAAAAATAATTTTCAACACAACTAGGATGGAAGCATTTAGAATAAAGTAATGTTGAACAAACAAGAAACACATTTTATAAAATACTAGCTGACTCGGCAAACGTTGTTTTGCCTTCAAAATGTTAATGTGGTAAAAAAAATTAATTGCAAAAATCTGATCTCCAACGCCATCTATCACTTCAAATAAAACCTTTTAAACCTTCCGGAATACTCTACCAATACTTTAAGACCAAAATGAGCCAAATCGGTCTAACCGTTCTCGAGCTTTAGCGAGACTAACGCACAGCAATTGATTTTTATATATATAGATTAATATTCTTATCGCGATGTTATTGGCTTACTTACTAGTCAAAGTTAATATTTATGCACACAAAAAGAGGATTGGTCTCCCGAAAAATAAGGAAAATAATAAATGCAGCAGAAACTCAATTTTAACTTGCTGAAATCTTTCGCATAAAAATAATGGAGGAACCATTTAATTTTTGATATATCGCCAAATTTTATAGTCGGGAGGTGCTAGAAAAAATGTGTCAGATCCAAGTTTGCCAATCACATAATTCAATAGGATTTTGATGTGGTTAATCGTCTGATTTTTTATATTCCGTCAACCATTATAAAGCATTACAATAATGGAGAAAAGTTTAGGCTACAACAAGCCACAGGAAAATAATTGAAGTTTGGAAAATCAGTCAGATTCAGTAGTAGCAGAAGTGTTGCGGCAGTACCATTCATTTGAATTCTCACACTTGAATTCATCAAACGCACGATGCTTGGCAAATTTGATTGAACTTAGCATAATTTCTCGAAATATTTCTCGAACGTACAACTAGTAGAGAAATTTCGGTCAGGTGCCGCAGAGAGCATAGTGAAAAGTTAAGATGATGTTAAGAAATGCTTTGAATTAACGCACAATTAAAGAAATAAGATTATAAATTACTAAACTTACTTGCATATACTAAGTTATATTATTTTCTACCGTTTGGAAATTTTAGGTAAATTAGAAGATTTTTACTTAGTCTTTTAATCCGTTTCGTGATACAGCCTGATGCTTGCTGAATTGCAAAATCGTTTTTTCCATATTTTGCAGAGGATTGTACATCGCTACAATTGACAAAAAAATTACATTCGAATTAGGATTACAGTGCAAGGAATCAGTTTCAATAAATAGGTCTATTTGCACGGATGGTGTCAAAATGAAAGCGACAATGCAACTGTTTTCTTCCCCAGAATTAAGTATATTAAGTGCGTAACGTGTGCCACATTTGGCCAAATTCAGTACAATGTCTTGAGATTTCAAATTACGAATGTGTAGGTTAAACCGATAGTTTAGAGCACTGTATGGGAAGTGGTCGGTATTTTTTTCTTTTTTTTTTTTTTAATTTTAGATTAAAGTTTATTTGGACAAAAGTCTAAGATATTGCATCCTGCTAATTATAAATTACAGAGGGTAGATTGAAAGTGGAAGAATTAGCCGATTTGGGATGTACTGGAAGGGACTTGACAAGGCAGTCCACTTTCATTCGGCAACCCTATTTTAGCAAAACCCTTAGCATGTACAAAATTTTAACTGTATACCTATGTAGTGTGGAATGAATGTTATGGACCTAGAAATGTGTAACATAAATCGTTCATTTGGGAGGTACAAGAAGAGCCGTGGTTAATTGGTTGATTTTTCCAAATATCATCAGGCACTATAAATAAATCCAATGGGTAAAAATTTAAGTTGCTGCTAAGAGGGAAAAATTAATCTAGAAAAATCGATCTATTTTTGTGAGATTTTTGGGTACCGGCCTTCGATCCCGCAAAATCTTACTCTGTGCAATGTTGATGAAATTTTCATAAAGATTTACGATTATCATGACGGAATTCACTCAGTCGACTTAAAATGGTCCTGAAATACATTTGGCCAGAAGATATTTGGTACTCTAAACGCTATATTCTGGGCGTTACGGTGTAAATCGGTCATCTCTATGAGAGGTGCCGGAAGGGGGAGTTATTACTTGGTCGGTTTGTCTCAGGTTTTACCCGGCATTGTAAATGAAAGCAACGAACAAAAATCTGCTGGCTACTAATTAGAATTTATAAAGAAAAAAATCAAATTTAGTTGTAGCTGAAGAGGCGTGGCAATTCATTCAATTGTCAGAGCAAATAATACCAAATGCTTCACGTGTTCCAAATTTGACTGAATTTATCGCAACGGAATAAAAAATATGAACTTATGAATATATGAACGTGAGTAGGAACGTGGTTAAACTGATAATTTTTCCTAAGTTAATCAAACATTATTACACTATGCATAGCGATTATTCTGGTGCTCTATTGGCAAATTATATAGCGTGCAGTCTATTGTTTTGAAATAGTTTTAGAAAAATGCGACGCAATGACGCCTCCAGACCATAATGCGCACCATACAGTCACTTTTCCCGCATGCAATGGCTTTCTCACAATCACTTCTAGGTTCTCCGAGTGACAATATTGCTTGTTGCTTGTTGAGCTTCATCGTTGAAGAAAGTTTTGCTCAATTGAAAGTCCACATTTGAATTGTCACTTTTTTTAGTAAGTTTTAACTATATTTGCGCGTTCTTCGGTTGTTGAATAATCCATATTCATAAATGGGAAACCTCTTATTATAAAAATAACACTTTAGATGATAGGTATTTAACAGCTGATAGCCTACCCAGACCGGCGGTTTTGAAATCACTAAATGCATAACCCTGAAGATACCTTCATTCCTTCTGGTGAAAGCATAATGAAATGCTCTAGATGCGCCATTTAAAAGCTCAGTGGTAATTGAAACACATTGGTCTGTATTGTGATACACACAATTTATAACATTTTGTTAAACTTTTAAATTCTTAGACTTTGAAAGCTAAAACATTAAAAATGCATAAAAAAATACTAATAAACGGGTATATCCCTTTATCGCCTCAATCCCCTCCTTCACTGAAAATCACTACAAACTTAGAACATAAACGCATTTTTTGCTCAAGTGATAATACGTTTTTATTTATTTGGCAAAACACTGTAAAGGAATAAGGGAAGCATACCGTATCTCCAAGAGCATTCTACACTTTGATTCCTAATAAACAACAGATGTTGACAAAATCCTACCATAACATCCCAAAAACGGAAAAATACGCCGCAACATTTATGTGGCATTAAGCACTCTGTTCATGTTGACATAACGAATTAAGTTTTAGACATGTTTTCTTTATGCCTTCACAGGACATGAGAAAAATAACACCATTATATATTTATATTTTTTTTTAGATTTCGTTACAGTCATCTTTAGACGTTAAAGAGTACACTGCTGCAAAAGGGACACGGAAGCATGATATGAGAATTGTGTTTGGTTTGCAAGGATTTTTTTGTTAAATTATTAAAGAGAAGTTGTCAGACTTAAGCAAGTCAAGGCATTAGTTGTGGCAAATGGTCATTTTAATTCATACCCAGCAATTATATATGCCTAGCAAAAAAAAAGGAAAAAAAAATGCGTCAAAGGAAGCAAACATTCATTACATTTTATGATAGTGAAGTAGTGAAAATTTTCGTAATCACCAGTGAAAGTAATACAGGGTTTCATAGAAAGGAAGTACTATTTTATGATGTTTCCTCCACATGTGTTCATGAGTGACGTGGGTGTGACTGCAATTTTTCATTATTCAAAAGAATTGTTTCTTTTTCAACCTTATCAAGCGTTGACAATTCAATTTACAAGATCAAGTGAAAGAACTATTAAATGAAATAATTGAAATGCACTAGTTTAGTATATGTAGTATACAAAATTTATTTATTTTGTTTTGAGATCAATTCTCAAACTTCACAACTTATCCGATTCATATAAAAAAATGGTAAGAGGAAAAACAAAGTGGTGTTGAAACATAAAGTTGAATTAAACAATTTTCATTTCAATAGTTGTCGCTGGCTCTTCACATCCGGTAGGGGTATTTTCTTTTTGCTTCTTAATCTACATTTTCTGTTTGCAAATTAAATTTTTGGTCAATCTGAGCGCATGTTGTAATTCCCCTTTAAGCGATTTTCGAAGGCGAGCAAATTTGAGATAGTACTCAAACAATATGCTTAAATGTTTACGATATAGTATATTGTTAAACATTTTGTGGTCGTAATTTATTGAGACCGCTTTCGACGTTGATAATACCTGCAGAACAACTACACCCTTCTGCCTTTTTGACAGACCTCAGTTTTCGACCACGAATTTTATTGTCGGAATCTGAATAGAAATATAAACGTGATACAATACGTATGATACGTACGTACTCGCTTGCACAATTTTATAATGAAATTTACTAAATACAAATTTTTATTCATTCTCATCATTAATTGTGTCTTTCAGTTTTTGAAAATCGTCCAACGTTTTATTGGAAATCATTTTGTAAGTGGTGGTTTAATTATGTTTTCAAGGCTGCATTCTTTCCTACAAGTACATTAATAATCAAACTATTTTGTCTGTTAATACATCAAATTTTTCTGGAAATAATTTGAACGAATAATTTAAAATTAATAAATAAATTAAAAATTCTTACATGACCTCTATCTTTAACTACGATCCACAATATGGGGTGGACATTAACGACATAGATTTATACAGCGATAGGAACTGTACGGGTGTCCGTCGGGACCCGCCATTGTCGCCATTTTGGTAAACATTAGTCTTGACGTAAAGTAGAGACAAGGCAAATTTATTATGGAAAAATATTCGATAAACCAACGTGTTTTAATCGTTAAAACATTTTATCAAAATCAACCATTGATTACTGTTACCATAAGAAAGTTACGTGCAATTTCTCGAAGAAACAACGTGCCAACAAGAAGCAGTATTTATCGTGTAGTGGTTGATTTCGAAGAAAGAGAGTCTGTGGCTGATAGGGCCAAGCATGGACCACAACGTACTGCAAAATCGGCTAAAAACATTACTGCTGCTAAAGAAAGTGTTCAAAACAATCCAGCAACCTCAATTCGTCACCGTGCTCTGGTGCTTGGTCTTCAAAGAACAACTTTGGCCACAATTTTGCACAAGGATTTGCATTTGTTTCCATTTAAGATTCAGTCTTCTTCCACAAGACCATTTACGCCGCCGTAGATATGCCAATAGGATGTTACGAGCTGTCCATAACAACCCCGATTTTCATGAAAAAATTATAATGAGTGACGAGGCATATTTTCATTTGAATGGATATGTGAATAAACCGAATAGTCGGTTCTGAGCAATGGAAAACCCTCAAATTATTCATCAGTCACCTTTGCATCCATTAAAAGTGACAGTATGGTGTGCAATTTGGTCAGGAGGAATCATCGGACTTCTTTTAAATTGAAAGCAGCGTAACTGTAACTGTCAATGAGGAGCGATATCGTGATATGATTGAAAACTTTTTAACGCCACAACTGCAAGCTTTGGGCTTAATGAACATGTGGTATCAACAAGATGGTGTCACATCGCATACCTCACAGTGATTCTATTGTAATACTGGCTGTATGCGATGTGGCACCATTTTGTTGATACCACATGTTCATCAAGCCCTCCTCCTTCCACAACAAATTATTTCAAGAAATAGTGATGTTGATTGGCCTCCACAGTCGCCTGATTTGACTGCTCCGGGCTTCTTTTGTGGGGGTTTAGGCAAACAAACCAGAAACACTTTTGCAACTCAAACAAAATACTCGTGATGAAATTAATGAAATGTGTGAGAATGAATGAAAAATGTGCTCGAAAGGGCTCGCATTTGTGAGGCTAACAGAGGCGGACATTTATCTAATATTGTATTCCATACATATGTAATTGCCGACATTAAATAAAACATTTATCAATATAAGATCCATTCTCTTTCATTTAATCAAAAATTATAAAAAAACAAAGTAACATACCTTCCAGACGGACACCCTGTATTACATGATAGAAGGATATAAGAACGAAAAACGAAGGAAACGTTTATAGTATCGGATATTTTGAAAAATGTTCTTAGGCCAATGGAGTTACGTCCGTCTGTCTGACAGGTACCATAGCTGTCATAAATGTTCATTCAACTTCTTAGAACTTGCCGCAGGATAATACATTAGCTATTCGTCATTTTGAAAATGGGTTACATTAATTCGCCTTTTCGGGTAAGTCTCACACCAACTGCTCAATTTAACAAAATTCGACGTTTTGTCTATAATAAATAGCTAGTTTCAAAACCCACGATCTGGCAAATACCTGCCATCTGCTAAATGCCTGTCATCTGAAGTGTTATTTACGTGGTGAAAGGTTTGCATTTAGGAACATGGATCGTTTATCAACAGAAGAACGCGTAAAGTTAGTTAAAACTTACTAAAAGGTGGGGATTCAAACGTTGGCTTTCAATCGAACAAAAATGTTTTCAACGATGAAGCGTTCCTTTTGATACCACCCTCATAAATGGCTAATTTTATCCATATATTCTTATTCATATATTCTTACTTTCCTAAGTTGTTTTTCTGTTCCACAAATTTAAGTAAAAGTAAATAAAGTAAACCACACTAACTTCTAAGTGGAAAACTTCAGTTAGTTATAATTTTACATTTTTTATTGTGCGTCATTTCAGTGCTTTTTCAGTAAAAATTGAGCGACTTACATCGACTTTCCCGGCTCCCCGCACACTTTTAAACGAACGCAAATTGGCTGATGAGGACAAATGCAGGTCAGCTCATCAGTTCGTCAGGAATTGGTGTACTGGTTCTACTGAGCATTGCTTTCTAATATTTAACAACATTTCCGATTAAAACCCATTCTGGTACCACTATAATTATGCACCAACGCAAAGTTAAGTGAAAATATGTGTAAGTCTCTTAGGCCGAATCAAAGCTGGAATTTTCAGTTAGTGTTAAGAAAAAGAATTTCTAACATATATTGGGGAAAAATGAATTGAAAAATTGCATTTCATATTGTGAGAGGCAAAATTCATATTTAATATGTTGAGGATATAATAAACAAAATTTGTTTGAAATGGAGTCAACAATCTATATTAAATAATAAGAAAAGAAATCCAGTATAGAAATTTCAGTAGGGTGGACTCTTTCAACGTGTTTCTGAGCTCGGAATTTTGGTTAGATCCAGAAAGGGGAAGATAAATTGCTTTGTTCCTATTCAAATATATATTCGTATATTAAACGATATATTCTGAATTAAAGTACAATGAAAAAAGCTAAGTTTTAACTTTCTGAAGTCTTCCTTTTGCGAAGTGTAGATAGACTATCAATTGTGTGATACCTAAAGGGCATGGAAATGCAGTTTCCCTTCATTCACAGCATTGAATGAAAGATACGAATTTAAGAACATGCAAGTTAAATCAGATCATTTGTATAGGAAGAACTAGTGAGGATGTAGTCATTTAAACGATTTTTTTGCATTTCACTAAGTATTATAAGGCATATAATTTACAAGAATGCAAGTAACGCTAGGCAACGATATAAGGATTACAGTGGAAAATCAAATTACGATAAATCGGTCAATTTGCATGGGATCAATCAGAATTAGGGTGAAAACAATATCCACTTTTATTTTTAGAACTGGGTTTACCAAGCGCAAGATATATGGCAAACTTAGCTGAATTTGGTACAACTTATTGAAAGATATGGAAATAAGAATATGTTGGTTCAATCGGTCATTTGTATGAGGGAAAGAACGTAGTCACTTGATTTATTTTCCCCAGCTTTATATAGAATTACAAAACAATTTAATTACAAAGCAATTTTATTACAAAGCTTACTAGTTGGAAATCATAATCGAATGATTGAATTTCGAAAAATTGTTTGTGTTTGTTTTCGACTACAGTTGCTGCAACCACATAAAAGATATGAACCCAAGAAATATTACTTAAATCGGTCATTTGTATGATTATTTGAAATTTTACAAGGACTTATGAAATAATGCAAGAAACAAAAATGTGGATTGCTTCAGGTTACGGATGAGGTGTTACAGGTAGAAAACTGAATTTTGCGAAATCGGTAATTTTATGGGAGGTACCAGAGGGGCGCCCCAGCTACTATCCGGCAAAATAATAGGCAAGAGGTCTTATAAAAATTTAGGGCAATTATTATGTCCAGAGGCCAACTAGCCAACCAGACAGACGTACATCGTTCAATCGACTTAGAGTCATGAGATGCATTTCATCAAAAGGCACCCGATATTTTAAACGCTTCTTACGTGGTGTTACATTTTTGCCATACCAAATTATATTTTCATTCCTCCGGGTGAAGGTATAATTAACAATAACAGTTAAAGATTTCTGAAAATTGGATGTATATACTCAAATGGAAGCTTCTCTAATTAATTTTTCTTTTCAATAATTCTTCGGTCAATCAGTTTCAAATGAAATTTTCCAACTTCAGTCGGGCCTCTTCTAATATGAACGGAATGTTGTTATTTCTTTTTCACAATATTAGATTGATATTTTTATTTTCAACGGTCTCTTCTTCCGTACTGAGTAGAACTTCCTAATTTCAATTGATCTTTTCCCAATACCAAATGAAAACTCTCATTTTCATGTGATCTTTTTTAATTTCTAATTGGAAATGCAGTTTGAATTTGAAAATGTAATTCTAAAATTGATTTAAATGGATTTCTTACAAAAATGTGCCACGTTGTCGGTAATCACAAATATAGATACACATTTACGATTATTTGAATATGACTGAATATGTCCTCAGTTCCATTCATTTTCTTCATTGTACTTTGTCATATTCATTATCAAATACTTTTGTCAGTAGCCTATGCTTTGAAATATATGCATTACATTTTATAAGATCTGCATATTATTGCTACGAAAAAAACGTTAAGAGAACTTGCATTCACAAAAAAAAAAATATTTATTTCGTTGTATATACAAATACAATAATACAACGAAATTTTTTTAATTTATGCATTGTCACGAGTTTAATCGTTCTAAAATGCGCTTATGCTTTTATAGATTTAATATTTCAAATGTAACATATTTAATGTCTCCCATCTAACAAATGATGTGAACGTGTCCGCCAATATGGAGCGTTTAAATCCTGTCGATATGTAGAGAAGTACTCGAATATTTAAATGAGACATTAGTGAAATTCTCCAAGTGATTGTATGCATATTAAATAATTTTCCGTTCACGTCAATACAAATTAGCGTTGATAATGCTCAGTTACTCAATTAAACGCTTAAAAAATAAACATTGTTCTTGATCGCATTTGAATCGTTAATCTGTTATCTGTACTGAGTGTGGTCAGTGGCAGCAGCTGTGGGTGCAGCATTTGTTTCAAACAATCTCTGATGTGCGAACATAAATACATGCATTAGACAGGGTTATCCATTTAGTAGTTTCAAAACCGTCATCTGAAGTATTATGATTATGAAGTATTTAGTAAAAGGTTTGCCATTTACAAATATGGATCATTTAACAACCGAAAATCTCGTAGAAATAGTTAAAACTTACTACAAATGTGGTGATTCCAACGTGGGCATAATATCCGGATAATCCGAATTTCAATTCAGATCGCTATGGACGTATGATAATTGCTTTTTTTGTGCTGCAACTGTCGACTATGAATTGGACGATATGTGGTTTCAACAAGACGATGCTACGAGACGCACAACACATTCGATTTTGGCTTTATTGCATGAGAAGTTTTCAGAAAGCGTAATTTCACGTTTTGGCGACGGCAATTGGCTACCAAGATCATACGATTTAACGCCGTTAGACTTTTTTGTGGAGTTACGCCACCGGCTCTGTTTACGCGGATAATCCCCAAACGTTGAAGGATTTTAAAACCAACATTCGTAAAGTAATTGCCGTGAAACCGTCCGGAATGAGCGAAAAAATGGCCGAGAACTACTTCAAAAAGATCCACTGCTGCAACCAATCCAAAGTCCAAGCATTACAATGAAATAAACGTTTCATTGAAATCATAGCTTTATGTGTGCTTTACTTAATTTTACTTTTGAAACCGAAAAATGAATAACCCGGTATATGTGTACCATTTGTGATAATCAAAACCACTAAGAGCGTTACAGCAAAGCATTGTATATACAGGGTTACATAACGCAGAAGCCCAAGACAAACCATATCAATTGACAACACAAATATAACTAATTCATTTAAGGAAAAAGTACAAGAGTGAAAGTATATGCTTTAACTGAAAAAGGCACGGCATTGATTTATTACTTGACCACATTGCTATAAATCGAACAATTTATGGTTATGTTTATGGTAAATCGTAATTTTAAGCAACCAACTAGCGATAACAGTGGAAAATGAAATTTCCATAAAGCGGTCAATCTGTATGGGAAGTGCCAGAATAGGTGTAGCAACGTCACACATTTTTGTTTGCAATAATGAATTTGGTATAACCGATCGGAGATATAGAAATAAGAGTACATGGAGAGTATCTGAGGGTACCTCCGATTAATACCAATCATTTTGGTACCACCCATACAAATGACCGATATAATTCATATGTTCTTGGCTTCATATCCTCCAATTGGCTGCACTAAATTTTATCAAAATTTGCACACATTGAACGTTTGCCAACGAATCACATTGCCACACTCATTCTGAAGCCTCTCAAATAAATTGACCGATTTTTCGGAATTCTATCAATCATCTGTAATTTCCATATAGTTGGACGCCGTGCTCCAACTTTTTATCCATTACATTGTTTTATATTTCTCTATAACATCGCAGAAAAGTCGATCAATTAGCCGGACTGCTTCAGGTACCTCCCACAAAAGTTACCGATATAACCTTTATGTCATTAGTTTCGTATTTATCAAGCGTTTATACTCAACCAAGTTAAGTTTAACTCAATCCATAAGCTTGGAGAAGTTAGTTCTGAGAATAAAAATAGACCGGACGGCTAAGTGCTTCTGGTGCCTCCCATGCAAGGGAAATTTAATTTTTCTACCGTAATCCCTGGTTAGCAATAATACAATAGTAACATTTTTTGACAACTAACTGGTTAGCCATGCACTTTCTGATACCCCCTTGCAAGTTACGTAATTTAACCTATGTATTCCTATACTCACTTCTTTTGTTCAATAGCTAAATTTAGATAATGTGAAATTATGTTGCGAGTGAAACGTCACGCCCCTTAGAGTACTACATATGTCCAATAACACAAAAAGCATTGATTCCTCTATAATTTCTATGACAAAACCCTTAAAAAGTTAACATTTTGCTCTTGGTAAGTATGAAACACGCCTTGCTGGCACCCCTCGCTAGTAAATGCCTGATGCGAGCTAAATTACATTGTATACGAGGTGTGTTAAAGAAAGGTGAATTATCAAATTCCACGAGCCATGTACATTCGACTTTCGATTATTATTTTTTTTTTTATGTTGGTACACTGGTCTCAAAGATGTACTGACGGTTTTATCCATATACCATGTTCAGTTTGTTTGTGAGAGTCATAAATAAGGCAAATGTTTTGCGTGTTCGGCGATTTTCTGCTAGCGAAAAAGATGGATCAAAGAAGTTGCACCAAATATTGTGTAAAGTGTAAGTGCTCAAAAGCACTAGAAATGTTGACAGTGGCATACAGTGCGAGTACTCTGAGTCAAAAAAAAAAATGTTTACAAGTGGTATAAGCTTTTCACAAAAGGTCGAGAAGATGTGAATGACGACGTTCGCTCTGGACGCCCCAGCACATCAACAACCGATGAAAATGTTGAGAAAGTGAAGAAAATTGTTATGGAGAATCGTCGAATCATAATTAGAGAAGTTGTTGAGTATTTCGACATATCGGTCGGCTCATGCCTGGAATCTTTTTGGAAATTTTGGCCATTAGGCGGAGAAAACGCCCGGAATTGTGGAAAAAAATTAATGACTTTTGCATCATGATAATGCTCCTGCTCACTCATCTTTGCTTGTGAGAGATTATTTGGCCAAAAAACAAAACAGTTATCATGCCTCACCCACCGTATTCACCAGATTTGGCCCCCTGTTATATGGCAAATTTAGCCGAGTTTGGTATAAACGGTTCGAAGATATGGAAGTAAGGATATGCGGGCTAAATCGATCATTTGTGTGGGGGACACCTGAAGGGGCTTGGTCACTTGATCGATTTGCCGCCGATATTGTGTACCAAAATAGGTATGGCAATACGCTCTGTTTCATTTTGAGATTCTAGTTTGGAAAAGTTCAACGAGTGCCAAAGTTAACTAAATTTAATGCAACTGAATGAATGGTAGGAAGCCAAGAATATGTGGATTACATTTGCTATTTGTGTGAGGATTTTTTTTAATTTTACCTGAAATTATGATATTACGAACAAAAATTTGGTTGCAGATTACAGATGGGGAGTCACAGCGAGGAAATTAAATTTCGGAAAATAGGTACCGCTGGGCCGCGTAATTTTGGTGCAAGTAGCTCGGAAAAAAAGGTGGCAACCTTGTAAAACATATGTTTTAAGTTTCAAGGCGTCTTTCAGTATTTTTATTTAGGCCATCAAAAGTAAACAATCTCAGTGACTTGGTAAAAATTGGTCATCGTTATGTAATTCAATATTTCCATTTGAAAGATCGCAGCCCAACCAATATTAAAGGCCAGCTAAATTCTACTCTAGGAAAGTCTGCTCCTCCATTTACGACTGCAAAATATTGAGTAGCAATGTTAAAACAAAGCCGAATGAGCTCTCAAGACGAACACGGTAGTGGTCGACCAACTGAGGTGTCTACGCCAGACACGGTTAAGAAAAACTGGAAAATGGCATTAGATGATGGTCGGCTGGCGGTGCATTAGATGGCCGAAATGATAGATATTTCAAAACATGCTATGCACTCTATATTGTATTGGATGATTTGAAGATGAGGCAGCTGTGCGCAAGATGGGTGCAGCGTTTGCTTTTACTACATCAAAAACAGCGCCGTAAATATGTTTCAGTGGAGTGTTTGGCAATGTTTCATTGTAATAAAGCCGAATTTTTGCGTCGGTTTATAACCATGGATGGGACATGGGTCCACCACTCCATACCTGAGATGAAGAAACAGTTAAAGCAGCGGGCTGAAATGGAAGAATCGTGTCCAAAAAAGGCGAAGGGCAGGTGAGGCCTCTGTTTTTTTGTTGTTTTTTTTTTTATTTTGGGATGTGAATAGAATTATTTTTATTGATTATCTTCAGAAAGGAAAATCCATCAACGGCGAATATTAGGAATTATGATGAAATTATGAAAAAAAAGCCCGCATTTGGCGATAAAGAAAGAGTTGTTTCATTAAGACAATGCTCCAGGTCACACATCCGCTATTGCAATGACCAAAATTAATAACTTAAAGTTCGAAATGCTTCATCACGCACCTAACTCATCAGATTTATCTCCCTTGGATTATTTTCTATTTGCAAACTTAAAAAAATTGGTCGGTGGTAAAAGATTTGCCGACAATGAAGAGGTAGAGTCTGAGTCTAGAGTCTTACTATAAACAGGGTACAGAAGTTATTGAATATCGTTAGAAAAAGTGTATCGAGCTAAATAACATTGTTTCCCAGTTTTTGTGGTCTTCTTTATTAGATCGGCTAGTTTTGGGATCTCCCTCGTAAATTGCTGCTGTTTACGAATGCGAAGTTATAGGAAATAAACTGAATATCGGGAAATCAGGCAGAAGGCAGAATGGGTAGATATAGCCTTTTACAATATTCTGGTACGGTCAATCGAAATGTTAGGCTATGCAAAAAAAAACTTTAAAAGCTCGACGTCTTGGTGTCACTTATGAAGATGAATCAAAGGCTCGACGCCAAAATGTTTTAAAAAAAGGTTTTGTAACTATCAAAACACGAATTTGAATTGTTTTTATTCTGATCACTCATATTTGTTTATATGTATGTATTTGTATTTAGTAAATGCTATTTGCATGATTTCATATAGAAGAAGAAATTACTAATTCAATTCTTTGAGAAACCTGAAATTTTCTGTGCAAAATTCCTTCAGCAAGCATGTTCCATAGATCTTAGAAAAGTAACCAAATTTTAGAAACCAAACCGGAATTATCCCCAATATCGGATTCCTCCCGGAATCATACTTAGCAGATTCGAATATCTAAATACTCGGAAGTTCACATCACTAGATAACATTCAATATTGGTTTAGATATAATTTTGAAATGTGTTGAGTGAAGTGTATAAGCAATACTTTCAATTAATCTACTTATTGTTGCCATTGGCCGGTTTTTAGGAAAAAATTCTGTAATTAATAACCCCAATGTGTGCATCTGACGCTATATTTTGAGGCTGTGTTCTAATTTTACATAGTAAATAATATGCAAATATTGCTACCATCAAAAGTGTAATGATTAGACAAATCAGCGGAGTGCCGTTGCTGACATCTACTGCGTAATGAACTGTCATTTTTCATCTTTTGATAAAATTTTTATATGTATAGGTATATGATTTATGACTTACGTGTGTTAAGTCCGTACGCGCATTATAAATAACTTTATGGCTTTCAAGGATGCTTTTTCTATTGTGGTTGTAAAAGCAAGCAGAAATATGACATATTTTGAAACAACAAAAATAACTTAAACCCAAATGCAAAGATGAGCAGTTAAACAATATCCCCAAGGCCAATATCACAACTTGGAAAATTACGTATAGTGTTTAGGTGTCGTTTCTTTGTATATCTCTGCAAAATAACTTGATTTATGTATAAACTTGTCATCTCAGTCTTTGGTATGTATCTTAACAAGATACTCTCACATGCAAATATTATTAAACTAAATATACTGTTTAGAATCTATGACGAAAATCTAGTTACAAACAAGTTTATGCCAGATCTTAATGACGTTATGTGCAACATCATGCAGGCGCTCTGCATATTTCTCTATATAGCATCCGTCAATCAAGGACTTTGTGTATTGCAACAACAGAAACAAAAACAAAAACCTATGCACACCTAACGAAATATTCTAATAAGCTTGGAAGCATACAATAAACTTACTGTTTGTTAAAAAAAATTCACTACACACAAATTTCCTAGAATTTGTTTAGTCGAAGCAAAATGCGATAGCCTCCTTTCTATTCTTTCTGAGTTACATAATTATGACGTAGTTTCCCATGTAGGACATTCCAGACGAATGCCATGTCTTAAGGCAGGTACTATGTTCACTTTTCGCATTGAAACTCCGTATCAAAAACAGCTCGTGAAATTTGAGGCTAAATTTTTCAACTAGACATTATTAAGTTTTTTCGCGGGAAACATTTTTTTAGTTGGCAATGCAGATCTTGTTTTTATTAGTTTCCAACACTGAAATCGGAATAACATAATTTTTGTGGACTTGTAAAATGAAATAGTAGTGAAAATCGACATAATTTTACAATTTTACTAATATATTATCGAACCTATTACAACGAAAAAATATAATTTGTTCAGTACAGAAAATGCTGCCCTCTAAATTTTTCACAAGCAAACAATGTCTAGCGAAATTTTTTCCTCGAGAAAGGAACACCTAGCTTCAGATAGCGAGACTAAATGTCCGAAGGAGTAAACACGTAGAAGAAAACTTCTAAATTGTCATGTGTTTTTCGACCAAATATATTTTAAAACTTTGTAATCGGTTGAGTTTTGTCCATTAGGCTGGTAAACACGATATGGCAAATCTTCGTGAAATTTCATAGAATCTGATACGCCTAATGTTTTTGCCAAACTATAGCCGAGAATAACAAATGGTCTATATTGGTCCACCGTTTTTTCTAACAATACTTGAAAAAGTGTGGAAAAAACTACTGATTAACCACGACCCTTCTGCTACTTTACATGCACACGACCCATTTAACACATTTATTCTTAGGTTCATATCTTTTAATTATACTAAATTAAATCACGTTAGGTGTTTGCTTAAGCAGAGTCAGAGAATGAAAATGGGTAGTATTATCATTAACGGCCAAAAATGTGACACACAGAAGGAAGCGCCTAAAATACCAAGTATCTCCGACCAAATAAATTTTATGATTTTTTAAGCAGATTGAGAGGTTTCCGTCTGTCTGTCTGGGCGGCTGGCTATCTGTAATGGTGTCTTCCACATAAATGGCCTAGTTAGCATATACAAGTAAATTCTTAGATTCACATCTCACTAAATTTAGTCAAATTTGGTAAACCCTGAGCGTTTACCAAAGTAGGTGTCAACATGAAAATGGACAACACTGCTACACCTCTTCTGGTACCTCCCATACAAGTTGGCGATTTCTGAAATTCACTCTTTCTTCCATAATTTCCAATCAACTGCAGTCTGTAGCTTAAGTTCTTGTAGAATATGTTGACTTTTAATTCTTTAATTACTGACTTGGCCCGTATGTTTTTAGTTTCTTACGTTACTAGTAGTTGTACAGAACTCAGTTAAATTTGGGGCACATCGTGCATTTGGTGAATTACGTTCTCGGAATAAATACGGCGGGAATTCTGGCAATTAGATTGCGCTATAATGCTTCTTTGGTAACTCCCATATAAATTACATAACTTTTATTCAATTGCACTAAATCCAGTATAATTTAGCACGCATCGGTCATTTAGCTAACTTAGTTCTGCGAAAGAAAATGGCACAGAATTTTTTATCACTTCCATTCTGGCACCCCTCACACTTTTGCACCACGCAATATGATTTTGGGTGTTGTTATATGTAGTCAGATCACCTGACTAAATGTTTCATACACTGTATTAATTTATAATCCTTGGCAAAACTTGGTCAAAATCGATCAAGTAACCACACCCATTCCGTTGACTCCCGCATAAATCAAGGGTTTAATTCATATAATAATAGTTTTACCTCTTTAAAAGGTTGCACTGTTTGGTCCCCGATATGCTCAGCTCTGAGAATCAAACTGGACTGCACACCCCTTCTAGTACCTCCCATTTTCCCATTCCAATTTATCAATTCATTGAAATTGTAATTTTCTTGCGTAATCCCTAATACGTAGATGGGAGCAACCTAAATATTTGTCAATTGTATAGGTAACTCCTTGCCATAATTTAAATTCGACCATATAATCCACATATCACAAGTTTAATAACTTGTACCAGATTACTCTAAATTTAATACAATTTAGCACGCATTTTAGCGTCCTTAATTCTGCGAATGAAAATGGACTGCACCTCATGGCGCATACGATACCATACATTCAAATTGTTCCATTTAGTAAAAAGTATTCCTCTTTAAGTTTTAAGTGGAGGGCTTTAGTAAGTTATAATTTTTGTTTGCGTCTTTTATCGTGTATACAGAGAATTTATCATGTCCCTTCTGGAAGTGGCACTGGCACTGAGCACACTTGTCTAAAATCTAAAAAAACATTGAGAAAAGCTACTCAATTCACTTTAGAGATATTTCTTTACTGCTTCAAATTTCAGCTGCCATTTTCTTACATTAATATGGAACAGTTGCTGCTAATTTTAAAAATAAGTGAATTACTGAAATTTGAGATAAAATCAGTTGAAAGTCTGATTGAATTATGTACATTCTGTCTATTTATATTCAGTCTGCTAATATCTGTGCTAATAGGAAAACTCGGAATTTACTGAAAAATGGCAAAAGAAACAACAAATAAAAAAAAGTTTGCAAGTTTTTGTTTTTCGAATAATTTTAAGTGCATTTTCTTTTGACAAGATTGTTCTTTTTATTACGTGATGAAATGGACTCATCAAATTTCCACTTGAGTTAAATTACAGTTACAGATTTAATGAAGCAGATACTTTTAACTTTATGATGTAAATTTAAATATCGTAACTTTGTAATATACTTATATGTATGATTTTGGCCTGAAGTGCGTTTTTATTAAAATAGTTAAATATATTTGAACACAATTTCTAGTCTAAACATAAATATATATCACTTAATTTTAAAAGTAATATTCATTTGCTCTGAATTTGTTTACCTAGTAGTTGGGAAAGTAATAGCAATTATTAATGCTTAATTGCACATTAAAATGACTGACCATTTGTCTAGTGAACTTAGTTAATTTTCATAAAGCTGCATGATGAAAATACAAAAAAATTGAACTGTGTCACGCTCATGGTTGCCTACAAGGCACGTTTTTTTTTGGCTCGACCAACTGTTAATTTGAATATTTTAATTGGGTTCTTCGTATTTGGTTAACCGCCAACTTTTCTTTTTGGTTAATCTCATATTTTGCTTTACATAATATAAAGCTAGCTTAAAGTTGAAAAAACTTAAGGCTAACTATATTAAAAAGAATTAGTCATGGCTACCAGGGCCTTCAGCTAACATAGTAATATTTTAACGTACAAGATGAGAAGTATTAGAATATAAAGTTTTTTTAACTAACTTAAATTTTAATGTACAAGTTCGATTTTTGATGAAATCTAAAATTAATTTTATATTTCTATTTGAGAGATTAGCAATGAGAGTGATGGGGTCTTCATTAGCGAATGTTGATAATATCTGCTGGCTAAGGAAGGTGCATGTAGAAATGATATGGCTGATGTCAATACAAGCACTATTACATAAAGGACAAATATTGCTCAAACCCTTATCTATATAATGTGCATTTGCAAAATTGGTTTGACCAAGACGGATCCGAGTAAATTTGATTTGCTCTAAGCGTGAAAACTCTTTCTGTGTTGAGTTTTTCAAAAATTCAGTCGTAGAAATGTAGTTCGGGTTGAAGTTCTTATACCAGTTCCATGTACGATTTAATAGGACTAGATGTTTCCGCATCAATTCCTTCCGCAGTTGTAAGGTTATATCACTGCTGTTATAGTTGGGGTTATATACCAAGGGGAGAGTGGTTGAGAGGTTAGCCATTGAGTCGACTTTTTCATTACCTTTAATGCCAGTATGATTAGGTATCCACATTAGCTATGTTATGGGGAATTTGTCAATAATTATGCTTCGGGTTTTAACAGCGTAAGAATTGTTATTGTTGACGTTAGATACAGCATTTAACGATGAAATTCAAAAAGATTAAAGTATCTTCTTACTTCAAATAAGTAAGAAAATTATCCGACAAAATTTGTGTACTTGCTTTAAGTACTTGCTATTCTTACGCGTACTTAAATCAAGTAAAGTTTAGTAAATTAAGTTTCGCTTACTAGTTTCAAGTAAAATTTGCAAGTATTGTATAGATTTGGTATACTAACTTAGAGTATGTTTTCAAACCAAATTGCCTTCGTTTTTTTGAGTGTAGTTTTGAAATGTTTGCACACCTGTTAAATACTTATACTCGTCAGATTTTCCACATACTTCAGGAAGAAATGTAGAGTTTTCAATAGTTTTCAATTTAGTTCAATTAATATTCAGGCGAAAAAAATTTTCTTCAGCCATTCTTTGCATTGTGACGGTCTTCTTAGATATCCAGAATTTTGGCAAAAGATTTCATACAAATTTTATAATTAAAATTCTTGAAGCCATTAGGTTCCACTTCGCACATACCAATTTTTTTCTTTTTTCAATTAATTAATCTTTATTATCGATATTTGTAATACAATATCGATAATAAAGATTAATTATATTATTATTAATTGGCTTATTAATTAATTTAGACCAATATAAAATATTATTATCACTTATACAATTGTACAACAATTACAAATAATCTTATTCCTGATATTAATCCTGCGAAGCCATACGGCTTTTCTGCAGGTGATAACAGAAAAATTTGATTATTTCCAATATTTTTAGTAACATGGCATTAAAGTCAGTCCAGCTGACCTATTTTTTATATTTTTTTGCTTGTAATTCAGTTTGAAATAAAATTTACATGCAATTTATCTCAATTCCCTTTAAAATTCAATACTTATTTATATTTATAGCAATTATTGCAGATTTAAAAAATGCTCTTTTAGTCATTTCTTTCTGCTCATCTTATTGTTAACATTTAATAAGTTGATTGGTAACTCATTCATGGCTGTTGGCAGTGTCACTGCTAACGAGTTTTTACCGTCGTCGTTTCGGTAGATGGGATTTTGTACCTCCCTTGTTCTCTTCTCCTGGTGTTCTGTGGATGGTCAGTGCATTCAAGGAAGTTGGTGTTGTTGCAGAATTCGTTAATTATTATTGTTTATGTTTTGTATTGTATTGTATATGTATTGTATTGTTTATGTTTTTATACTGAGTATTCTCAGGCTTCTGTAAAAACTGTTATTACGAGTAGTTTGTTGTATATTGTTGGTAATAAATTGATTCCTCTATTGATGATTTCATTTGGTGAGCTGCTGTGAGTACGTATCGTGTCACTTATATTCATATTAGAGTTTGTCTTCATCTTAAGTGTATGTTAATGGTTTTTGTGCAGTAATTTGAACAGACTACTCTGCACTGCAGCAGACGTCAAGACGTTGCTCTTCCCCAGGTGGTTATGCTGTGTCTTAAATATGACTCGGCTAATGAGAAATAAGCTTGTCTGCGTACTTTATATGGAGAGCAATTGCTTAGGTGGTACAGGGCTTATGCCGTTTTTCGTAGTTTCTTCTTCAAGTACTCTGTATGTGTTTTCCATTTCAGGTGTTGATTTAAATTCCAAGATATTTGTATGTTTTACATATTCGATGTGAGT
Source organism: Philornis downsi (assembly GCA_019455685.1). Lineage (NCBI taxonomy): Eukaryota > Metazoa > Arthropoda > Insecta > Diptera > Muscidae > Philornis > Philornis downsi. The sequence continues at coordinate 5,547,009 of JAHXMU010000095.1, forward strand.
AGAGCATGTTTCAATGTTATGAGCATATGAGTTATGTAGGCAATTCAAGTTATGGATTGTAATTTTGATATCCGTCTGTGGCATGTATCGGGGTCTAAAGTGCATAAGTTTAGTTTTAGAGGATAAGGATAAGTTTTCTACAAATTACAGTTATTATTTACGGTGTTCAGAAGACTGTACCATTGACACCAGTGTGAGCATTGAGGAAAAGTTTTTCGCAAAGAATGTAAACGCAAAAAACTGTAGGACTTTAGGCCTTATTAACAAATCGGGGAACTATTAGTGGCAAATTCTTTCACATTACTCAGAGATATCCCAGAAATTAGTTCATGTGACATATAATTAGATAATTTTTTATTTACATAGACATGAATATGTACATGTTTATACCTTAAACAGAGGAAACGACACTACAAATAACTTGGTACGAAAAAAAGTAAAACACAAAAAGAAGAAAGCGTTTAAAGTGCCAGATTGACTAATATGTTCCATTACTTTCTAATTTTCGATTGACTGGCTGGCTAGCATGACAAATGTGGTAAATCTCTATGAAACTTCTTAAAACTTGGCGATGCCTGATATTTTGCCATGTAGTAGTTGGTGGTGGCAAATCGGCACTCCTCTTGTTAGCTCCTGCACAAGTTAACCGATTTTCTAAAATAAAATGCATTCCTTGAACCTAATAATTCATAGGTTGTGTAGCTTTATTTATAATGCTTAGTGAAACCATCCAGAAATTGACATATTAATTTGTCCCTTCTATTACTGGCCGTACAAGTGAGCTTTTTAACTTTTTCTTAGCTTCATATCTTTTAACAAGTTCACATGAAGTTAGTCGAATTTAGTAGACACTTGATAAAGTTATTGCTTCTAATGAAAATGTGTGGCATTGTTATACCCCTTCTACTAACAACAAAAATAAAATACTACAACGCATCAAGGCGATCGACTCTCAAAAATTTATAGGTGGCTGTGTGCGGGGTTATACCCGCGATTATGCGAAGAGCAGTCGCGAGTACTAAACATTGCTTTACGATCGGCAGCATACCCGTTCTAATACCTCCCGCAAAGATTGGCTGCTTTTAGGAAATTTTGTCTTTCACTTTTAATCCGCAATATGTTGACAGCAACAACTTACATTTTTATCGATAGAATTGCATTATAATGCTTGGTAAAATCTGAAAACGAAAGGCATTGCAAATCTTTTAGAGTGCTACATATACAAATTGGTCGTATTGACATAATTTAATGGTTCCTCCATAACTTCAAAATGAATATCATAAGCGGGTTATAGTTTTAATTTTTAGCGAACTTTAATTCTAAGCATTTTTCAGTGTTCACCACGCCCCTCCTGACAGGCCACTCACGTTTAAACCATCGCTAATGGGCCTTGAGTGAACGTATGTGTTAACATATGAATTTGTATTTAGACTATCAAATGAAATCTAATTTATACAATTAATTCTAATTTATATACACTTTTGTATCGATTGATATGCTAACCACTAAACATATCAAAAGAAGAAAAGAATGAAGTCATTTAGAGATATAGTTTCCGGGTAGGGTTCGACTCTAGTTAAACTTCCAAAATTCCGATGACGAACCCCAAAAATTATTTCGTAAATATATCTGGAAAGTTTTCCAAGATAAATTGACAAGTGCTGTAAATAGGGAGGAACTGCAAGTTAGAAGTTTATCTTCGAATTTGGGATGATTTGGAATGAACACCAAATATATCTCCATCGCTTCGATAAGATTCGTAAGCTACATAAGTCTCATCAAAATAAAATAGATTTTTTTTTCTGTGAAGATAACAAAAACAACATACTACTGAAAATGTTTTTTAATTGTGAATTCCTTACTTTATGACCCAAAAACCTGTATTATGCATTATTTTGGCGTAAACTTTACATTTCTGCACGTAAATGAAAAACAAGAGACAAAAGTAATCTATAATCTATCTATTGGTCCTGTATAAGTAGCAGTTCAGAACAATTATAGAAATTTGTACAATAGTATCAGTGTCAAAATTATCCCACATTCTGTGATTATTAGTAAGCTGCAAAGCTTAAGTTTTTATTTATAATACTAAGATATATTAGTTTATATAAGTTAATGTAATTCGATTAAATAAGCACACCCTTTTTGATACTTCCCACATAATTGATTGATTTAACCCGTGTTTTCCTGGAATCGTATCTTTTAAGTAATTCAACTGAGTTCAGTCAAATTTTTCACATATCATCCGTTTGGTAAACTTTGCTCTGAGAATAGAAATGGAGATTATTGCTACACCCGATTTAATCGTCCATACAAGTCGACCGATTTAAGGAAACTCAATTTATTTGCCGTGATCCCCAATTCGTAGACTTGTTTTTTCAATAACTTTATTTCAGCTGATTGCAAAAATGGACAGCGTAACCACACCGCTTCTGGTACCTCCTATACAAATTATTTTTTAATTACTATTTAATTCATGTATTCCTGGATTCATATCTTTCATTCATTTGTACTAAATTCAACATAATTTAGCACTTAGATCCGAGAAACATATTGCAGCGCTCCTTGAGAAATCACACATGGAAATGTGTCAATCACTGTTGTCAATTTAGCTTTTTCAACCTGCTTAGCTGACAAAAAATTGATTCAGCTTTAAGCTTTTTTCTTTTTCACCATTTTTGTCTTTTTTTTGACTTTTTTCATTTGTCGCTAAAAATGTTATTGAAACGCATTTCAGCATAAAAACATTTTGAAATTATTCTACTAAAAATTACTACAGTAGCATTCAACTTAAAGGAACACGATGTGCTTACGAAACAATCTTATGGCGTTGAAAAAAAAACCTTTGCGGATAAATTAAAGAATCTTAAATGCAGAACCCCAGTTTTCGAGCCATTGACATTGAGATGAAACAAACCCCTTTTTATTTGTTGTGAAGTAGCTCGGCGAAATTTCTACTATAAATTATTTAAACAGAAATCTTTGTGTAAAAAAAATGAATATTTTAATCGGATTTTAATATTAAAACCGTTTGGTAAAACTATGAAGTGTTATTTATTTAGTGAAGCTTTGCCATTTACGAACAACCGAAAAACGCGCAAAAATAATTGAAATTTACTACAAAGGTGGTTCCGGAAAAAGTGACTATTTGGTGCGCGCTATGGTGTGGGGGTGTTATTAGTCCACATTTTTTTCAAAAACTACGTCTAAAGAATGCATTGCTGCAACCAATCCAGAGGCTGTCATTTAATTAACATTGTACTTCGCACATAATGACAAAGTCCAAGCGTTACAATGAGATTAAAGTGTCATCGAAATCAGAGGTTTATGTGTGTTCTATAATATTTATCTTTACTTGTGAAACCGAAAAAAGGGTAATCCGATATATTAACAAATGTAAAAATAGTGATTGTAGTACCTTAAGATTGGTACTAAAATCTGATACAGAAAACCTAATTAAATAATGCATCCAATGTTAAAGTTTGTGATAGAATGCTAAAAAAGACCAACAGTGTTGGACAAATTTTAATACCATTTTTATGGCCGTGTGTCACTTAATTCACACTGTGTGCAAAACACCGAAAAAATGTCAACTTATCGGATCAAATGTGAACTACCCTGGAAAATGGCTTTCAAGTCACCATTTACTCTAGATTTTTGCAACAATTAAGATAAGTTCGCTTTGGTTAAGAATATTCAATATAGTGCAATATTACTATTTGCTCTGCTGAGTACAAAATGTTCTATATAAATACACATTTTTTTTTTATCTGAAACCGTTCAGAATTGAAATCTTGTTTTTTTTTTGCTTTTTTGCGAAACTTTTTGATTTTTTTCTTGAAATCATCAATTTTAAGCAACACTTTAGCCAATTAATCAAACATCTCTTTATTTTCTAAGCAGAAGTTATGACTACAGTGCCTACAGGACTCTAACTGGAATGTTAGGACAGTAATGCTTGAACCAACTGAATTTTATAGGGGAGCAGCTTCAGTCTCTCTGCGAAATGTAGTGTAATGTGAACAGACTGACTGGAAGACTCTCCTCCATGTTTTCTACTGTTATCTCGTAGATGACATTGGTCGCATGGATTTTGAATTTTCTAGTCTTGTAACAATGTCTTCAAACTTTTTGACCATTTTCTGAATAATTGGCGAAACCTCGAACATAAATTTTCTCCATAAAGCAAAGTTCTGCATCTAAAAAAATTGTTATGAACAAATTCCCTTGACATCTAGAATGTTGAGCATTATTTCAAGTTCAAAGCAATTAAACGTTCATATCCATCACTGTATAGTTGAAGAACATTAATCGTATTATGTAAAAGTATATCAGCATGAAAAACTTTAGTGAAGGAGAACATTTTTCAGGTGAACGATCATGGTAAAACGTTTCAGGCATTAATAAGGACTGGAAAAGTTGAAGAGCAAAATTTAACTAGTAGAATTTGTAATGTTAACTAATTAATGAATCCATTGGTTATGCAGTTTATACAAGCGTTAAGGTGTGCGTATCAGCGTCTTAGTTTTTGAATAAACGCTGTTTTCTATTAATAGTATCGTATTTTTTCGATCTAGTATAAATATAAAATATACAAAATATTATTATTATATATATGTATGTGTATAAGAGACTGATATAATGCTGTGACGCATATTAAAATGTTTATACAAACTGCTGATTATTATTGACAACTCTCATGATACTCAACTGTAAACAGACTGATTAAATTGCAATATCCATTTGAAATATGAATTTGAATTTGACCAATTGAAATTGCTATTATTATATTGCTATAATTAATAACATAGTCCAATAGTGTGTTTATTGTTTTGACTAATAAACCTCTCAGTTTGCCCCTTATCATCGCAAAGCCTAAGCAGATTTTATCTTGTTGTTGAAATATAATCCTATGTTTATTTTTGTACCTATATATTATAAGCGTAAATGGTAAAATAAATTTTTACACCATATAAGTGTTTTCACTTTTCACTACTTGCCGCTTAGAAGTTAAGGCCTTGAAAACATTTGTTGTGCCATATTTATATCTTGAGCCGGAGGAATGAAGGTTTATTTATTTTTATCATTTGATTGGCACGACTTTTTAAGGCGATTAAGCGATGTCCCACTGTCTAGCTAACTGGGCTGCTAGCTGGCTGGTGAACACGATAACTGCCAAAAATCTCTACAACTTGTTACATTCTAACATTTTCCAAGATCGTAGCTAGGTATTGCAGATGGGCTACATAGCCCAACTAGTTCTGCTACCTCACATTCAAATTCGTCAGTTTTCCGAAATTCGACTTTCTCCCTGTAACTCCTCATCAATAACATGCAGCAAACCAAATTTTTGTCCCTTGCATTGCATCACAATTCCAGGTAAAATTAAAAAAATCGACCCATTTCCAACTCGATTTTACTTAGATATTGTAAGGCTTATATTGTTACGACAGCACGTACCCTATGTAAGCCAAAGGCGAGCACTCAAAAGCTAAGTGAATCAGGTGATCGCACCGTGCGTATGCCTTTTGAATAATTCACATAATTTGAAGAAGAGAAAGTGCATCGAATTGCATCGATGAAGAGCAATAATAAATAATAAATGAATGAAATAATAAATTATAAACGTTTCCAACGGAAACTAAAGATCATGTGAATAAATTAATAATTTGCAAACTTTATAAAGAGAAATTAGAGACCATGGGGATGAATTAATAAGTTTGTAAATTATAAAATTGTAAATATTAACGAAAAGAAAGAATGAAACATAAAAGTAAACCAAAATATTGTTAACCCTCTGCAACTGACGTGCTCTAATTGTAACAATGTGACTGACATGGGGTCCGGCAGACCTCATTTTTAAATCGATATCCCATGTTGAAGTTTTTGACTGGCACCTTCTTGGCGCATTTATTTACAACAGTAAATAGTTTTGAATCTAGCATAGGTTAAAAATTTCAAATAAAAGACGTTTTTTTTTCAAGGTATGGTTTATTTCATTTAGTTCTATAATAACAAAAACAAAAAATACTCTTCTCTTAAAAACAAAAAAAAAAAAAAAAACAAATATTCTTACCAATATTGAGGAACTTCTTTTTTTACCTTAAAAAACACTTATCAAATAAGTTTTGTTTTGATTTTCAGCTAAAACGTACGGTTAGATCAGTACATGTTCAGTCTAAAAATTTCAGTCTTAAAAATTACATTTTTCTTGGCAGTTTTCGCAGAGTGAATTGGAACACTGCAAAGCAAAAGGTTTTAAACAGGAACAGCAGTTGTATTTTGTTTTTCTTTGTAATTTAGATGGACATACATGACACAGTTTTCTTCTACTGATCAAAAAATTTTGTCCAAAGGCAAACATAACTTTCAAATTTTGTGAAAGTTACAATGTTTGGTAGTCTTAGAATATTATGAGCTGACACTGTAGAATGTCTTGGACCCTCCTGATCAGACTATACAAAGCCATTTTTACATCGGTAAAAATTCTTACTTATGGATTCTCTTTGAACTTCCGCAAAGCTACTACCTTCCTCTTGAAAACCCGCTTCCAGAGAAATTTCGTCGTCCTAAAATATATTTTGTTCTGATTCAAAATCTGGATCATTTACATCATCGCCGCTGCTGAAATCTTCGCCCTCTTCATCAAGTTCTTCGAGCCACTCAGTTATTTGCTTTTCGCTGCTTTTAAAAGTTCCAGCTGATGTTCTTTAACAGGATGTCATTTCCTCTGAGCTTACTGTCTGCAAAAATATAAGTGATAATAATAGCCAAAATACAATTTTACTGCTCTGAGGTCTGAGAGACAATATGTAATTTTA
>JAHXMU010000095.1:5568829-5631813 GCA_019455685.1 Philornis downsi
GTTTTGAAGAGACCGGTTCAACATTTAAACCACAAGCAAATGGTCGCGCAAGAACATCTAGGACCGAAGACAATGTTGAGAGAATCATGAAGTCAGTACGAGGAAATCCACAAATGTCGACTCGCAAGAGATCGTCTGTCTTACAATTATCGCGACGAAGTTTGCAACAAATTTTAACATTGGATCTTAAACTGCATCCATATAAGCTGCAATTAACACAAGAATTGAAAGAGTCTGACTTCACAGCAAGGCTCGCATTTGCTAATGAAATGCTTAATCGATTTTCCAATTTTGGCAATATCCTTTTCTCTGACGAGGTGAAAATACCAAAATCAAACACCAGAAACCATTGCATAGGCCTCAAGTGACAGTATGGGCAGCAATCTCATGCAGAAGAATAATTGGTTCTTTTTTCTTCGAAAATGCGCGGGGCCAAAACGTCACGGTTAATACGGAACGCTATGTTGAGATGTTGGACGGATTCTTGGCTCCAGAAATTGAAAGTTCAAGAATAGTGAAATGCAGAACTTGGTTCCAACCAGATGGAGCTACCTGTCACACATCAAATGACTCCATGGCGGTGGTGAAGCAGATGTTCCCTGGCAGACTGATTTCGAAAAGAGGTGATATCCCATGGCCCCCACGTAGTCCAGACATGACGCGTCTTAAGTTTTTTTTGTGGGGATACCTCAAACACAAAGTCTACAGTAATAATCCAAAAAACATCGTTCACCTCAAGGAGAATATCCGTGGTGAAATGACAGCCATTACACCAGTATTACTGAAGAAAGTTTTCAATAATTTTCGTTTGCGGTTAGAGGAGTGCCGTCGTAGAGAGGGTCACTATTTAGATGATATTATTTTTAAAAAATAAACTCCATTTATTACTGTGAATTGTAACCTTAGATTTATTTTAACCATACCTTTTGTATTTATTTTTTAATCTATTTTTTAAATATGTACGTTCTATTGCGCCACCGTGTATAATCAAATTAACTAAAAAGTGGTTTTTTAACAATAAAGACCAATGAGAGGTGGCAGTCTTTCCCATTTCCACGACTTGAGAAAATATTCCAAAAAATATATTACAAACTTCAGTTGTCATCAGTAATAATTTACTTCATTTGTTGCATCTCAAACCAGCCATTCAGGTTAGCGGATATGACCCGATCAACCTTGACACAAAAATTGTCTTAATATAACCGTATTTTTTCATAGCTTACACTATCACCCTAAGGAATGAATGTGTATAACTTAAAATATTAAGATTTAAGATTATTTAATTTATTAGTTGATTGAGCCATGCCTTTCTGCAGGGTCCGTCGGGAAGGTATACTAACCTTTTTGTTTATAATTTTTGATTAAATGAAACAGAATGGATCTTATATTGATAAATGTTTTATTTAATGTCGGCAATTATGTATGGAATACAATATCAGATAAATGTCCGCCTCTGTTAGCTTCACAAATGCGAGCCCTTTGGAGCACATTTTTCATTACATTCTCACACATTTCACGCGGTATGTCATTAATTTCATCACAAATATTTTGTTTGAGTTGCTCAAGCGTTTCTGGTTTGTTTGCATAAAATTTTGCTTTTCAGATATCCCCACAAAAAGAAGTCCGGAGCAGTCAAATCAGGCGACCGTGGAGGCCAATCATCATCACCATTTCTTGAAATGACTTATTGTGGAAAGAGGTCTCGCAGTAATTCCATTGTAATCCTGGCTTTATGCGATGTGGCACCGTCTTGTTGATACCACATGTGAATCAAGTCCAAGGCATGAAGTTGTGGCGCTAAAAAGTTTTGAATCATATTATGATATCGCTTCCCCTTGACAGTTACCGTTACGCCGATTTCAGTTTCAAAGAAGTAAGGTCCAATGATTCCGCCTGACCAAATTGCACAGCAGACTGTCGCTTTTAATGGATGCAAAGGTGACTGATGAATAATTTGACGTTTTTCCACTGCACAGAACTGACTATTCTGTTTTTTCACATATCCATTCAAATGAAAATGTGCCTCATCACTCACAGGCGAGCTCTAACATCCTATTGGCATATGTACGGCGGCGTAAATGGTCTTGTGGAAGAAGCTCTTGTGTCAACTGAATCTTAAATGGAAACAAATGTAAATCCTTGTGCAAAATTGTGGCCAAAGTTGTTCTTTGAAAACCAAGCTCCTGGACACGGCGTCGAATTGGGGTTGATGGATTGTTTTGAACACTTTCTTGAGCAGCAGTAATGTTTTCAGCCGATCTTGCAGTACGTTATGGTTCATGCTTAGCCCAATCAGCTACAGACCCTCTTTCTTCGAAATCATTCACTACACTATAAATAGTGCGTCTTGTTGGCACGTTGTTTCTCCCAAAAATTTCACGTAACTTTCTCATCGTCACAGTAATCGATGATTGATTTTGATAAAATGTTTTAACGATCAAACCACGTTGATTTATCGAACATTTTTCCATAATAAATTTGCCACGTCTCTATTTCACGACTGCCAAATATGAACTGTCACGACTAATTTTTACAAAAAAAAAGTAGTATACCTTCCCGACAGACACCTTGTTTATGGCTCGACTGGCAGGCACGATAGCTGTCGTAAAGTTTTAATGCAAATGCACCATAATTGAGTGAGTAATAGCAGTTAATAAGCCAAGATTTCGCAATGAAAATTGACTGAGTGTGCACGTCATTTCTGATTCCTCTTACACAAGGTTACTGGTTTTGTATGAGCAAAAGTTTTCTTTTAATTTCTTAATAGAAGGCATCAGTAAGTTATAAACGTGCATTTTATACCTCCATTCGAAGAAATGAAGGTATATAGGTATATCAATTGAGACAGAAAAAATGTTATAGCCATAAGGTAACAAGTATATTAACTTAAAGGTTTTCAGTACTTTTTAAGTGAATTGAGCTCTGTTTGTCTTTTATGAGACTTCTTAAAATATAGCACAGAAATATAGCACGGAAATTATAATCGAGTACTATAGGCCCGGCCCGTATAAATGTACTCTTTTTTCAAAATTCTTCTATTCCCCGTAATTACAATTCGTCAACAGCAGCAAAATATATTATTGTCCACTATAAAACTTGAGAAAAATCGACGGAGTAGCAACGCCGCCTCTGATGCCTCCCATACAAATGATCTATAATCCAAATATTTTGGCTCAAAGTCTATCAAGATTTACACTGAATACAGACAAATTTTGCAAGCATCAAGCATATAAAATCTTAGTTCTAAAGACGAAAATGAACTGAAATCGTCCGATTTATCGAATTTAAATTTTGCTCTCTAACTCAAAATTCGCAGATTACAGCGACATTTTTTTGTCAGTTACATTACCTTATAGTACTTTGTGAAATATGTTAAAAATTCCGCCTCTTCTGGTTGATCCCGTGCAAAATATCTAATTTTACCCATATATTCCTAGGCTTATATTTTCCATTCAATTGTATTGCATTTAGTGGAAATTAACAAGCATCAGACTTTTATTGAACTTAGTTTTTCCAATGTAAATGACGTCGTTTGAAAATTGGAATTAATATTTTGTCCATTTTTGAATAAATTAACCTCCATCCCAAATAAAGATAACGCATTAAAATTTATCATAATTTAAGGGCCGAGCAACACAAATGTGCCTTGAGCTCTCAGTGTATCTCATGTATCCTGCAAAGGGACGACAATGAAAATCCGTCAATTTTTTCCATGTTTTATTAATTATCTCAGTAATACTCGATTTATTAATTTTCTCAATATACTCATATATAGTGGACGGTTAGTACATGTAACTATCTTGTATATGAAGCTGATATAATGCGTTTAATAAACTAAGTTCTGAGGATATAAATGGAGGACCGCTTCTGTATCTCCCCTACAAATTGGCTGATTTATCGAAATTAAAACTTTCCATTGCAATCTCTAATTCTTGCTAATTTTATATTCGCTTTATAAAAATTGTGTTGCTTGGTAAAATTTGAAAATCGGCGGCATAAACACTTTCAACCAACATTTTAGACCAGATCCATATTTTCCGCTTAATTTCATTAAATACAGTATAATTATGCGCACTTCAAGTGTTTAATAAATTTAGTCCTGTGAATGTAAATGGACTTCATTTCCATGTTCCTTGGGAATTGTAAATTAAATCTTTTATAATGTTTTGACTTATAGTATATTTGTTATAAGAAACTGGTGATTTACCTGCTCTTCCCGGCAACCCTTGCACTTTTGCGCAAATGCAATCAACTTTGATTAAAGATATACGAGGTGTGTTCAAAAATAAGGTGAATTTTCATTTTTCTCAAAAAATATTTATTTATTCATCAATTTCTATTTTATCTCCTTCAAAATAGTCCCCCCTAAAATATATAGTACACTTGTACCAGCGTTTTTTCCAATCCTCGAAGCAATTCTGATATACACTTTTTGGTATGTCCTTGAGCTCTCTCAGCAATTCGGGTTTTATCTCTTCAATCGTTGCCAAGCGCCGTCCTATCATGGATCTCTTCTATCTTGGGAACAGGAAAAAGTCACAGGGGTTAAATCTGGTGGCTGAGGCATGATAACGGTGTTGTTTTTGGCCAAATAATCTCTCACAAGCAAAGATGATATGATGCAAAAGCCATGCATTTTATTCACAATTCCGGGCGTTTTTTCCATATTGCTTCACGCAAACGGCGCATAACTTCAAGGTAATACTCCTTATTTACCGAACGACCTTGTGGTAAGAACTCCTGATGTACTACGCCATGGTAATCGAAGAAAACAGTGAGCAAACTTTGACATTTGATCGAACTTAGAGTGCTTTTTTGGTCTTGGCTCTACTGGAGTCTTCCATTTTGACGATTGGGCTTCGGTTCCGATGTCATAACCACACACCGATGATTCGTCACCCTTTTAAGCAAATCTGGATCATCGTTGCCATCATTCAAAAATTCCTGAGCGATGCTCATGCGACGTTGTTTTTGATCAAAACTCAGCAATTTTGGAACGAACTTCGCTGCCAGACGCTTCGTGCCCGAAATTTCCGAAAAGATTGCATGACATGAGCCAACCGATATGCCGACATCCTCAGCAACTTCCCTAATTGTGACTGGACGGCTCTCCATAACATTTTCATCAGTTGTTGATGTGCTGGGGCGTCCAGAGCGAGTGGAAAGCTTGTACCACTTGCAAACATTTTTTTTTTTTGACTCAGAGTATTCTCACCGTATGCCACTGTCAACGTTCTAAGTGCTTTTGAGCACTTAATTCCGTTTTTTACTCCAAATTTGATGCAACTTCTTTGATCCATTTATTTTCGATAGCAGAAGATCGCAGAACACGGAAAACACTTGTCTTATTTATGCCTCTCACAAACAAACTAAACATGTTATGTGGATAAAACCGTCATCATGTCTTCGAGACGAGTGTGTCAACATAAAAAGAAAATAATAATAATCAAAAGTCGAATGAAAATTCACCATATTTTTTGAACAGACCGCGTATGTAGGACAGTTGACTTGACTGAAATGTCTGCATTGATATTCTGTGAATAACAATGAGATTGGGTCTGAAAATATGTCATAACGGTTCACCTTTGATATAGCTCCAATACGTATGAACTCTTCAGGCTTGAGCGTAACATAATTTTCATCGAGATTGCATCATATTTCACACTCATATTTCAAATGGGTCTCCAAGACAGTTTTTTAGAAAATTTAATTTCATACGTATATTTACATAATTTACTCTGATACACAATTAAATGATCCAAGTTGGCGCATCCAGTTGTTTTGGTAGAAAATAACACAGTTCAATATATTCCGAATAGAAATTCTTAGCAAAAATAAATTATATTCAATCGAGCTAACATGTGACATTTTACATCACTATCGATCCCTATTTATACTGCAAACCTCGTTATGGTTCAGCATTAGTTTCATAGGCAGCAGTAGTTTCTAACAGATTCCCAATATATTCAGTTCACATGTAATATCTGGGCAATTGAAGAATCTTATTGATGATGAGCTATGTTTTGATGTAGTTCCCATATAAATGCATTGCTTAAGTATAGTTTGATATCTTGAACAAAGTACTGTTATTATAGTAATTGGATCTTATATAGCGCATGTTATTTAATGGAAATGGTGATATTTTCGATTGGAAATGGACCGTATCGACATATGTTTTGAAATTAACCTCATGCAAATGGACCGAGCAATCGGTCTTCTATCACATCCAAAAGCTATAGTACTCACCGGAATTCGGTTATATTAAGTGCATATATTTCGCTCAGATTAAACAGGAAAATTCATACAACTCCATGTTTCGGAGTAGACCCTAAATTATAACAATGTTTTTACATTTTTGCACTTGTATGACATGTGATTATTCCAGTCGGTTTTTAGAAGATTGAGTCCCAACGGTATTTCAATTCTTATTTCCCTCTTGCGATGACTCTTCTTCCTTTTTTTCTTCCTTTGGTTCTTTGGTGATGAAATTATGTATAGGTAAATATATATTAGTGAATCTAACAAGTCTACTTGGTTTGTTCACCCGAGAGGTAAATATCGTACAAGAAATTGTTTGGAACCATTTGAATAAGGTTGGATACAGAAAAATAATCGAAGTGTGGGTATCGCACTATTTAAGGAAAAAACACCTGATCGAATCTCCATTTGCGGATCGCTGTTGAATCACAACAAAATCGACTGAATTTTGAAGCGGATAGTGACTGCTTATAAAAAATGGGTCTCTACGACAAGAGTCATGATCGAAGCGCGCTGAGCTGACTGAAACGGTGGTCAAGCCAGGATTGACGACAGGGAATCATCTACTATGAACAGCTCTCTATGGCCAAATACAAAGCAATCGCCCAGAAGCGGCCGGCAATATGATAGGAATAGATAGGCGCCAAATCTGAAACAGCTTCAGTTCTAACTGCCGTAAAGCTAAGCGAATGTGTTGTTCCTCAGGTTTATAGCGGTGGATGATTCTGATGATGGCCAATTATACATCACACAGTTTCATTAGAAGAACCGAAGAACGTGTAAAAATGTTTAAAACTTACTAAAAATTGGTGATTCAAAAGTGGGAACTTTTCATGCATTACGGAGTGATAATGGTCGTCTTAATCGACCTACTGTGTAAGGAATTAACAAGATTATAAACCAATTTGAAGATACTAGAAAGTGTGGCGGATAATCCGAATTTGTCGATCTCACGATGTTCTCAGCAATTGAACCCATGCTACGGCTCATTCTGTCGTATTTTCCATTTGCATTTGCACCTCTATCCATATGGAGTCCAACTCACGCAACAATTAAAGCCGTCTCACCATTCAGCAACGTCTCACCATTCTTCCAATACTGGTTTTTCGAACAAACTTCTGCGATGAAGTTCATATCCCACTCGGTGGCTACGTCAACAAGCCAAACTGAAGAACGCAGATGTAATTGCAGAAAAGCCATTTCATTCGGAAAAAGCGACTGTTTGGTGCACAATATGGTCTGGAGGTGTCATTGGGCCGAATTTTTTCGAAAACTACGTCAGAAGGATCCACAGGTGCAACCAATCCAGAGGCGGTCATTTAAATAGCATTATATGTCGTACATAATAACATGGTCCGAGCATTATAGTGAAATAAAAGTTTTATCGGAATCGTAGCTTCATGTGTGATTTACTTAATTTTACTTGAAAACTAATAATGGATAACCCTATATTACATTAACTGAAAGGAAATTTTGTTTCTGCATATTTAATGATAATATTTTTATATTAACTTATTTAAAATTTTGTGCAAAACATAGCTTTCCATTAGTTGACGACGTCTCATTAATAAGAAAATAGTTCATTATTTCAAATAATTCACTTTTTTTAAAGCAAGAATTATTTTTACTTTGAAGTTAAATATTATTACACTTTTGGAAGCTGTTTGGACGCAATTTCGGTAGAAATGACGAAGCCGGACATATTTTTGCCTAATTATCAATGAAAATGTTCAGCATTTTGAAGTGCTTCCAATTTTTTTTTTTTTTTTTTTTTTGGATGTTTATTTATTTATTGAAATTTATTTTCAAAAGACAAGCCCAACAAGGGTCTAAAAGGAACTTTGCAGAACTACACTATTTCATCTTTCTTTCTTTATATTAAAATATGAAAATGGCGTAGATGCTAAGCCAATATTTACCAGCTGTAACGTATCATATATTCAACTATGCACATGTCTGCCATTCCACTATTATTCCATTTGCTATTGCTGCTGCTTCCACTTACATTTGCATTGATGCCCGGCAATCTACTTACCAATAATAAAATTCTATATGGGAGTTATATGTTGGCTTTATTATTCAAACAATCCTAAAATATTGTTTGCTCTTCATATAAATTACAACGTATTGTCTTGCGCAAAAAAAAAGCAAAAGACTTTTAAAGGTTTCCTGAAACTGACCTTCACGTCTGCCAGCAACGTGGCCACAAAGTCTATCTTATCATCAGACAAACCAGAACATACCGACAATTTACGGCGCGTCATGAATGAATGATGTAGATCTCAAGAGACATGTTTCTGTCTGCGGTTGTGAAATATGACTCGGTTTCCATCACACATTTTATCATAAACCGAACATAAAATATCCTGCACACGTGCCGCCTTTCACATGGTTCAATGAACTGGCAGTAAAATGTTTTGTAACATATGGAGGCTGGCATAAAAGAACGTTCAAACTGCATTTGTTCACTTTCAAAAGAAGAATCTATTTAACGCATATTTGACAAACGAAATAAATACGTACACATGTAGCCGCACAGTTTCAATGAAATCAATAGAACCAGATTAAATGATTAATGACATTTCTACTTTCGCTACAATGAAGCCAGAGAAAACAGCCAAAGAACAACATATGGAAAATTTATTTGGAAAGACATCGTTAATTTAATATGTTAAATGTCAGAATATACTCATCATGACAGAAAATATTCAAAAGCCAGGATAATCCCCTCAAAAGATAATGAGATTCTATTGGAGGTTTCAACAAATGTTTAAGTCTTTTCAATTAACAAGATTTTTTTAAACTTAAAATATGGAGATTCCGAAAACATCTATTGACGCCAAAAATTAATATCAATTTTTGCTCCTCGTTAATATCCCAAAATCAATAATACAACGTATTCTGAATCATTTTTAAAAAAGACAGCAACCGATAAAATGGTTTGATATTATTTTTGTATCACTTTCCATGCCGCTATCATACCTGGCACTACAGTTGCCATTGAAGTTATGTATATGATTTGGATACATATTTGTAGAAATATATTTAAGTTAAATGTAAAGAAACCCAGAGAAAAAAACAATGGCAATAGTATTATAAGGTACTAACAATTCCCCGCTATTTCGTACACGGGGACGTAATTTTCCGTTTTAAGCAAAATCTAGTTTAGGAACTAAATGCCTCCGCAAATTATTTAGCACTACCAAAGGAGTTTTCTTGCCAATTCTGAAAATTCTGAAAATCAATTTTTTCGGACATCTTTGTTAGATCGTAATAATTCAAATTTCAGATAATACGGCTTTCTTTATTGCCATTACAGCTCTTTACTCTAGATGAATCTTTCGTTTTTGTTCCATCTCGTCTATGACTTTTCCCTAAAAACGCGATTTTTATAAAACTCTTGTGGTTTTTAAAACTTTAGCCTTCAGATCTTGTGTGGTTCAATTTTTATCCCATTAATTTCCTGTTTGAATTCGAAATCTGTATTTGTGTCATTATACGATAGAATGCAAACTTCTAATTTCATTATTTCTTGCTAATGGCTGTACCATTTCGAGTTTTTTCCTTTTTGTTTATATCTTAAAAAGACGAATTTCAGAATACCTCCTGACATGGCGCAACTACAATCTAAGAAGAATACTTTGATGGATTTAGCTTCAGTCATTTTTGTGTGGGGCGGTCCATTTTTTACCTCTTAATTCCTCATTTTATCACTAAAAACTACGAACTTTTAGCAAGGAAATCTGCGTTAACAATTTCAAGGCTTTAAATTTTATCCGGTCTAACATACCGATGTTGCGGTAACTGTTGGATCTCCTTAAGGTAGGATTTTGCGCCTAACCCATAATAGTAACGTCCACATTAATTTTGATGATTCCAGCAAGAGTAACAGTGATAGCACCACTGCTGCTTCTATTCTTTCATGTTTCGTCCCCAAAGTCTAAGTCAATCCCTTCCCATTCCTAGCCTATGCTGATAGGTGAATTTAAACAACCAATTTGATGATTCAGGTTTCACTATTTTTGGCCCTTTTCTTGCTATACTCCTTAAAAGTACGAATTTCGAAATATTATTGGGGGACTACACTACAAAGGCAGAGTATTCAATATCATACAAACGCAGCCCGCTATTTGCATGAGCGATAACACTTTTTGTGTCCCTCTTTCATCTTCATTGACGTTCCAGATAATGTTGATGACTTCGATCTATTGTCTTACTTTATGATATCATAAAAGTGTAAATTCGGAAAAAAATTCCAATCGAGCGCCTACATCAATATGTCTTGCAGTGGATAATGATTCTAGGCTTACCCGTTTAACGGACGTGGAATATTCACACCAGTTTTCATTATTATTTTTTTTTTTTTTTTGAACTGGCCGATGGTACTTGAGTTGTGTCTTTGTTACACTGTTTTTAGTAATAAAAGCACGGATTAAAGAAAAGCCTTCTTATCGCATGCTTTCTGGGAAATACGAACGCCAATTTTCATGATGGCGACGGTACCAAATTAGCCCTTCCTAACCCTAACGTCTTATCGCGCCTACTCTGAAAGCCTGGGCGATGAGTGATCATCACCACCGTCAGTCAGTTAGTAACAGATTAATTTTATGTATAAGTATAGTTGCGTCAGGATAACACTGGCAAACTATGATCAAACATGTAAAATGTTAAAACAAAACAATTATTTTGTGTGAAAATTAAAAATCAACTATTTTAAAATGCTGTTGTGTTGAATTGTAGCTGGGAGTGAGTTTTGCAAGGGAGCCGACACCACAAAAAAAACTGACTCTCAGATACTTGATAATGCCGTATAGGGCGTAGAACAATCATTCTTCGGTGTAATCTTCCAAATCTTATTTTGGTTCTTTAAAATATATATTATTTTTTGAAAAATCAGCAGTGTCCTTGTTTTAAAAAGGACTTCTAGGCAAACGCCAAATAATTTCCTGGAGTTTCCTTTTCATTTGCATAACACAGTCTACCAAAAACCTGATGCGTGCTGAATTATTTCAAATATCAAAATTTGTGCAATTAAATAAAAGACGTAAATGAATCTAGGAATATATGGCGTCGTTATCTGATTGCAAAAATTTCATTGGCTGCATTCATCGAATCAGGTATATATTGTGAAAATTGAACTTCCTTCCATTTTCATTCTCAGAAATTAACTCATTATTCGTTTTTGTAAATAACTCATTTTTCATCGCCAGTCATCATCCGCTCAAGATTCAAGAGCATTTCGCAGATAGGAATTTGATGCATGATGTTTTTTGGCATTAACTCGTTTAGCACCTGGACAATCGAAACACTGCTTACATGGCGGTCAAACTTAACGATTTCAAAATCGTATCTTTTTAGCGAGTTATAGATTACTGAAACCATTGTTACTGTAACTAATCAGATAATATTCATATGACAATTATTAAGGAGTATTTAAGAAAAATTTAAGGGGAGGAGGTTGAGAGCCATTCTTGCTTTCACTTTATGCCCTTTCTTTGCTACAAAAACATATATTGAGAATGACTAAACTGTTTGCAAATTGGAACATTATAATTAATGCTATTAATTTGGTAACTACTTAAAATAATTAAATTATTTAAAAGAATTAAATGCGATTCATTATCGGTGAGACAACTCGTGAGTGATGTACCTTTAGTCATCTCGAACACCACGACTGCATATTTGGAGCTTTCTTAACCTCCGATTTGTCACCTACGCTTGTTCGAAAAATAATTTCTTCCCCAAATATAAATGAAAATTCTGAAGAATATTGCAAAAAAATTGTGTTTCTTTATCGATGCGTAGTCATAATTAAAATTTAAAACAAAAATTTCTAAAATTGGGAATTCTTTCAAATTTTATGCTCTATTCTTAAGAAGAATCTGGAATTTTTTAAAGGAAAAATATTTAAATCCCATATTGAAATACATAAAAGAAAACGGATATGCAAGCGAAAGAAATGTGAAAAAGATATGCCCGCAGAAGCGAGGATGATGCTTCAGATACCCAAGCCTAACGAAATCTTAACCGTTTGCTACGAAAATTATGTGCATGTCTGTTAACTGTTCAAAATTTTTCTCCTTATCCTTGAGCTACAAAATTTGTATAACTATAGTCAATAATTAATAAATCAAATAATCAAATTCTTGTCATTTGTATCTCTGATACAGCTGTGGACTTCAAATCGAAACGTTAATATTTCAGTCGGTTCATCAGCTGAAAGTTTGTGGTAACTCTATTTTTGTCGTCGAAATGTGCGTCGAAATTTCAATCAGGTGAACTGATTAGCATATATTCACCCAGCGGTCTTTTGCGTTGGAGCAAAGGTGTGAGAGGTGCTGAAGGGGCGTGGTAAATCGCAGCTTTCTTATTAAAAAGTACTCTGAACTATTGTAACTTTCAGGAGTATTCCTCTTAGAAACTACAGAGGAACAATTGATTGCTAAATCGGCAACATACGAATTGAGAAATATATGGTGTAAATAAGGCAATTTGTGAGGAAAGTTCCTTAAATCAGAAAATTGGTTGAAGACAACGTCGCCCATTTTCGTTCTTGACTCACTGAATATGTGATGCATTCCAAATTTGACTGAATTCATTTCAACTGATTCAAATATTGGAGGTAGGAATATATATATAAATATGGCTGATTGGTCGACAGCCAACACCTTCTTATAAAAAATTACAAAGCACTTTTATATAAAATTACATAGCAATGTAATGGACAAAAATTAAAATTACTGACTAAACTTCGAAAAATCGGGCAATTTGCCGGAACGAGTGTGGATCTGCATTCTATTTTCATTCCCAGATTCAGAACGGTGGGTGGATATTGAAATTGCGTTACCTTAGACGCTTCGTTTGAGCTTCACCTTTTTTACGCATTATATGATGTATACCTTCATTCCTCCTGGTCAAGGTGTAAGCTATAGAGGTTTACACTAATTGGGTTTGATACACTTAATATGATATCTATATTTGCTTTATAAGCTTTTAAAAATTTCTTTCTTTTAAATATACTATCGATATTTCTTTAACTGTCCTATTAGGTTTAAGTTTGTGCGAAAAAAATTATTGAGTTGAACCAAGTATTGAATATCGACATTTTGGTTTTTGTCGTTAAGCCTGAGATGTAAGTGTTAATAAAAAATAAAATGTGCTAATTTCGCAAATATTAAGCAGTATAAAAAATTCGGTAGAGTGAACTGAACTTCAGAAGTATGGGGGGTGTAGAAATGGATTTGGCGAGACGCTGAATTCTCCAAAAATGGCTTTGACAAATTATTTCGCGGAGCAAAGTTTGCTAAATGTCTGATGCGTTGCTAAACTTCACTGAATGTAGTGCAATTGAATGAAATTGACTGATATTAATCTAGGAAAATGTGGGTAAGATTATATAATTTCTATGAGAGGTAACAGAAAGGGATTTGGTTACCTGATTGATTTTTTTTTCAAATTTTACGAAGCATTTTAATGTTAGATAATTGACAAATATTTAAGTAAGTACAGTCTAATAACATTTATTCATTTCCTGAACTTTACTTACCAAACACAAAACACATGCCAAATTTGACTGACTGCAGCATAATTACTAGAAATATATGAAGCTGGGACATTAAGAGCCAAATCAGATTCTTTTCCAAAATTTACGGAGAATTGCAAGTAAATATATCGAACCCGGACAAGAACTATTGAATTATTGAGCATCAAACGGTCAGTCAGCCGGACAGATGGACACCACTCAATCGACGTAAAAAATATAAAACATATTTTACCTTGTGCTTTATCAAGTATCAAATTATAAATATCTTCATTTTTTCAAAAATATTTAGGGAATTATTTTATTTCAAGAATTATGTAGATGAACTATTACTTCTTTTTAGGATACAGTTTGAAATTTGCACTCTTATTATAAATCATTATATTTATTACTCTCATAGATAATACAACCAGGTTGTTTTTTTGCTGGCGGACGCTGGATTAGGTTTTTGAAGAGAAAACAATGTGTGATTGATCTGACAAATTCAACAATACTTCTAAATATGTTGTCAAATGTTCATAATAAACATTTGGCAATTTTATCATGGTAGTTTAAGTTCCCTAGAGTTTATGTAACAGGAACAAAAAAATCGACCAAAATTCGACACGGTTTAAGAACGTTTCCTTCAGATGTGAATGGTACAAACAATACATTTAAATTACAAAAAGCGTTATAATATGCAGGAAACATTAAATTGTAAAATCATAAATATCATATGTTGCACAATGTAAATTGCAACTCTAATCCAAAAAAGTGATTGCAGCCCTTTAGTTGTGGCCTAGAATAAATGTTTATTCATTTGTTTTATGTTTATGTACGACTGTGCCCAAGAAAATTTATTTCAGTACTGGTGTATTGGGAAATAAATATATAAAATATTTTTTTTTTTTTGTAATTTTCTTCCATAAAACTGAGTCATAAGCTTCTTCACCATCAAATGTATAAATGCAATGTGTATTATTAAGGTCAAGGCATCTCCAGTCCAACTTGTGCAAAATCGTTCCTTGCAAAGTGACATACACTCACTGTAAATGTGTTCCCCCCTTTTGTATGTTGAACGAGTTACATATTTATCTATGTACACAGAGTACATCATATTTATTTACTTGCTGTCGGTTTCTCGCCCCACTGCGGTCAGGGTAACCAATCAAGAATTACTCATATTTGTCAATAAATATTCTTATTTTTCTCCTCATTGGTATATACGATGGTAGTACTTTAAATATCTGCCATTGAATACGAATGTGGAAAATTTGAATTCGGAAATATAATCAGCTGAAGAAATGGGAACGCACATCATTTTATACGGCAAAAAAATGTAACACTCAGAGGAGGATACCAAAGTACATTTTGACTGTTTGTGTTTCACTAATTTCTGAGTCGATTGAGCTATTTCTGCCAGTCTAATTGACTAGCAGGCACATTATCTGCAGCAAATGTTAAATGCTAAATAGTCTGGCTGATCGTAGCTGATGATTTTAAATGAGCGATACCTATCCACCCTCCCCTTCCATACAAATTGACAGGTTTTCCGAAATTGTCTTATTGTATTGTCTTACAATACTTGATAAGAATTTAAAAAATCGACCTCGTTTGGTACCAGTCACAAAAATGGTCGATTTTGGCCATATACCCCTAAGTTTAAACCTTCTGTTCAGTTACACTGAATTCGGGCAAACTTAACATGTGGTAAACTTGGTCAAAGGATAGAAATGAGCTGTGTTGCCACCCAACCTCTGTTAACTCTAATGTAAATTGATTAATTCATTTATTCCCAACAGCCTGCCTAACATAATTTGACTTTTTATCGATCGCTTTTTAAATGAAGCTTATAAAATTTTGTAGCCCTTTTGATGCCTCCAATACAATAATTATACCTACACTCGAAGGAATTAGGGCATATATCAAAAATATAACGCCAATAATAATAGCTTGTCGTGACTTTTTGTGCCGGCAGGGCGATATGCATCTGTCTGGTTGGATGATTCATAAAAGAATAACCACTATATTGACGTTCATATGACTTATTCACTTACACGAAATTCAGTAACATTTGGAATACCTTTGGGGTTTATTAACTATGGCTGAAGAATAAAAATGGACGGCTTCGCGCACACTTTTTGATACCTCCCATATCAACCGACCGATTTTGTGAATTTAAATATTATGTTGTGACTGCAGCAATCTAGATTTTTGAAGCAATGCAATGTATTTGTACTGCACGGAAAAAAACTTGAGAAAAATCGACAAAGACGACACGTCCCTCCATACAAAAGTCCGATTTAACTCATGCCTGTGCAACTTTTAAGCAACTACACAAATTCATAGCATTGTAACTCCCACTCTGATATCCACCATACATATTAACTGTTTTATTGACAGTTAGTTCTTCCCCTGTAAATCCCTGTAAAGCCCCGTAAATACTAATTCGTAGACTGCGGTTCCTCAAACAGTTGTTAATTGGATTAAATTATAATTGGTCAAATGAAAAAAATTGGATGAACATTTTCTACTTCCGTTATCTCCCATAAAAATTACCTGATTTAACTTACATAATGATAGGCTCTTATCTTTCATTCCATTGTACTAAATTCTGTACATTTTAACAAGTATTATACCTTTATTAAATTCATTGATTTATATTTAAATTGATATTTAAATTCACTCATTGAAAATATTCTGCATTGCTCCTTTCTTTTGGATACCCTACATATACATATATATAAGCCGGTTTGTGAAAATCAATGGTTTCTCCGCAATTTCTAAGCGAAACACAATAAGTAAGTCATAATTACTAAATTTAGTAAATTTAATTTTGTTTTTTTTTTTCAAATTAATATATGCAGGTCAACTCATCTGTCTGCACTAGTTCATACCTTTTATTCAGTTGTACTGAAATCCAGATAAGTTTCATTGTCATACATCTATCCACGGTTCTACAAATTGAACGATTTTCGGAAATTTAATCTACCCTCGATAATCTCTAGTCTATTGGCTGCAATGGCCATGATTTTTAGCCATAATGTCAACTTATAATGACTACAAAAATCAGAGCAAAATTGACAGAATACGCATATCCTTCTGCCATCTCCTATACAAATGACTGGCACATAATGCGTTTGATAAGCTTAAGCCACCATTGTGTTGATTTGTAATGCTTGGAGAAATTGGAAAAAAGAGCGGATAAACACGGATACGTATATTTCGCACATGTACGATATTTTTCATTCAGTTGTAGTAAATACAATACAATATAACATCCCTCTGGCTTTTTGTAAGTTTAAGCAGCAAATGGACTGCGACACACACACAAATTGGCAGCTTTAGGAAAGTCAGTGGATTCTGTGTAATATTTATGTGGAAGACTTCAGTGTATCACTGTTTTGGTTGTTATCTTGTGCGTTATTTCCCAGCCATTTTTAAAAAGTACCAACCTATTTTATAACCTAGTTTTGGCGCCCTTAAATTTTCGCTCCAACGTAACAAGGACATAGGTTGAAGGTGTGTGCTTAATTTTTGTTCCTGAAGTTGATGTCTGTAATCCGATTAGTTCACTGAGTTCAAGAGAATGTTAAAAATGCTTCGAATTTTTCCAACGATAGAAAAAGAGGCTTGCTATCTCATATGTTTATAATTTTGTTTGCAAAATGTCACGTCATGTTAATTTTGCGTTCATTAATTTAGTGTAGAGTTCGTATTTAGTGGGTAATGGATAATTCATCCGCGGAACAAGTAACTCATGCACATCGCTGTAGGAAATTAGAAACAATCGCGTACATTTTACCTATGAGAAATGAGAAACGGCATAAGGTTCGGTATCTACTCACAAATGTAACTCGTTACTCATAAGTAAGCTCCGTGGGTAGCTGCCCAGCATCGTTGATAATTACCCATCACATTACTCATGTTTGATAAGCACGGTAGGTCATGCGTGGGTAACTCAGCGGCAGCACATGCTTATTTTTATTTTAGAGTATCGAAAAAAGTCGAAAAATTCGCTGTATCTCAAAACCAGAGTGGTCAATCTTATTATTTCTTAAAAAAAAATCATACAATTGCCGTGATAGAAAAATCGCGCAAGTATAAATATGCTTGCTACTTGGAAACGGAGCTTTCAATTAAATTAAATTGAAATATGGTTTAATATCATATTAATGAAACAGCAATTGTTTTCGAGATCTGGCAATTTTCCTCTTCTTTAATATGCTAAAACATAAATGGGCAAGTACTACCCATAATTTATTCATGTGGATGATGCATAAAGTGTGAATTGCAGTCTTCTGGTGTGACTGCTGGATCATAGATTGTGAAATTAATAGAGATGAAAATGAAATGTCGGAAAGCTTTGACATTTAAGCTCCCAATCAAGCTCTGACAGGTTCTGACGGCTCCGCAAGGCAGTGTGAGGCCTCGGTGAGAGAGAGACGTACCCACATATCGAGGTTTCTCACAAATCCGAACTATTTCCCTGCTGCACGGGAATCAATAATAATTAAATCTGTCACCTCCTCGGAAACAATTTCTTTTGGTCGTCTTTATCTTAAACCATTTCTGGCAAGATGTTTCGTTTGGTCCGCATTCTTCATAAACAGACTTTATTTTTCGGCTGGTTTCAGCAGCCGTTTCCCCTTTTCGGAAATAATACAGCATAACATGCTTAAAATGGTCTTTTTCACTCATTTTTTCCACTTTTGAAAACTTTCTTTTAAAACGCTATAACCAATAACGACTACAATGTTTGAGGGAATTCTATGTCATGAGAAATGATGTACGGTGGACTAACGAATTAACCGAATGAACTTTCCGAACAACCCAATAGAATAGATATCAGGTACAGTAAAAAGAAATCCATTAATTTTCCTGTGGATGGCTTTAGTAATCTGTATCTTGCAATGTATAAGTGCGATCTGATTACGGTAGATGAAGTAAGAAATACAAGACTTCGTACTCAGAAAACTATTCGGATATTTTTGTGATTACTGGAGTTAGCATTGTTTGATTTTGCGTCAAAGATGGAAGACAGCAAGAAAAAAAGAAATACGCCATATTTAGAAGTTTTCTTCAAAAAAAAGCGAAAATGCAAGCCAGGCTACTGGAAAGATGGGTAGTGGTTATCATGCCGATATTGTAACATCCAGTCACGGTAATTGTGATGTCAAAATTGCACCACGCTCGGGAAGGCAAATTGTCGAAAATGTCGATAGAATAATCGAAATCGCCAAGTCCCGAAACCACTGCACTGTTTCTATTGCCGAGCTAAACATTGTACAAAAAACCGCTTAGGGTGACCAACATAAGACAGGATATAAAAAGAAGGCCGATACATGGTTGTACACGTATTAACGCAATCTGCGCTTCGCTGACAAGGAAACAGACCCATTTATGAAACATATTATGACCGGTGCTAAAAAGTTGGTCAGTTATGACAACGCCGAGCAAAAATGATAGAGGAGAGCTGGTGCCAACGGTATTCAAGCCAGGAAGGTTTTGCTGTGCGTTTGGTGGGATTGACAGCGAATCATCTACTACGAGCTGCTCTTCTACGGCCAATATCTTAACTCGAACTGGTACTGCCAATAGGAGAGAAATTGTGACCATTAGGACGAACTCAGGTCATACATCGATATTGACTTGCCAAAAGTTGCGGAAGCTTGTTTCTGAGGATTTTATTATATACATCCACACTACGGACCTGGCAACAAGTGATTGCTACACGTGGGTGAAGTTATCTATTAATCAGTTCAGGATTTAGGACTGAAACTGAATTCTAATCACCTCCCATATTGTACTAATGGTCGAATTACAAAACTTGCCTGTCAGATTTTGGTGAAAAGATAAAAAATTAGATTTTTCATAAGTCAGTTCACCAAACACAAAAAACGTCTACCCTGGTTTCATTTCTACAATTACCACAATATGGTTTCTAAGGTAATAGTCTACTGAATTTATTTAGCTGGGAAAATGGTTTATACATTTTTTTAGCTGCTGAGTATAAGTGATATGTTGGATTGACTAAACCTTACGATTTATTATATTACTTTGTTCGCTTTTTACCTCGTATGAAAACTCATTTTGTTAATATCGTTTAAAATATATTCTTAAAACTTATGCTAATACTGAATATAGTATTCTGGTCTTTATTTCGAAAATGGTTTAAGTCATAAACAGTCTTAAATAAAATATCAAGTTAGTTTTTATTATTATTATTGAAATAGGTTCAATTATTTTCGCATGCTGTATTCGAACTACAAAGGAAAATTTCCTTAACGAAAATACGGAAACATATTCTGATGTGACAGGTAATTTTTCACTGGCATACAATTCCTGTTACACATTCCCCCAACCGAAGGAATGAACATATACTGGGTTGTCCATTTTTCGGTTTCAAAAGCAAAGTTAAATGAAACAGACATAAAACAGACATTTCGTTTGAAATACAATGTCATTTAAATAAAACTAATGATATTAAAATAAAGCAAATCCTTTTGATTCCCGGCGATGACCTGACTTACGCTGGTTTTGAAATGTTCCAACGTTTAATGAGTATTCGCCTAAACACGGGCTTTAACGTATCTCCACAAACAAAAGTTTTAACGCATGATCTTGGTGGCCAATTGACATCGCCAAAACGTAAAATTCTCTGGAAACATAGCACGCAATAAAGCCAAAATCGGCCGAGTTGAGTGGCTCTTCACACCGTCTTGTTGAAACCACATATCGTTCATAATCTTCGATTGCAAACCAAAAAAATTGGTTATCATACAGCGATAGCACTACGAACTGACGGTGTCATTTTCAAAAAAATATGGCCGAATGACACTTTCCGGACTTTTCCACCTCCAGTCACTTTTGCCGGATGCAATGGATTTCCCACAATCACATCTGGGCTTTTGGAGTCTCATATGCGACAATTTTGCTTCTTGACGAAACCACCGAGTGAGAAATGAGCTTCATCGCTGAAGAAAGTTGCGATGATGCACAGACCTTACCACATTCGTAACGCTTCTAGTATCTTCAAATGTCTTTATAATCTTGTCAGTAGGTCGATTATGACTAACAAAAACACCCTGTAATGAACGAAAAGCGCTCACGTTTAAATCACCACATTTGTAGTAAGTTTTAATTAGTTTTACGCGTTCTTAGGTTATAAAGCGATCCATATCACGATACTTTCACCAAATAAATAACGCTTCAGATGGCAGGTATTTAATAGCTGACAACTTTGCCAGGAATGAATGACCCTATATTTTGCCAGATCGTAGCCGGGAATTGTTCTTCTTTATAAATTGATCTGTTTAACGAAATTCAATACATTCCCTGGAACTCCTCATTAATAGACTACAGTAACTTATTTGGACCATTATATTGACTTGTAATATTCGGCCACATGTCTTCTGTAAACTACCTCACATATAAGCATATTTGTCTCAATTCAATCCTTATTCTGTAATTTTAAACTAGTTAGTTGTAATAGGCAAAATTTTTGTCCATTATAAAAATTATCTGTAAAAGTTGAGAGAACCCTACCAAGTAACCTCTTGTACAAATGACCGATTTAACTCATATACTTTAAGCTTTATATCTTTCAAGCAGTTGTAGTAAATAAAATTTAGCAAATGTCAAACGTTTAGTGAATTAAAATGAAAACGAGTGGCATTGCTTTACCCTTCAGGTACCACTCATACAATTAAATTTTTTTCGCTCCCTAATTCTTAGACAAGGAATCAATTGTAGAAGGCCTTATAGTAGTAAAGAATAGATTCTGCTTTAGGTTCTGTAATCGGTTATTTTTGTTCAATTTTGTCCCAAAACCTACTGGTTACGTGAAGCAAAAGTAGAACATGAATATGCTATGTAACAGTTAATTATTTAGTTAAGTCTAAAACACATGTCATAATTTAACAAATTATCGAGTAAAGATAGTTCGTCTCAAATGAATATTACAAGGTAATCTCATGGAGCTTTTATCTTGAGGGACCCCAAATTTCTTCCATTTTTTCGACAACTTTTATCAACAATGTAATTAATGTAGATTCGCTCTTTTAACTGAACTCGATTCGTAGCTACCATTATCGTGAATGATACGGGACAACATTTCGACAGAAACTGCATTCACGGCAGGTGTGGATATGCACCGCTATGACCTTAGCCTGTTATACAATTTCTATGATATTTTTATTTCTAATAAACAAGTTTTGCTTAAACAGTCGTTACCTAAGAAATTGTTCTCGAATATGTGACGGTTGCAACAAGTTCTAAAAAATTTTACTGGTCAGTTACATAAATTGTATTGTAACTGTATTGCACTATAAAACTATGTAAAATTTGAAGAAAACCGACCGCTTAACTACTTCTTTAGTAACACCCATGAAGATTATCTGATTTAACCACATATTCATTGGTTTGTATATTTCATCCAATTACATCAAATTCGGAATCGTTTTACACTCATTACGGATTTGGTACTTGTGATGAAAATTACTTGCATTGTCATATCCTTGCAGACACAGCAATAATCAGTGATCCCTCTATATCTAAGAGGATAGCCTTACAAAGTTGTAAAAAATTGTATAGTATATTAATCAGGTTATTTTTGTTCAGAACTTAGCAAGTTATCCTGCCATTTCCGTCACAAAAAACCGTTGTCTGTCAAAATATTGTAGGTTTATATGACGACAGAGACAAAGATTTATTTGCAACTTTCTACACAACTAATTTCATTCAAAAAAGTTACGAATACGAATATTAATAAAGCATTAACCTCTAAAGCGAACAAACCTTATGGATTTTGTTTATTGTGTATTAATAGCACTGTAATCGTTAAGGATATCGAATATCCTGTCCTTGCATTGTATGTACACCGGAAGTAGAGTATTAGGGAACACAACATTCTGTAACTTTCCATTTCCTTTCAAAATTATGACCATTGAGTTAACAAACAACAATGAAGATTTGCCGTAAAAGACCAGAATGATTAATAATAACAAACCCATTCGTTATGTATGTCAGGTAGTTATCATACGTTCTTTACATTATACGAATATGCATGGCCAATCGAATGTTGTATTATACGTATCAAACTAATCTAATCAACCTGTACATATACTTCAAGGTTTATTGTTTATTAGCCCTGAACTTTTTCTACGTACGTGTTTGGGAATTAAACAGAATTAGCAAATAAATGTTTGGTTAAGCAAACTTTAGCAGCAAATTGTAAATATCTCTTAAACATGTTTGATTCATTCTACCAAAATCTGTAATTTGTAGTAATGTTGTATTAGAAGAGTACACAAAATAGGAATTGATATTTAATACATCAAAGTAAAATAAAATGGTAGTAACAGTCCCACTCCTAAATTAAAAACTGACACTACTATATTATGGTAACTATTAAACGATATAGTATACTTCATATTTCAACTTAAGGTACCTTAACGTCATTTGCATTTGCCAATTTAGTATATTTTTATGCAAACTTTAATATTTTAAATAATATTGTAATGCGAGCGGAATCAATAAATCCTGAAGCAAACTGAGGGTGAAAAGTCAGCGATGGCAGAGAGCACATTAATGTGAACACAATGAAATGGAAATGTGAGTGAGCATAATTTTGCTAGCCACAATATATGAAAATGTTGTTATGGTAGTAGCTTCATATTTAATTTTACATTCTTTGTAAAGAAAGATGTTTAATGAATTGTTGACTGAGTATAAGGCCAAAATATTTGTACACATTTACTTAATATAATTGAACGTCTATTCAAGAGGAAATCGTCAAAAGGCAGATATCAATTATGATGATATACAAAATGAGGCAACTAAGATTTAAAATCCTTTTACACTATTATTAACATTAAAATTATGATGGGAAACTATTTTAACACTATATTCCTTACGGCAAAAAAGAAGGAGACCTTTAAGAAGTCTTCGATAAAAGAGATTTATTAAATTATTTCCAATTATTACTCCCGACAGTTTTTTGTTGTTTAATTTGAGCATTTGAGTATTGCGGGCAAATCGTATGAAAAATAACGCATCGAAAATAATCTATTTCTTATTGAAATCATACCCGGAGAAATGAAGGTACAAACCATTTGACATGGCTAAAATATAGCATCCAGAAGGATTAGTTTAAGGTACTAAGTACCTTTTGACCAAATAAGTTTCACGACATTTTGAGTCAACTGAGCTATGTCCGTCTGCCTGGCTGGCTAGCTGGTCGGATGTGTAGGAAAAAACAGCTCATATCCACGCCTCTTCTGACACCTCCCACACAAATGATCGATTTAACCTTTATATGCTTAATTCCATATCTTCCAATTGATTGGAACAAATTTAACCAACCTCCACATATACATATTATGCATTTAGTAATATAAGTTTTGAGAACGAAAATGGGCAACTTTGCCATGCTCATTCTCGTACCTCCTGTACAAATTGATCGGCTTAGCATCGGATTCGTAGCCTGCAGTTAGTTAAAATTCTTGTCAGTTATATTGAAGTATATTAATATGTATCTATCTATCATGCTATCTTTAGTTTTTTCCATACAAAATACTTAATTTAACTTATATGTTCCTTATATGTACTTATATCCGTATATATCCTTTCATTCAATTGCACTCTATTCAATTTAATTCAACTCGCATTCGGCATTTCGTACTGCTAATGAAAACTGATAGCACTTCCACGTCCATTTGGATGTCATTTGGTAAAAATCAATGGTAGTTCTACATTTCCCAAACGGATCATTTCAGAAAATTACAGTTTGCTTATTTTTTTTTTTTTTTGTACCTTAATTTAGAGAATTTTTTATAGCAGCGCAAAAGGACTTTGGATGGAGGTATATGTAAGTCAGTTCAACTGGCAGAAATTTCTGATGATAAAAAGAAAATATCGTACATAGAGCGGACATGTCATTGCAGAATTCCATAAGTTTAGAATGATGTTGATGAAAGGGAGTGGGTCGAGAAATCTCCTGGGAGAGAGACAATCGAATATATTGTTGGGCAATCACCTTCAATATACAGCGGAATTTTATAAATAATAACATTTTGGTAGTTAACTATTATTCGTGAAATATGATTTGAAGAAGTGTTTGGTTAACCAAACGTAACAAAAATAGTTAATGTTCATCAAATGTTTGTTGTCCATTTATCACTTCAACAAATTTCAAATAATCAAGTACTTAAGGCATCGCGTAAATCTACTTTCTGATGTTATGTTGATTATATATAAAGATATATTTTGTATACAAAATATAGTTTTTGGGGCGAATCAAGTTTTCAAAATCACGTGTAAATACAATTTTGTGTTGAGTAAAAAAAGGCAACGATTACAACTACGATGGAATATTTTCGATAAATACTAAAATATATTTATATATGGGAAGTTGTTATCAAACTACAAGCAAATCTGATTATAGGGGATAGAATAATATCATAGCCTCGAACAAAAGAGTGAAGCTAGAATCGTGAAATTGATTGTGGAAATTTACCTATTGGCGTGGGCAGAGGATGAAAAGGAATTTGTCGAAATGCGTAATTTTAAATAAGGAAATGCGAAAGAATGGGAGCAACCATGGGGCCATCGCTCAATATAAAAGTCTGATGCTGTAATCTCCAAAAATAAAGTGTACATTACTATTACAACTTGGGTGGGCATATGAGAATTGTTTTCCGAAATCCCTACTTTGAAAGGATCAAACAACTGAAAAAACTGTTGAACTCATGAAATTGTATGCGCACAATGAAGGGGAATTTCGTATAGTTGTATTTTTGTACTTTCTAAAAAAAGGTCGAAAATGAGGTCATCCTATAATAAACAGGACTAAGTCGCGCAATTTTAAGAGGTATTTTGAAAATCTCGCTATTTTGTAATCTGAAAATAAATGGGACAAAAATTGATCCACAGACTACATCGGAATGCTGAAGATAAAAAGACCAAACTTAAGGAGCACGTTGCTCTTGCCGCCTATCCACAATTTAAGGACAGATTTTACGAAAGTCGCTTTCAAGAAAAATCCATAGACGAGAGGGGACAAAAGCAAAGCGCACGATGTACAGGATACTTGCTAGTTGTTATATACCTATAATTATATTACAAAATAAAAAAAACTTTGACATAAAAAATAAACACAGCGTTCATAGAGATTAGGGTTAATACTATAGAAATAGTATGTGTACGACGTCAAAATTGTTCACAAATTTAAGAATTACCATTTTGATAGAGAAATTTCCAGATGAACTCTTTACTATCGACCGGTAGAGGAAACAAGGAGGGAAGCTTTTGTAGCAGCTGGAGGTTACAATAATAAAAACTTTTAAATATTTTCATTTAAATAGTTTCATCGAGTTGCTACGTGTGTGATCATACTACCACATATGTTAAACAGAAAGGCATAGTTTAGATACAACTTTAACTAATTCCAAAATAATTCCAACTCTTTTCATTTAATTTTGAAGTAATTTTCGTGATTAATCTGCAATTCAGTAGAACTAGATTTTGTCAAGGAAAGTTTATACCACTTCTGTCAAATTAAAATATAATTATGTTACTGTTTACAAATCCATTCGTTTCGTTCTTTTGATTTGACGTTTGATTTGATTTGACAGCTTAGTAAATCATGCCGCTAAATAGCTTTATGCTATTTTTAATAGTGCAGTATAGAAATTTCAGCGAAGTGAACTGATTTACGTACTCGTATACGTTCACCCGAGATCCATTTGAGTTGGTGCATATCTGTGCGAAATGCTAGAAGGGGAGATGTTATGCTTTATTTCTTTCTTTTTCTTTTTTGTTTATTTATTTATTTATTTATTTATTTATTTATTTTTTTTGTTTTATCAAGCACTATAAAGGTCAATGGGAAGAATCTAAAAATTACAGAAGAATTGGAACGGGAGTCCATTATTGTTAAAACATTAAGTGCAACCAAATGAAAAATATAAACCTTACGATAAATAGATTAAATGTGAAATTTGTATGATGATCAATGGTTAATGGATCGATCTTTTTGATATACGTTACAAAGCTTATATAAAAAAACAAAAACTGAATTTTGGAAAATTTTCTAAGTAGAATGGAAGATAACACACAGGCAAAGTATTAGGTTGCGCAAAGTTTTACGAAGTTTACTATAGGTTAACGATATCCCTTGTTTCAGCCGGTTATCCTATCAGACAGACGGTCATAGTAAAATCCACATAAAAAATCAACAAATGTTCTTAGCTGAAAGATAATTGGTATTTTAAACGCTTCTTTCTAGGTGTTAAATTTTTCTGTTATTTATTTATTTAATACGCAGCTACTATACTTGACGTATGCTAGCTGGGATTCATTACAATTATTCATTAACATTACTTAACATAAAATAATATAAAACAAAATTCCTTGCAAATTAAAAAAAAACATATACGAACATAAATAAAAAAAACCAATAATACAAAACAATAAAAATAATATTTGCTATAAAAAGTGTATAATGAGAAGTATATAATTACTAACAAAATATTAAACAGTTGATGAACAACAAAATATGTTATAAATTTTATTTACTTATAACATCAATTAAAAATTTATATTATTTGGGCTTTAAATACAACACAAACACAAATTTTTAAAACATGAAAAATATTAAAAACATCAGCGGGAGTAACCGAGTACATCTCAAAATTTAAATGTTTTAAAAATAACTAAAATAACCATAATAAAAATAAAAGGATAACTAAACGTATAGAATTGCGAATGAAGACACAGGCAGATACAAAACAATTATACGAGAGTGATGGACACGACACAAAGGCAAACACAAACACACTTCTTCCATTTGATAACAATATAGAAATATTGGCAGCAATTATCGGCAACTGGTTCAAAAGAGATGATGACTGGAAACCGGCAGAAACATAAAATGATTATGAAAAACGATGGTGCCGTGAGATTTCACCAACAATACACATAAAGGAAAGGGCAGCAGGAGACATCGGACAAAGGATTTGAAACGCTGGCAGCGTGGCTATTCCAAATAGAATATCGGCAATTAGCAGGTGAAATACATTGCCAATCAGTAATAAATGCAAATTATTATCTATTAAGTATTTTTCGCTTTATAATTTCGTGTAACGAGATGTATAACAATAAATTTCGTTACATATTGAGCACAGAAAACGGAATGGACCATGAATTTCTTAATTACTTCTTGCAGTACTGAGTACTAACGGCACAAAAAGAGACGAAACTGTTTCTGAACAGATTCAATACGATCAATATAACAGCTATAAGTGGGACTCCAAATCATACAGCCACATTCATGGGCGAACGAGTCTTGTGGAGAGACGTTTAGCGTTTAGTCATCAAATTGTCTGAACCATCTTTTAACAAAACCTACTAAGGAAATTGCTCAACTAACAACGGAATCAATACGCAAATGGAATCTTAGTCGCTGATCTAGTGTTACACCCAAGTCAACTATACATGCAACATTTTCCAACTTATAATAACCTATATAGCAATCCCAGATCTGTAAATTATTTCTACAAAATGGCAACTTACATTTACAAAGGTTCAACTTCATGTCAGTAATGTCGCACCAACTAACAAGTCTATTCAGATCATCGTGCAACTGACTTACATCACTAACTGACTCAAATGACGAAAATTATTTAACATCATCGGCATACATCAAGATTCTAGAGGAACGAACAATCGATGGCAAATCATTGAGATATAATACAAATAATAATGGTCCCAAATGGCTCCCCTGGGGTACTCCAGACGTAACATGAACATCAACGCATAGACAATCCCTAAATACTACTTTCTGGGTGCGTCTCTTAAGATAAGACGACATCCAACTGAGAAATTTTGAAGACGTACCAATGACATCTAGTTTATAAATCAATAAGTCATGAACTACTGCATCGAATGCTTTACTGAAGTCAGTATAAATTACTTTCGTTTGACGTTTATCTGTAAAAGCTGAGAAAACGTAGGAGACCAATTCAAATTTGTAGCTGTGGATCGACCCACAACAAATCCATGTTGGAAAGGGGATATTAAGGATGACATCAAATTAACAAATCTGTTCAAAACCAAACGTTCAAAAAGCTTCGGAATTGCACTTAATTTAGCAATACCCCTATAATTGGTTATTTTAAATAAGGGAATTATAAAACTATGTCCAAAAAAATGAAAAAATATCCAGAAGACAGCGAGTCATTAAAAAATTTGTACAAGAACAAAAGTTAGTATACGTTCGGTGAAACAATTTTGCAAATAAATTTAAAATCTCCAAATCATTTGAAGCTTAAAAGTCATCCAAATTCATCGACCTAGGAAAATCTCTTAACTTCCGTTTAGAGTTAATTAAATTGAAGAAAGGTTTTGAGTTGTTTTATTTTATACCTTTTATTTCGTAAATAGTTGGAATAACATTGACGATTGAGACTGCTATATTCACTTCTAACCTTAACATAATTCGAAAAATAAATGGGTGACACGATGCACTATACTTTTTCCACAATCTACTTTTTCAGTTCCGAAGTTGTCTAAGATCCTTTGTGAACCAAATGGGGCCAGACTCTAATTTCCTACGGGAAACAGGTACAGAAAGAGAGAAACCAAAGCTAAGGTAAGTATAAAAATTCGATATTCTCTGGTCCAGGTCACCCGGAGTGTAGTGAAAAGAGTTGGATAGATATATGAACATAATAAATTATAATTAGTCTATGAAAAATTATGCCTTTTTACGTTATCCTCTCCTAGAGAGCAGAAATTGTCGTTACTGTCAACTAACATAATAGAAATTACGAGAGTAGGATGGTACTTATCCTCAGGAATTACTAAAGGTGCGGGAAGGCTTAAAGAAATATTAGAAGAATTTGAAAAATCAAGGTCGAGTATTTTGTTATTAGAATTGAGAATGTTAATAACCTGATACATGCCGAGATCGAACAATTTACCAAAAAATATATCTAAATTGATGTCAAATGAAGGAAAGCACACATTGACATCCTCGGTCAACGTCCATTCTACTTGTGGCAAGTTAAAATCACCCAAGAAAACGACCTTATCTTATAAAGATATTATTTAAAGATATTGAAGGAGTTTCTTTACCTAGAACTGCGTCGAAGATGTATCCGTTTAAACAGCATTTGGCACCAGTAAGATGAAGCAACTGCACACATGGCCAGACCGGTTATGGTGGAACTCGACGAAAAAAAAAAGTTATTTGAATTTCTTACTGTACTGTAATTAGTGCCCCACCCTGTAAACCTTAAAACAATCTCTTATCTCATTTGACGGATTTATTTTCATTATTACTTTCTCTTTTCTTGTTTGTTCTCTTGTCATTGTTATTATTTATTATAGGGCGTTTTGTTTTTCTAGGCTGCAACTTATTAGAACAGACAGTCGTGCATGT
This sequence comes from Philornis downsi, assembly GCA_019455685.1. Classification (NCBI taxonomy): domain Eukaryota; kingdom Metazoa; phylum Arthropoda; class Insecta; order Diptera; family Muscidae; genus Philornis; species Philornis downsi. The sequence continues at coordinate 5,599,051 of JAHXMU010000095.1, forward strand.
ATTATGTGTGGCATTGCCACACTTCTTCTGATATCTCCCATGCAAATTGTTAAATTTTCCAAAATTCAATTATTCCTCTGTCACTTGTCATCGTAGGCTTCAGCAGCCTACGTTTTTGTTCAATATATTGATTTATAATTTGTCTTAGAAAGAACGTCCCAACCGTAGATGCTGAAACTGATACGCTTCCCACACAGAGCACATATCAAAATATTTCTGATAGATGTGTTCCTATGAGCTTGTACTCGTATACAAACAAATCATTTTCAAAATCATTCTCAGGAGAAAAAACAGCTGATTAACCACATTTTGTTAATACAGAAAAAAGGCAAGATAACGAAACATAACAATCATGAATGTTTTTTGTGAGGCTACGTCAAAAACCGTGTTTACACTGATGATCTCCAAACGTTGGAGCATTTGAAAATCAACATTCGGTAAATTATCGCCGACATGCCGCTCAAAATGTGCGGAAAAGAGGTCGAAAACTACCTCAAAAGGGTTCACTGATACAACCAATCCAAAGGCGGTCATTTAAATGATGTTTTATTTCGTACATAATGGCAAGGCCCAATCATTATAATGAAATAAAAGTTTCATCGAAATCATAGCCTTAGTGGGTTTTATAACTTTACTTTTGAAACCGAAAATTGGATAACCCGTTATAATGACATGTAGGACATTGTAGCGTTGTGTGAGCACTGTAATCATCAGAAGCGCAATACATTGCTTGCTAATGTATGTCAGGAACATCATTGGGACAGTCTGCTTGGCTGACTGGCCAATTTACCATAAATTGTTTATCATTATAAAACTTCTAAAACCTTGCTGATATTTTGTCAGATCATAGTCGGGAATTGTAAATAGTCTATATCGGCCATATCTTTTGATACCTCCATACAAATTGACAGATTTTCCGAAATTCAATTTTACCTTTGTAACTCCTTATTTGTGGAAAGCAACGACATGAATAGACCGGCTAACCATTTCCATTCTAGTATCTCCTATAGAAATAGAGCGATTTTCCGAAGTTAATTTTTTTATGTTATAAACTATAAACCGTGAACTGCGACAACCTGATTTGTTCATTCTATTACTTTGGAGTGTCTGCCAATATTTGTAAAAAATTGGTCAAGTAACCACGCCTTCTCTGGTATGTCGTATATATATGACAGATTTAATTTATCTTTTCAAGAGGTTTCGTTGAATTAGCAAAATTTGACACATCTCATGTGTCTGATAAACTTAGTCCTGAGTGTTAAAATGGACTACAGTACCGCACTTATTCTGAAACGTTCCATACTGATTTAGAGAACTTTAGTTTTCGTCCTGTGAACAAATCCTAAAGCGTAGAGGACTGCAGTAATTTAGTTTTTTTGGCAGTAGCAATAGTAAATAATGCTTGACAAAATATAAAAGGATCGTCTCGCCGTTTCTGGGTTTCATACTTTTCACTTAATTGCTCTAAATGCAATGGGGACATAGTAGTTACCCACCGCACCTTCTGACACTTCAAACGCATCGGCACCAATGAAAAAGGAAGGCATGTATATGTACATATATGTAAGTCAGTTCACTTGGCTAAAATTGTTGTATTTGTTTTGATCGATTTGATACACACTCAACATTATATGCAGCCAGGTGGTAATTTTAGACAATATTAACAAACTCTGATCGCGGGCACATTCACGAAGCTGGGACTATAATTTAAATATATTATCATGTGCCGAAATTGCTTCATTTTTGTTTCGGCCAGGGGAGACTCCAATTGCCTTGAGGATATTTCTGTGTTAGAATCTTCAATGCACCACCGCCGTCCAAAGTTATAATAAAAAAATTAACCAGTCTCAACCAGTTGTTGAGCAGTGGCCATTCTTTTCCCTCAGACATTCAAATGTGTATTCGGAGGAGGTAGATACTGCTAAGATGTGTTACACAAGAGTTCTATTGAAATGTTCGTTAACGTATACACATAACAATTTTTTTCTTATTTTACAGTTTACCTTTCCTTTGTTGACTAAAAACAACACTTTGTTTTACTCGCACTCCAGGAAATCTATTTCAATGTTTGCCATTCATCTATCGTGTATGTAGGATTAAAAGTTGGCCGTAGAGTCATATATTCTGATAATAGCGAGTATTCGGCGACATGTACTTGTTGCCAATTTACAAGTTCACGCAAAACACTCCGCACTGATTTCATCAGTCACAGGGATTCTACAACGACACGTGTCAACCATTTATAGGCATGTTCGTATGTGAAAGATGTGACAGACATGTACGATAAAATAGTCACGTATTAATCATTTTAGGATATTAATAAAACGTTCGAAAAACATTTGAGGAGGTACGAAATCAGGTTATAAAATATAAACATTAAGTGATTTCCTTCTGTTCCTTATTTAGGTCACCGGCATGACAAAGAGCGCTTAGTTGTTAAACAAGAAATATGTTGGCAACTTCCTTATGCATTTTAAAATAACAACCCCAGAAAATCGTTGGCATTGTTGATAATGTTCGTATTTACATTAGTTTAAGAGGTGAATATTATCCCCAAATGTCCAATAATCCATTCGAGTTACTCATAATTCGAATTTATCATATACCAATAATGATGATGGAGGATGGGTCACAAACTGTTTGTTTTATGCTTTCTGTCCTGAAAAATGAACGAAAACTCTGTCGCAGCATAAGTTTCATCTTTTGTTTCTGCCCACGTAATTCTTATGTGTAAACTGCAATTAAGTTGCGTCCGTCGATGTTGATAATGACGTCTGGAGGTGTTGGAACCTAACCATGCGATACAGCTAGGTGGTGACATCTTGCCAGACCACGACTTCAAAAACACACATAACATCGAGCGATGTAACAATATATTGCTTTACATATACATATATAAGAGGGGGACATACAAGACAAGGGACAATCACTGGAAAGCGTTTTTTTCAGAAGCATTGGCCACGCTCACTCCAGCGCATACCGCACAAAATTAAGGTCAAAGGCTAAATTTGCACAGTAAACTAAGATTCTGGCAAGATCAATGGTTGCTGCTTTTTTACCTCACAGCTGATTTAAACAACACACCTTATTTTATCATCACTGCAGCACTTTAGCCTAGACGACGGCATAATTTTTTGTTCCCTCTTGTCATGGTTTTCCCTTAAAAACGACATGTGTAAAATCCATCCATAAGGCTTTTCACCTTCAAGATTCTTATCTAGTCTGTACTTAAATGTTTGTCCTATTTAGTTCCTGTTGATAACAGAGTTGGTTATTTCAGCTACAACAGGATGTTCCTATTTTCAACTTCTTTATTCCCCATCTCATTTTTCCAAAATTCTCCGAAATTCATCTTCATTGCGAGCATATATTGACAAAGAAATGTACGCTCTCAATTTCATGATTTTAGTTGCCTCCATCTAACAGTATTCACACACCCAACTTCGTAATTCAAATTTACTATTTTATTCTCGGCGATGGTACATTTTTTCTCCCCTTTTTCCTTGTTCTATGTCCTAGAAGTACGTATTTAGAAAAATTCTGTTTTTAAACACGGCTATAATATAAAAGCAGGGTTGTGAGCTATGGTACTATTTTTGCCCCTTTCTGTCCCCGTTTTAACGTAAACGTAAGAATATCATTACATCTTTTGTTGCCGCGTTTTATATTATATTATAATGTATTATAATATTAACGACTTTAGCATCAGCCTTCTGCATTAGGTGGCGGTATCATTTTCCTCCCGTTTTTACCCCAAATATGTGTCTTTTGTCGGGGATAATGATACCATTCTCGTACACTCTCATCCCTATTTTACCTCTTGAAAGTGAAAATGTTAACAAATTGTGCTCTTACTTAGCAAATGTCAACTCCCCAATTTTTATAATTATGAATTTAACAGTTTATTCCGTCCAGTTGTACCAATTTAATTTTTACCCTGTTTTTACCATTAAAACCACGAATTTGAAAATTTTCCTTTTTATCGCTTGTTTAGATTATAATTTTAGATTAGATTTAGATTATATTTATATTTTTGTCCTTAAAACTACAACTTTCGGAAGATTCATTTCGTAACGAATGCTTGATATGGACAAACAAAGATTTGTTTCTTTCTCACCTTAATCGCTAGTCTAATCTACATATAGAAGGTTCATGTGGACACCAATTTTTGTGGCTGTAGCGAATACGAATTTTGAAATGTTTCTGATTATGAGGCACATACTCAATAAATATCGTGCGTTCCTAAATTTTCGCGATTTTCTTTATTCATTTGGTCTGGGTGGTGACCAGTAAGTCAGTGGCATGACAATTTTATATATACAGATGAATGTATTCTATGACAGCAGAAACAAAAATAATTCTTACATCATAACATTAAAAAGCTACGCTCGCACACTGCTAATAATTTCACATTTGTCCCACAAACCGATGCATTGGACAAAGATTTATGTAATGAAGATGCGTTTAATATATAAGACAAAAAACGCAGCACACAGAAAGAAGCTGCTAAAATGACAAATACATTTTGATCAAATGCGTTCCATGAGATTTTAATATGATTGAGGTATTTCTGGTAGTCTGGCCGCCTGGATGAATGGCAGATATGATAGCTATCACATATGTTAATAAACTTTTCAACACGTGGAAGAGAGGATTGTAAATGGGCCATAAAAACATATTTTCGCAAATTTTCCATAATTAATTTTTTTACCTTCCCCCGGAGGAATGAAAGTACATATTATTTGATATGACAAGTATGTAACACCTAGAAGGAAGATCTAAGGTACTAAATGCGCTTCATGACTTTTTGAAGGATCGAATAACCACGCCCCTTCTGTTACTCAAATGGCCTATTTAGCTCATATATTCTTAAAATCATACATGTATCTTACATTGTTGTACTAAATATATTACACGTTGAACGTTTGCCTAATTAGGGTTTCACAATGTAAATGAATGTCATTGCCACACCTTCCCGTAGAAATTGCTTTATTTTTCGCAATTCGGCTTTTCCTCTGCAAATTCGAATCTATAGGCTGTAGTATCCCAGATTATTGTTCAACATCTTAACTTACAGTTCTCTGTTAGTCCTCTCTGGTAACTATCATACGAACTGCATAATTTTATCCACATATTCCTAGATTCTCAGGTATTTAGCAATTTACCATTTAGAAAATTTAGCAACTTAGAATGTAAATAACAGATTATAACAACTCATCATGTCCTTTTTGGTGCTCCTCAGACTTTTATATCAACGAAAAATGATGATGGGTAAAGGTGTACGAGCATATAAGTCAGTTCTTCTGACTGAAATTTCTGTAGTGGTTTCACTATATTCAGCACCTACCTCGTAAACTGCATTGCATCCATTCTATTGCTTTTTAATACTTTTAAGGGCAGAACGTGAAAAAATATAGCACCCCTTCGACATTTCCAATACAAATGACCTGTCCGTCCCATATATTCTTAAGTTAATATTTTTTATTTAATTTCGCTAAATTCGGTTAAATTGATATCGATTAATTCTTTGCTAAAGTTGAGTCTGAGAATGAAAGGTTACTCAAAAAAGGGCATTGTCGCGTTGTCATATGGAAGCACCTATTGGTACGTTCAATACAACTTACATAATTCAAGAAATATATTCCTACAGTTTTCATTTAGTTCCACTAAATTCAGTGAATTTAGTTCTACGGATGAAAATAGAATAAATCAGCTTTTGATAAAAATTCTCTCACAATTGTGCGTCATCGCAAAAGAATATTGAGTGAATGTATTTCTAAGTTCAACAAACTACTGTACTGATTTCAATTCAATATTAGTAATAACTATTTCTAGTTTCAATACAGGAAAATCCACACTGGGACTTTTATTGACGTATAACAAAGGTAACTTTGGATTTATATGGAACTATTGATCGGTAGAGAGGCAGATAGACAGCGATACACAAGTCACTACACAAAATACATATTGGTGGCAAAATGTCCGTTGCTTCAAAGTTAGGTTGAATTTTTGTTCTGTTGAGCCTTTAACTAATGAACAAATTTTATCAGTTTCCAATACTTAAATTCCTCCGAGTAAAATACCTTAAATAGATCCACCTCCACCCATCTCTTTCGATATAACCTGTTTTTCCAGTGAAAATGGATTTGCAGTAAGTTTTGAACACTCAGTCTACAACTAAAGCTTTTTTTTACAAGTGTTTGTGGTTGAGATAGTTCTTCCCAGTGTCTACAATTTTTTAAATAACGATTAAAAAGTTAACTTTTTGAAAAGAAGCGTTTAAAGTACAAAAGTATCTGTTGACTAAATGACTACATATATGGTTGACTGATAAACAGTCAGACAACTGTCATAAATCGTTATGAAGTCTCCTAAAACTTGGTCTTGCCTAATATTTTCCAAAGTTCAATTTCCTCCGCGTAAATCCTCATCGTAAATTGCAGTAACCTAAATTGTTTTCCTTAGATTTATTTTGTCGATGTGAAAAAAATCGGCCAAATGTGGCACATATCGTGCTATTTTCTTAGAACTGAAATGGTGAAAGTTCCCATGTCCACTCTTGGACCTCTTCGACAAATTTACCGATTTATCGAAAATTAATTTTCCACTGTAATCCATAATTCGTAGCCCGAAGTTATTTAAGTTATTGTCAATTATATTACTTTACAATGTTGGGTACAAAGTGAACGAATCGATGGAATAATCACACCCTCTCTGGTACCTCCCATACAAATTAGCTTACTTAATTCATATTTATATTCCTAGATTCGTACCTTTTCATTCCATTGCACCATATTCAGTATAAGTTAATACTCGCATTGCGAATGAAAATAGACTGCACTATCTTCTCTTTCCTTAGATACCATACACAGAAATTGTAAATGTTGCAAACATCGGTGGTCAATCTATATTAGTATATATAATATATATATTAATATATTAGTCGTTGTTTACTACACCTCTTCTTGTACCATTTAAACTTCTGCGCTAAAGCAGATGTAGGTGGTGGAGATATATGTATATAAGTCAGTTCAACTGACTGAAATTTCTGTGCTAGTTGCGTTCAGTCTTTTTACAGAAGATAGTTCAAGGGATACCAAAGGACAAATCTATTTCATTGATTTCAAAGTTGTCACTCCCACACATTTTATAATACACTTACCAAAGGTTTATTCACTACATCTTGAAGTTCCGGTACGATATTCACAGTGCGCCGCAACCTCTCCAGTAGACCCAAATGCCAATAAGGTGATTGTGGCGTATTATCGTAGACCACAAACCCATAAAAAAATGCATAACCTTGATTTTTGAGTGACCTTTGGGTTTTCATTTTTGGTTTTATTATTGTATTATTCGATGGTTTCCGAGTCATAAACGAAGTTTATTTCCGCATCATAAAGTGTTGTTATCCGGACATCATCTGTTTACAGAACTTAATGTTTTTCGAAAAATTTATTATACTTGGCACAAATCATGATTTTATGCTTCTGAGGCCCAAAATGACTTTCAATAATGATGTTAACTGATCCATGTTAAATTAAAATGGAATCGTAGTTATAAATCTCAGATTTGTTACAAGTACACATTTACAGCTTCAACTCGTTTTCCAACTTCTTTAGACTATTTATGACGCTTGCAAAGATTTCTCTCCAACGCATTCTGTTGCCTGAGGACCTTCAGTAACATTCTTGACATTTCTGCAGTAGAAATTTCATTTCGTAAACAAAATTTAATGCTACTCCTTTTTCCGTCGTATAAAACCAGAACATTTTGATATAGATGTGTCAAAAAAATATTTCTGACATTCGACATACCCTCGTAATTTAACTAAAAACTAATCCTGTATTGGATCAGTGGAAGAAGTAAAGAGACAGAATTTTGCTCTATTAGTATTTCTTATGTGGGCTACTTCGGAACATGCATCCACGAGATCTATTTTCAAATAGTTGTTAATTTTAAGATATAGTACAACCAACAAATTCCTTTGCATCCCTTAAATGAGGTATGAGAGAGCTTCTCATATTCGGTGAGATTACGCGAATTCTGTTTTTGGACTCCCTCAACGAGACCTACAGTTTAACGACGATTCCGAACGTCACAGTTTGAGAAACATTTATAAAAATTGTGAATTACTCGATTACTTGAAGTTTCTTTAGACACAGTGGCGGTCACGCCCAAATAATGATAGGTAACTGTGTATGGGAGTGACAATTACATATGCATAATTTAGCAAAATTGGAAGGAAGAAAAGTGATTATATTATACATTATATTATATATTTATACAACCGAATTGGAATTGAATTTTGCATCAAAATACGGTTAATGGTTAATAATTGTAACAAATTTACAAAAATTCATACACCCACACAGAGACCGACAGAAGGATATGCGGATATCGTTAAATGGGTTCGGCAAGTGATTCTGAGCCGTTGGCCATAAATTTGATTGGTTCTATCCCTTGTGCTTTTGAATATTACACTCAACAACACTAAACCAGTACTGTATTATATGTCAAACTCCATCCACTTCCTGTCAAACGTGTTTCCAGAACAACGAGCAACGCATGTTTTTAAACTCATGTTTTTAAGAGTCTTAGCAACGTTAAAAAAACCAAATCTTATTTATTCCTTTCAATTACCTCGATGACATGCCATGGTGACGTTTCTTCCCCTATCGCAGTATTCGATTAAATGAAATTACTTGTGCTTGCGTACTTGTTAGTACAGAATTATTTCGTTATTAAATTCGAAATGATAAACGGAAGAAGATTACAGTCGAACATAAAATCTATAATCGGCAGAAGAAAAACCAAATGCATGTATCATATATGTGTGAATTTTATTGTAATTCAATATTTCAATTAATATTAAATTGATTCTAACTTATTCCCTCCTTTGTTCGCAAGTTAGTTAATTGGAGTCTTGATTAATACATTATGAACGCAGTGGTTTATTTGAATCTTGAATCCTTGAAACAAATTTGGGTGATATAAAAGCGCAGTTCAAACTATGATTTATGGTAAAATCCGGCGGTGGTATTGATACTACTATAACAGTGCTGCTATTTGTAATTCAGAAAATAAAAAACTTGTGATTTGTTGTGCCTGCAAAATTTAAATGCAAAACTGGTCTTACTTTTAATTTTTGTAGTTACAAAATTTAATTTTTGTAATTACAAACAAAATTGCGAAATGATTACTCCATTCTGTGATTACGGGTGTATTAATAATTGGCTGTATCGAAGCGCGATGCTAGGATCATACGAACGTCGCACAGTGTCGTGTTTTCATATAAACGGTGGCCAAAAATAGAAGGAATTTTCAGAAAAGAATGAAAATTAGTACACATTGCTTTTATAAGTAGGAAAGAAAAAAAAACCAAGTTTAGAGAAAATCGGTCCAAGGACACGCCCACCTCCCATACATCCTGTAATGAAAAAACCTTATTTTTTCCAAAGTTGTTTCTGGAATTGAACAAAACTTGGCTCGATTGGTCTCTTATATATTCCGGATAACTTTGATTAATTTTATGAAATTATCTCAAAGGACACGCCCACCACCCTTATTTTTGATACGAAAAAGATGCAATTTGCCCACGAAAATTGTCAATACCTCTTCCACATTTTTTTAACTTTTTCAATAAGTTTCCTATTTTTATCTGTTCAGATCCGATAAGATTGAAATTTTGCATGTAAATATATTTAGTTATATTGTAGAATATTGCCAGTTTAAAAAAAAATCGTAAAAGCCCCCCTCCCATACAAATAACATAAATTAAAAAATTATTTTAATTTGTAAATTGTGATCATATAACAGCAAAATTTTACAAAAATTATTAATTCAGTGAAAAGAAATTTAAAAACATGAATTTTATTTATTTAACATAACATATTCAATATACATACATACATAAAATATATATAGTAGGTATTACAGGCAATCAAAATATATTAACAACTATCACTGTCATCACTTTCATATTCTACCAGACTCGCTGTTTTTATGCTCTGAAATCTTTCTTTTGTAACTAAATACCCTTTCAGATCATTCATTCATTCATTCATTCATTGTAAGGGTACCTCTGCAGAAGATTCTGTTAATTGGATGTCATCAGGCAAAATCTTTTTTTTAGCATCTGCAATCATATAGTATGATGGAAAGCAATCTTTGTGAATAGAATTTACTACTTTCCTCATCATATTGTACTGCCTCATAGATAAATCCATATCAATGTATAATTTTAGAGAATTTTCAACAGAAATTTTTTCATTAGTATTTGAACCTGTTAACCCTTCTGCGGCTTTTTTAAGAGCTTCAGATGAAGTAGAAGCGACAAGTTCCTCCACTCGCCTCCTTTTTTTTCGCATTGAACCCTCCTCATAAGAAACATTCGGGCGGCCTTTACGACTTGTACTTGCTTCCTAATATAGTATAAAATAATTAAGTTTTCTTGCAATACCAAAACTTTACACGGATACTTACGTTACAAATGATTTCACAAAATAGTTCACTATCTAGCCAGTCACTCAACTCAGTTTCAAATCTGTCTCTAATGCGATGATATTTAGACCAATTGTTAGACAATTTTAATAGAGTAAGCTTTATTTTCTGTTGTTCATTTTCTAATAATACTCGTTTAAAATGCTTTTCGACAAAATCTTTAACATGATGCATAACATCGCATGGTCTGTTTTGCTTTATCTCTAGCCACAATTGAAAAATAGTGCGAATCCGCAATGAGGTTGACACTGAAAAACAATCATAAAAGAAATTTGTGCAAAATCGAGCAGCGGAATTTTAAATATATTAAAATACATACTTGTAGCTACAAAATACCAAAAAATTGGAAAAGTGTTATCTCTACTTTCTTTTAAATTCTCTACGGAAGTTTGCTGTTGCTGAAAAATCATGACAATGTCTCACTACTATCTTTTTCTAACGGGATCTGACATATGATCAATATTTGTACACAAAAACAGTGTTGTAATTATAACTAAAGGCACCACTTACACCCTGTTATACATTTTGGTAGCCGTTACATTCAAATAATTAAATTTTTAGTATTATAAATGAACCTTAAATTTGGAGCTTTTCCATAAATTTCGTATGCTATACACAAACCTTAACTTTGAACCACTGTAACTTTAAAATTTAGAAAAAGTTTTAAAAGATATTTTAGGTATGATCTAACCAGAGTGTTACAAAAAAAAAATTAAAAAAAAAACGTTCGAATTCTAACATTGACGTTAACCATTTTTGGCCACCCTCGCGACACAGTGCGACATTGGCATCATTTAATCTGATCGGTTTCCACTGAGTACATTTAAGTCTCATATTTCATTTGGTGGTTGTTATGCCCAGTTTAGCAATATTATTGGGTTGTTCGGAAAGTTCATTTGGTTAATTCGTTAGTTCACTATACGTCACTACTCCCGACGAAGAGTTCATTCAAACACTATCAAAACGTCCTTCCACCCCTTCTCTAAATTGTTTACTATTGTTTTCTTGTGTTCTTTTAGTTGTGAGTGGTTGTAGCATTTTAAAAACAAGTTTTATAAAGTGGAAAAAATGAGGGGAAAAGAGTATTTTAGGCATATTATGCTGTATTATTTTCGAAAAGGAAAAACGGCTGCTGAAGCCAGCCGAAAAATAAAATCTGTTTATGAAGAGAGCTTGGCTGGGAAGCTTTACCTCACCCACCTCCTCAGAACTCGCCCCGTCCGACCATCACATATTTCGCAGTCTGAACAACCACTTGAAGTATTTGAATTTTTATAACGACGAGTAAGTGAAAAATCGAATTGAGCGCTTTTGTGAGAGAGGAATTAAAAAGCTACCTCTATGGGAGGGAAGAAGTTATTAAAAAAAAGGGAGAGATTATATAATAGATTAAAATAATTTTTTTCTTTTATATACATTTGTAAATATTTTTTTTTTTTAATCTGAACAAACTTACCGAACTCCCAATGTATGTTCCATGAATATGAAGATACGCCTGACTTTTGCTAAGTAGGCAGATGTGGTGCCATAAGGGGCGTGACAATGAAGTCACACGTGTTGTTTTGCAGAAGTAAGTTTACTAAGTACCTGATGATCGCTAAGTTATATTAAATTCAGTGCAATTGAATGAAAGGTATAAATCTTGAAACACATGGGTTAAATTATGTTATCGGGTCGATTCTTTCAAATGTTACCAATCATTATAATGCAGCAAACAGTTTGTGGATTAGGAATTAGAGGGGAAATTAAATTGCGATAAGTCCGTCACTTAAGATTGAGGGTACCATCAGAGGAATAGAGATGCTCCCAATTTTCATACTTGGAAATTAGTTTGCTTAGCGCATGTTGTGCGGCTGAAAGATATGAAGCTAAGAACATACATATAGACTAAATCGGTCACTTGTATGGGAGGTCATAGAAGAGGCGTGATTATTTGGTCAAAGTTTTTCTAATTATACGGAGTGCTACTAATAATTACGGACAACTAAAATGATCGCAAATTTTAGGGAAAAACTGAATTTCGGAAAATCGGCCAATTTGTATGGAAAATGCCAAAAGGGACGTGGCAATGGACTTTATGTTCCTTCTACTTTGGCAAGCGCTTTTTGTAAACCAACGAATTTGATCTGTTGTTCGAATGGGAAGTACCGGAAGGGATGTGTCCATTTTGTAGACTTTTTCAAATTCCATTAAGTATTAAAAAATACTACAAGTGACAAATATTTAAATAACTGAAGCATACGAATGAGGAGCAGCAGGAAAAAATTAAATTTTGTAACATTGGTCAATTTGTATAGAAAGTATCAATAGGGGTGTGAAAATGCGGTTCATGTTCCTTCTCGGAGTCTAAGTTCATAATCGCACCACGTGTGCCAAGTTTGACTGGTAACTGCATAGAAAATATTAACCCAAGAATATACATATATGGGCTAATTGTAGCAAGAATTATGAAGCAAGACAATGGAAAAAAATGAAATTTCAGAAAATCGGTGTGGAGGATAGCAGAAAGCGTGTGACTATGCATTTCACTTTCATTTTTAAATGTTACCTTAAGGATTGCCAAACACGAATAATTTGGTACAACAGAATATTAGATGAAGATGTTATGTGGGTTAAATCCGTTCAGTCTGTGAGTTAGAAGTTATAGAAAATACGAATTTTGGAAAACTTGTCAATTTGTGGTTAATGTAGCAGAAGGTTCGGCCAGAGCCCACTTGCAATCCCCGGCTACAATCTGACAAAATATTAGCCTGTACCTAGTTTTAAGAAGTATCACAGTTCCAAGGGCTATGAGTATTTTTTAATGTTATTGTTGAATCACACAGTGTCTATAATTCAACAGAACCGATAGACCCACGATAGTATGCGCGTCTATCGTTCGCATGACCCCGAGCCCAGTCATGCATAGAGCCACCTATCATTATTTGATCGGCGGTCACATCGATGTGTCTGACGAACACTTCGAATAGACAAGTCTTGTAAGTGCTTCTAAAACTGTGACATTCAGAATCGTCGTTAAACTGTAGGTCCCTTTAAGTAATTCGGAAACTAAAATGCGTGTATGCCCACTGAATGTGAGAAGCTCTCATTCATTCATGGGTTGCAAGGGAATTTGTTTGATAAATCCAACCACATTTTCAGCAAATGTGTCACCAACAAGTATTGCGAACTTTCCAAACTTAAGTTCACGATCATAATGAAGTATTTTAATATTTGTCACAAGACAGCATGTAAAACATCAAAAGATTGTGGCATGTGATGTGAAAATTTAAAAGCAATTTGAGGATTGAAATGCGTATGTTATTAAATTGCACGTGATTTTATGCTCAAAAACGATAGATATCATAAATAGTTTTTCTAGTATCATCTTTTGTTCTTTCTGCTATTATTTCAGCCTATACTGTTTATTTGGATGTGAATCTCTACAAATAATTCAAGTAGCACTAACAATCAAGAACTTATATAAAGGAAAACATAAAGCATACTAAATTGACTGAATCAAAGGATTCCAAATACACAAAGCAGAAAATTGTTATACTGTGTTCACGCTATTGTCGTTATCACTAGTTCTATGGAACTATAGAGTAATGGAAATCTATAAAATGTGTGCGTAGAAAGCGCAATTTATCATTTCCTTAATTTTAAACTTGTTGACATAGTTAGTGTTAGTGCGTTTGAACTTGTTTAAAAAAAATAATCATGACCTGAGTGTCTTAAAGAGACGAAAAAAACAACATTTTGCATACTTGCAGGTGGGCTAAATTCTACCGGGATTAGGAAGATGGGAATGTAAGCGAAAATCGGATTTTGCATCAACCAAAATATATTTTTGATTGGCCGATTTATCGCCTATTTGGGGACCAGTTGTTTGGTTTTTAATTCGCTGATTTTGAATCGTCAGAATGTTTATCAATTTTACTGTACCAAAGTATCACTCAAACTATGTAACAGAAATAAAACAAACATAGATATGAATTGTATTTTGACTTTCACCACAGGAGCTACATAATGTTATCATTTACAAAAAGAAACAAATGTAAATATGCTGATTTATATACCTATACAGTTCCTGTCCATGGTGTTACATTAAATGTATTAAATAAGTATTTTACATTATTTTGGGAACTTATAGTAAAAAAATGCATTATTTTTCAATATCTATATCGCGCGATCAGATTGCGTTAGACGGCGCTAAAAAGATAAAACCTCGTACTCTGAAAACAGTTCAGACATTTTTGTAACTACTTGACACATTAGTGTTAGAGCGCGCATCTTAAATGGACACCAGCAAAAAGAAAGCTTACTATATTTCAGGGACCGTCATCGAAGCGAAATAAAATACGAAAATAGTTTTTATCTTAAACAAATCAAAACTTTTTTCGAAACCAAATCCAAAATATACAAAGCTTTTATTATGATTCCAACAATTGAATCCAAATTGTATTGAATTTTGTTTCTGTTTCATCCATTAAAAGTGAAATGACAAATTTTCAATTTAAAAAATACACACAATTTTCGACAATCTGTGAAAATTTCTAAGAGCCTGTTATTGTAAATTCAGAAAATAAATTATTTGAACTGTTTTTACCTTTCCCAGTTTGGCTCCAGGCCAAACAAATCGGTTTTAGTTCTGATTCAGATTAAGAATTCAAACTGCAAAAACTTCCAAACAGTAAGTAAGCATTCCGAAACGTCAATCCTAGCATGGCTGCAGTTTGTCCCAAATCACCGAGGTTCGACCACGACCGTGACCATTCACCATCCGCTTCATAAACAGACCATTTTTTTGCAATTCAACATCGTTCCACTGATGGAAAGTTGGTTCAAGATGTTCCTTGGCATTAATTACTGTTGCGCCCATATGCCCAGAAGATTTTTTTGCAATATTTAGTTCCTGGGCAATCGAAGCGATTCTTACATGATGGCCGCACTTAATAATTTTCATCATTCTATCGACATTTCTGACAATTGGCGTGGTGCATTTTAATATCAAAATTACTGGAATGGAATCGTCGAAACTAATACAGGGTGACGCGCTAATCGTGCTTTAAACACAAAACGTAATATTTTGTTTTCTGTGTGAGTAATCGGCTTATTTTTTTTATTGGACAGGTACCATCGAGATCCCTATGTTCGGGTTCATGACACAATCACGGCTATAGCATCGTTATTTCGAGCAAATCCAAGCGTTTCGACTCGAAACTTATTGGCGCAAATTGGAGGTAGCCGCCGAGCAAAATGGAGCAACTGCACACATAGCCAGACCGGTTATGACGGTCAAACGAAAATTACTAAACAAGATAATATCCAGAAACTCCATTTTTCGCTGGCACCCAAGCTCTCCTGTACCAGACTTTTTTATGGGGTTATGAATTTAAATTTGAATTGAATTGAATTTGACTGAATTGAAGTATTAAAACAACACTTGCGGCGAACCCGACTTCCACACTTCAGGCTGCAATGAATAGTTTTCTGATCAGGTGTTGCATATGCGTGAATGAGCATGGATGTCATTTACGGCCTATCATTTCCAAACCCAATTACTTATATAAAATGAAATTAAATTTTCTATACAATAAAATAAAAAATAAATAAATGAATGACATACATTGATTAAAACAATATTATTTGAATTTACTATTATAGAACAATTGGTGCGCCAGACCATATTAGGACTGTATCCAGTATTTACATTTTCATCCGCCTGGCTTACATTTTCACTTTTGTGAAATAACAGCTAAAATACGGGCTAATTTCTCTTTGCTGGTGCCCATCTTTGAGGCGCGCTGAAACAAACTGAGTCAGGCAATCACAAAAAAAACTGAGTTATATTTTAGGTGCGAAATTTTAACTTTCCAATAATCTATTGGGTAAATAATGAATTTATTTTTACTAATATATAGGTATATTCGGAATTTTTACGGACATGTAATTCGCTATGGTACGAAAAAGATTGAAAAGGTTCCAACCATTATATTAACAAAAACTACATCAACATGAAGTGCGAAACAGAATGCTAATAAAAAGAGGAAAATACCAAGCGTCCGCATTATATCTGTTTAATATGTAATGCAGTATTCACACCTTCACCAAAAGGGATATATGTGTGTGTATACATAGGGTGATTTTTTAATCTTATTTTTTTTAAATCGAATAAAACACTCAAATTTACATCATATATTAAAATTTTTTATTGGAATCGATAAATTGGTCTTTGCCATTTAATTTTTAAAGATCATTTTATAAAATTTTTTTTCAAAATGACCATTCGGAAGGTCTAATTTTTCGTGACTTTTTCGAGCATTTCGGCCTGTATTCCACGAATAACGTGTGTTATGTTATCCTGTTAGGCTTCAATAGTGTTCAGCTTGTCCACACAGACTAACTACTTGACAAAACCCCACAAGAAATAATCAAGAGGCGTTAAATCGCAAGATTTTGGGGGCCAATTCACTGGGCCAAACCGAGAAATAAGCTGCTCACCAAATTCATCCCTCAACATATCCATTGTCACGAGCAGTGTGGCATGTTGCACCGTCTTGATGAAACCACATGTCAACCAAGTTCAACTCAGCCAATTGGGGCAAAAAAAAAAAAATCCTTGTGGCTGAGTAACGCATGCCCAATCGCTTGACATTTCACGATAGTCATTAACACTGGTCCCTACGTTTGCAATATTTTCTTCGGTACGCACTCTACGCATGCGAGCCGATGGTTTTATGTCCAACAAAGTAAATTTGGTGAGAAGTTTGGACATAACAGCACGAATTGTTGATTCAACGGGTTATGACGACCATAAAATGGTCGTGTCAAACGATGCACATTTGTCGCAGATCACGATTTTTGATAATAAATTTTAACGATTTGCAATCGTTGCTCGTTTGTTAGTCTTCCATGATGAAATGGCAGAGTATACTGTACACTTTTCACTTTGACAGATGATTACCAACCAGTGCTGCCAACCTGAAAAACTTAAACCTTAAAAAATCACCCTATATTATGTATAAATCATTTAACATAAGGAAAAATTCGTTTCTTACTTAATTTATAATGCAGCCTTTATCAGTCTAAAAATATCTTCATTATATAACTTTATCAAACCTTGCAAATATTTTAAGCACATTGATCGAATGGTTCCTCCCATATAAATGCACGATCTAACCATTTATTCCATTCTTGTCTTTTATTCTATAGCTCAAAATTCTGCCAATCATTTAAGGGTTTATGTTACCGAATGCAATGAAATAAAACAATAAATTTATTTGTACATCATTTATTGTGTTTACCATTTACAGATGCATGTTCAATTTCTAGACTGCCAGAAATTTCTCCTGATTACTAAGCAAAGTGCTAATCTAATCTGCAGTAAAACAAAATATAAAGACATTTAAATCTCAAATGGGCAGTTTAAATTGTCTTTAAGCATACTTTTAAAATAACACAATTGAAAAAGCCTGCTACAATTTCTCGTAATCAAAACTCTCAAAAATAAGCTCTTAATGACATTAGAAACGTATAGATAACTTCTGCACTTCATTTCAGTATGCCTTTAAAGAGAAGGCATTTGAATGGAGTAAATTTATTTTAAATATAATGGTTTATAATGGCTTCTTAATCTCCCCTTTTGAAAAGAATTAAGCGGGAATGAGTAATTATTAATCATTTTCTAATTTAGTGTCACTGAAGGCCCTTGGAAATTTTTGATTGGATCAAAGCTTAAACATAAATATATTTCACCAAGTGTAGAAGTGCACATTATCACAATGTTTCAATTCACACTCAGATAAGTGAATATAGTTAGGTTTTCTGTTCTTGTGCAAATACATCGGCTTAAGTCGCTTTTTCAATAAAATATTTCAATTTAGTATTTTTAATTAAAAATGGTATCATTAAAAGGTGTATCAACTGGGACAAATTCTTATCGTATGTATAAAAAATTAACAAATAATTGATTAAATTCTCAATAAAGTATTGAAGCATGGCCAACTTTCTTTCGTCCCATTATAACATTCGTGTGATATTAATTACATCAACTCCCAAAATGTTTTTCTATTCAAAGTTTATAAAAATAAGTTAAGTTTTCTAGAAGTGTGTTCATTACATGTGTCTGAGGATTTTTTCATGGCTATGGCTATTATAAGACATTTTCTGCAAGCTTTCAGTTTCCTATCTCGAGCTATTCCCAAAAGCTTACGGCACACCGTGAGGAAATGAAAGAAAATACAAAGTCTCTGTGATCGTTAAATTTTGATTTTTGAGAACACAAACATTTCTTCAATTATTTCCTAATTGGGTGTAAAATATTTAAAGGAAGTAAAGAAGAAGAAAGATTGTCCACCAGTGGAAGTTGCGATTTGTTACATAAGTCAAATGATATGTATGCCAGTAACACAGTGTATGTCCGGGGGTAGTAAATTATTAGAATACCCAGTGAGTGGATTTGAGCTAAGAGGTAGACATAACATAATATTTTAAGATTGAAGACCGTTTGTACGTGCGATTTCAGGGAAGGTGAAATTACGTTGTTGCGGTATCACCAGATTTGTTTACCGCTACCAAATATTACACCTTTCCTCACTTTGTATACATTCGAGGTTTTCAAAGCATTGACACAATTTTGGTCGCGTTTATTGCGTAGTCAAAATATTATGCAATTTTACCATTTATTAAATAACAGTGCAATCTATAGTTTAGTAAAGACAAGATTCTTTACAACTTTCCACATATCCGCTTGTTTCTATAGAGTTGATGATTTAATGTGACTGCACAAAATGACATATCCTGAGATTGTAGAAGTCTACATTTTTGTTCACTGTATTGTTTTATATTACTAAGTAGAACTTCAAAATTTCGATCATGCCTTCAAAGTATCTCCCACACATATGAACGAATTAAACTCTGTATTGTTAGCTTTGTATCTTTCATGATGTTACACTAAATTCAATCAAGTTTTGTAAACGTCAAGCGTGTTGTGAAGCTAAGTCTAAGAATGAAACCAGACTCCATTTTCAAAGTACCTCTCAAATAAATTAAAGATTTTTCTATTGTTTCTCAGTGTAAGACTTTAGAAAGTTATATTTCGTTTTATTGTGAATTAATCTGGAACAACATTTTGCCTAGGAAATTTACATGCATCTTCCAGTATCTGCAGTACTTTTTAGAGTTGCTTGAGCTCTCACAAACTTTTACGAGAGAATTATTGAATAATATGCAATTTTTGTACAGTGTCTGTTCACAAATTCAAAATTGAAAAATATGTACCTTTATATAAAATAATTAATGACAGAACAGTTATTCAACTTTTTACATCCTTTAAATATGTTAAATGTTTATTTCTCACTGTATGAAGTTTTTCCGCATCTGTATCATTTTTATCGCCGGAAACCAAATTTAAAATCTTGATTGCTTACTGTATGTCAGTTTGCGAGTACGCGTACATTGAGCCTAATTGAAGGCATTATGTAGTTATCTGTTCAATGCACACCCTGCTGAACATACGAACTAACTATTGTTGTCGATTTCTTTGAAATTTAAATAAACTCGGTTTTCGATATAAGAGTCGCGAACGAATTAATGGGGCGGATAGCTAGTCATATTTATCCATTCAGCCGAAGGAATGAAGGTGAGTATCATTTGAAACAACAAAGATGTAACGCCCAGAAGGTAGTGTTTAAAGTACTAAATGCCTTTCGACCAAATATATGTCATGACTTTTTATGCCTCTAATTCAAACTTGGCACAGCTTAATTTTGTACAGGTTATTAATGGACAGGTTGCAATTGTAAATGGTCTATATCGACTTCATTCTCCATGCATTTTTATACTAATTGACCCATTTTCCGAACTCAATTTGTTTTCTGTAACTCCTCATTCATGAACTGCAGTGGCCCAAAACTTTTGCTTGTTGTATTTTTTTCATAATGGTAGCCAGAAATTCAACACATCTAGGAATTAACTACGCCTTCATGTGTTCTCCTATATCCTAGATATACATATGAACAATTAATTCATACATTGTTAGATCCAGGTCTTCTATTAGGTGGCAATAAATTTAGTAAAATTTGGCCTTTGATCTTATAATCAAATACAAATTGAAGTCAGTATTTTGCAATATATAACTAGTTAGTTGCCTGAAATAGGCCAGATTTTTGTCCATTGCATTAATTGATGATTTTGGGAAAAATCGATAATATCACCCTAGAAATGATCGATTTGACCGTATATTCCCACCATTCAACCACCATTATACTGAATGCAATCAAATACAAACACATCGTGGGTTTGGAGAATCAACTACTGAGAATTAAGATAGAGTGCATTGCCACACCCTTTTTGATGTCCCCATAGAAAATGAATACAAAAATTTCGAATAAAGTTTTCAGTTCAATTTAATGTTTCGTAACATTTAAAAATATCGATGGGATAACCACCCCATATATATACAATACGATATACAAATTATCTCTTGCAAACAACTTCTTTCATGTCATTCATCCCATTGCACTGAATTTAGTAAAATCCATTAGGCAATTGGAACTGTGATTAAAAATAAACTGTTTTGCCGCACCGTTAGGGTATCACACGTATAAATCGGTTGATTCTACAAAAATCTTTATAATTTCCAAGTGGACGAATTCATTGCGTGTATTTTTTGATATAAAGCTAGCAATTTACCACGCCAGTTCTGGTAGCACTAACTCCTTTGCAGCAGCGCAAAAGAAATTGGGTAAAAGTACATGTAAGTCAGTTCATTTAACTGCAATTTCCGCACTGGTTTTATTGTGCACAGAGCAATACTTTATAAGAATCGAGTTATTCTCCATATTCCTCCTGATATCCTGGAATATTTCTGCACCAAAGCAAAAGAACATTGAGCGGAAGTACTTCCACGTCAGTCCACCTGACTGCAATTTCGTTATAGATTTCTTTAAATATTTATAAACTGCTTACAGGGGGTTGATTTTAAGCTTTTTTTCTCCCAACCTCTGGAGATATGGATATATTAAAATACAGCACAATAATTTACATAAACGAGTTAAGCTTACAACTGATTGCCCGATAATATTTTAATACATCTTTCTTGTGATATCTACCATGTTTTTCATAATACTTATTTTTTATATTCATAAACCAATCGTATGTTTAATGATTTAAAGAAGCGAATTAGCATCGTACGTATTTTCTTCAAATATAAACTCATATATTGTATAAACTCAAACATTGCTAAATGAATTGTTAACATTCAAACCCGAAGGTAGAAAATTGGAAATTTATAACAATTTATAGTGGACTGTAAATAAAAATGTAGCATTCAATCTAAACCGCGTAACATTATGGAGTTTCTTGACATCTCACTAACATTTACAAATGAATTATTGAGTAAAATAAAATTTTTTGAAGAGTGGTTGTTTAAGAATTCAAAATTGAGAAGAATGAACCACTTTTATTCATTTATTTATTTATTATTCATGTTTAATGGTTTTTTTCTCCCAATTTATTAGCTTTTTCGCACTTGTGGTAATTTTATAGCCGGAAATTATCTAATGTTTAGCAATTTGGGTGCACGCGTACATCGAGCTTAATTGAAACATTATTTAAATGTCTTTTAAATATACATGATGGCATTGAAGACTATTTCTTAGGTCAGATATAATTTACTGTATATTTCAGTTTTACTTATGCATCTCCCACAAAAGTGACCATAGACATAGTTTTTTGTTTGATTTAATCATATCAACAGAGTCAAGAACGTTCCTTCTCAAACTTATAATATAACACCAAATCGATCACGTCAAAGTCATACTTTACTTCATAGTCGATTACTGTTTTGTTTGTCAGCAATTTTAATTTTCGAAAATTCTGTAAATTTTCTGTTTTTTCTTGCTTACGTAGAGTGCAACAAAATTCATTAAATATAAGTTTATAAGGTATAATTATTTAAAAAAAAAATCCATAATAAACCACCTGCCAAGATTCTAGGTTTTTTTCCAACTCTTCTAATAGATACCTAATTAATTCTTGTAATTAGTTATATGAAGGAGAATAACTACGCGGAGTTTGTAGCAGTCACGGTTTGCTGTCCACCTCTTACATTTGTATCAGTTAAGCAGAATCCTATAAATACTAACAGAAGGAGAGGTGCAAATTAAGCAGGCACCGAATTGACGATCGCGCTGAATAATAATAATAATAATAATAACCATCAATGTCCTACATAATGACACGGATTATGCCTCAGTTTATAATATTGAATCGACTTGGCTTGTTTCACTGAAATGTTTTCATAAACTCAATTAAAAGTACATAAAATAGAATAATTCCTTCCTTCTTTTAACAGCCAATTTTAACCACACATTATATTTAACTAGCTAGAAATGTTTGGGTATACGGGTATATTAAAAACAACTAGTTTTTTTCATAGTTCGGTTTTTCTTGCCGTCCGTATAAACATCCTATTTTGTACTTAATTTTAGATTTAATAATGAATTAATTTTCAATTTGAATAATTACTTAATTTGAATTTTAAATAAATTAATTTATTAAATTAAAAAATGAACATAAATCACACCAACAAAGAAAAACCGCACTAACTTAAGTAATAATAACAAATATTTCCAATGATTATTGTGAATTGTTTGAAAGTTAAAAAAAAAGAAAACATACACAGAAGCAAATAGAAGGTACAATATAAAAAGCTAAACTGCTGATGCGGAATCAGCCACTTTTGCAGCACAATTCGAATAGTAAGCATCTCCACTTCTACAAATAAACGTCTTGATTTAAACTTTAATACTAAATTTGGTTTTTTTTCTCCCCTCCTTTGTAGTTTATTAAACCTTAAACTTAATCGTATAATTTCTCAACCGTGAGAATAACATTACTTTAAATAGGCCAATTCTTTAGACCAGAACTTTCTGCCCGGTGTGTAAGAATTTGTCCTTAAGCAATAAATTCTAAATCTAGTTCCATATACAGCTTTCTATAACTTGACAAAGTTAATTGCATCATAGCAACAAAACCAGAGATTAATACTGGTTTAATCTCTTAATTGGGAGCAAAACTCTATTGTCGTAAAAATGAATTTCCAATAAACTTTTTTTTTTATTTATTTTTTGTATTTACTAATGCCCCTCCAATCAACTGCCGCCTTATAATGATTTTTTTATTTAAAAAAAAAAATCCGAAAATAATACCGAAAATGCACCCTGCCATCCGTAGTGCAAAGAAAAGCGTGCTGATTCATTTTCAAATAATAAAACGCGTCCGAAACATTTTCTTATCATAAATTCTATCGCTTGACACTTTTGAATTTTGCTACCTTTGTCCCTTAAAAATTGTGATCATTCCAAAATCTGTACACTGTTATATATAATAATATTAATAACCATTTTTCTATATGTTCGGTTACTATTTGGGTAATTTATTCTAGATTGGGTGCTTTCAAAGTTGATCTGGCTTTAATTATGACATATTTTTGTGTCAATCGTCAGTCTCCTAGCTCAAGACGTGAAATCATGATTTAAGTTGACGAGGATCGACTGGATGGCTACATCGACAGAGAACTATTCAGTGGTTAGGTAAGGTTAGGTTAGGTCAGTGTGACAGTCTGAATAGACAGACTCACTTAGACTACAAAGTCCATTGTGGTCCCACGATATGGCTATTCCCAGTTTCCCCTGTTGAACTATTCCTCACACTCCAACTCGGGTGGAGTCTGTAACGTTGTCCCTAGTCTTGCCAGTTCGTCTGCTCAGCAGTTCCCTGGTATGTCCCTGTGGTCCGGCAGCTTAAGTGTCAGACAATGTATGTATTCCCACCGTGGTGAGGATGTTATATCTCAGTCATTGTGCTACTTCCTTAACGACCAAAATTTCGACCTAATAAACACTACAGTGATCAGGTAGTCTTCTTGCTATACTTAGCCCTAGGTCTTTGGTTTACTCCAACCCCGAAACCTAGCTGATTATTTACTTTTGAGCCGTCAGTGTAGAAGCCGACTTACAGTCTTAAACCAGGAGTTCTACATTTCCATGTACCTCTATCTGGTACAAATATAGGGTACCTCTTTTCAAACAGTGGTTCATCCAGAGTGTAGTCAATAGTGCCTGTTATGTCCAGCACCATGTTAAGGATCACATTTTGACCACAGCCGCTGTTTACTGTGACAGCTGTGCTGTAGCTCCGGCAGTACGCGTACAACTATGTCCAGGGGTAGTAAATGAAAAATTACATTTAGTTCATCGGATGTGGTGATGCGCAGCGCACCTGTGATGCGCAGACTAGCCATTTTGTGGACCTTGTCCATTATCCTGCAGTATGTGGACTTCTCAAGAGCCTCCCACCAGAAAAATATCACCATACAACATTATCGGTCTTACTACTGCAGTATGCAACCAGTAAACAATGCGAGGCCTTAATCCCCATTGTTTCCCTATTGCCCTCTTGCACGAATATAGCGCCACTGTGGCCTTTTTCGCCCTGTCCAGAATGTTGAGTTTGAAATACAGCTTCTTGTCCAATAACACACCAAGATATTTTGCATAGTCCGCGAAAGGAATTTCAGTATTTCGCAGGGAGATAAGATCCACAGATGGAATCTTGTATCTCCTGGTGAACAGAACCACTTCAGTCTTGTTTGGATTTACTCCGAGACCGTTCTGCCACGTCCACTTCGTTACAGTGAGAAGGGCTCTTTGAAGGATGTCTCTGAGTGTATGCGACAACCTTGACACCAGCCTCCTCCAAAGAGAACAGAATGCTGTTCAGATCGAGTTTCCATAGTAGGGGAGATAGAACACCACCCGACGGCCCTAATTTAGCCCTGATACTTCTCTTCGTCAAAAGATCGTACACCAGTCTGCTAATAATGACGTATACTCCCAAGTTTAACAGTGCTGCGACTATCCTATCAGGATGAACGTTATTAAACGCCCCTTGTATATCCAACGAAGTCGTGCAAGGCAGTCTCAATGGACTTAACTTCAATGGTTAAGAACTTGTATACTTTTTGGAGTCTCAAATTGTTATTCTTAATCGATATTAAAAAATGACTAACTTATTTTACTGCACATTAGATCACATTTTATATGAAGCAAGAGCTACGTCGACGTAGTATGCTGCGAACCTTTGAGCAGAATATATATGTTTCAGAATGATTTGTTAAAATTTATTCTGAGCCATCACCATGCTGTGGGATGTGCTACGCCTAAAATACGTTTTGCAGAAAACGGAAATGCTTCTTGAGTGTATAAAAAATATAAAACTTACTACTTTTCTTAAAAATGTATGACGATTTCAACAAGTTCGTCTCTCGACTACACATCTGTTGAAAACTTGATGAAGACCAAACTTCTTGAGCTAGGATTAATAGGCAATTTTTGTTTGAAATCGGTCAAGTAGAAAAAATATGCCCATACACAGACTGAATTATTTTTGGAAAAACTATTATTATTATGTTTATATTACCAATTTTACAAGTTATTTTTTAATATATAAAAATAAATAAAACCTTTGGAAAATAAAGGATAGAAGTCGAATATGTTTTTAGTACCAAAAAAGTAAGTACATTTTCAACCAGAAAAACGGTTTAAGTCAACATATAACAAGATGATGGGAGGGCGTTTATAACTGCCCAATTATCTGGCATTAAAGCGATATACAATTCATGACATTGTATACATCACGTATGATAAGTGCACAGAATGATTCCGGTAAAAAAATACGTAAAGACTAAGACTACAGATAGAAAAAGAAACATCCTACATATTTTCCTTTTAATAAATTTACCGTTTACTCTTTAATTAAAAGCGATATTTTGTTTGTTGGTAATGGAAAGCAATCCCAGCTTGTGTATACTGCTACATGACTGACCAAATTGTGGGAATGTTTTTTTTTTTTCAATTACTACTAAATTTGAATTTTTACTGGGAAACGATAAAACGGTAGACGATAACTCAGAGCGACCTTTACGGTGCTTCGTTCCATGACACTCGGAGATTACAAAATTGGTCAAGTAGAGCAATATTACACCATCGAAAGATATAACCAATTAAATTAAAGTGGTATGACAGATTTACACAACTGAATTAAAAGCTTAGAAAGATTTTTTAATCCGATGTTCATAAGAAGATTCTAACCTGCACCATCAATATGCAAATTAAACTGGGGCTGACAGAAACTTTCGCGGCCATCGAACATTTCATCTTTCAACTTATTTATGATATATTGCTATAAATCTACTTCACATTGGTTCTGATACAAAATTTCTGATGTACGAGTATATCCAGTAAGATATCTTAACATTTTTTTAGACATCTCTTAAGCTAAAATCAACACAACAATTTAATGAACCCAAGGGGTTACTTTTGACTCGGAATTAGGGTACATCCAACAGATTCTCAGATATGTACAATTGTTCAATTTATGACTTTCCATTGACTGATATCGCATGGATACAGCGACATGATGTAAGATAAGGTGTCAACTTGTATTTTTTTATATGCACAAACCTTTTGCGTCATCATCGCATGCAATGGCAAACTTTGCAATAACTCTGGCTGCTGAAAAGCGATATCTTGTGACCGATCATCCGGCATTCACTAACCATTCAAACCGGATAGCCGAAAATGTGTGTTCGTCTTTTCAAGAAACTTCCTTGCCATTTTCATGTTAAATCTTGTTAACCGGTTTTTAGCAGTGGTTTCAGCCACAGCAAAAGCAACAAATTTTACTGTTGCAAGAGGGCTGCACTGCGTGTGTGGAATTTCATATTAATCAAACGCACACATGACGCCAACGCCTTGCGGCTACAGCTAATTAAATAATTATAATGATGTGTTAAAATGTGAACAAATCAAACCGAAATAAATTCTGAGTTTTCATTTCCCAAACTCGAAGTGGAATTTTTAAACGAATTTTAAAAAATGTACGATATTAAACGGGGAACGAATGACAGAAAATCATCTATATATATAAAAATGAATCGTGGTTTGTTCCGATGCTTAAAACTCCAGAACGGCTGGACCGCTTTGCATAAATTTTTGTATATGCGTCTGGGTGGTGCTCGGGATGGTTTAGATTTACAATTCGGTCCAATTGGACAAAGGGGCGTGGTACCTCCCATACAAACAAAAAATTAAAAATCAATTATTTCTGCTCCTGCTTACGGTATTTGAACAAAATTTGGTGCGTAGGTTTGGTGTACATATCTTAAGTGCTACTGCAAATATGAGCGGGATTGGACAATGGGGCGTGGTACCTCCCATACAAACCATAAATTAAATGTCCAATATTTCTGCTCCTGTTTACGGTATTTGAACAAAATTTGGTACATCGGTTTGGTGCACATATCTTAAGTGCTGCTGCAAATATGGCTGCGGGATTGGACAATGTGGAGTGGTACCTCCTGTACAAACCACAAATTAAAAAGCAATTATTTCTGCTTCTGCTAACGGTATTTAAACAGAATTTTGTTTAACATTGAAACATTTCCAATAAAAATAAAATTTGAAGGCAAAGCAACGTTTGCCGGGTCGGCTAGTTATTATTAAATGACTATATTTGGTTATTGTAGATGGTTATATATATTTAGTGGTTTCAAGACCACCGGTCTGACAAGGCTGCCAGCTCTTAAATACTTATCATTTGAAGTGTTATTTATTTATAGAGAGTTTCGGCATGCACGAATATAGACTGTTTAACCACCGCAGAATGCACAAAAATAGTTAAAACTTAATTTTCAATGGAACAAAATTTTCTTCTTCATTTCTCACTCGGTGGCTACGTCAACAAGCAAATTCCATTGCATCCGGAAAAGTGACTGTTTGGTGAGCATTGTGGTCTGGATGAGTCATAGGGCCGTGTTTTTTCAAAAATGACGCTGGAAGAAACTCAATAGGATAAAAGGATAATGAGATAAAAGTTTCATCGAAATCATAGCTTTATGTGTGTTTTATTTAACTTTATTTTGAGACCGAAAAATGAGTAACACATTCAAAATATGTTCGATTTCAACTGAATGTACGAAATAAGCTCTAACATTTTTACAGTCAACATTTTCATTTTCTCTGGCTAAGCGTGGTAATATTTTTCGCAATAATGAATCTAACTAATTTATAGCTAAATCATTATAAAAAGAAGCAAACATTTTGAATTTCTCTTTTTCTTATAGATGAGAAGCACAAAAATTAAATCACATTTTTTAAATAATTATATCTACCGTTATAGAAGGGAGAGTATACTCCTTTTGTCATTCCGCTTATAACAACCAGAAATAGTCATCTGAAATTACAAAAATATATGCATTCTATATTACCGTATAGATTTATGTTTATTTAAGCTTATTCGTGTAGAAATGAACCTATTTGAATATACAATTTATTCCTACTCATAAAAAGGCTTCATTTGTAACTAGGCCAAACTAGCCAATAACTAAAGTGTTTCATCATATCCCCATTTTTTTTTTTTTTTTTTTATCTCTAAACCTGTACTTTGGCTAGCTTTTAAATTTTAAGTTGAATTGGAAAAAAAAAAATTAAACACTGGCACACTAAATAATCCAAAAATAATAGAGATATTGCACTTTAAAAAAAATTAATTATCTACAGCAAAAATATATTTCTGGCGAATATACAGTTTTTACATTTTAAATTTTTAAATTTTTGTGCCTAATGGCTACAATTCTTGTTCTCGTACTATTGTATCTCTTCCGATCTATAATTTGTTTTTCATTGTGTAAAGCGTAATAAATCATTGTATTTAAACATTTTTGAAATATTTTTTTTTTACTTAACTATACGACCCTGCGACCCTCTGGTTCCAAACTTGCTGGCGTCGACATTTTTCCTGCAGCTAAGAACATTACACAACATTCAGCCAGCCATCACATTCATATTTGCATAATCCCATACTTTTTACATTAAATTAATCAATTTCGTTTTAAGACAGTGGATATTCTGGCACTCACAAGAAATATGCCGCAATCATAATTGATCATAAGCTATTTATTCATTTAGAATTAGGTATTTCTTTTGTGTCCTTTTATAATGTGCGCAAGTTTGAGTAGAGTTTTACAGAAAAAAAGTGACATCGTTAGCTGACGATATGTAGCTTGGTAGAATGTCCATATTGTGGGTCGAAAAAAAGTTAATCCAATCTCTTATGATTCAAGATTATTCAAACACATAACGTGTACTAGATTTGGCCGACTTCAGTTCAACTGATATAGGGCACGGATTATGCTGCAATAAGAAATTGAAATAACTTCTTTAATCAATATATTTCATTTTTTTTCTTTTGCTGCATAGATGATAGACCGTAAATGACCTACATGCTAATTCACGTATATGCGATGCTTCATCAGAAAATTATTCATTGTGGCCTTAAGAGTTGAAGTCGGGATCGCCTCAATTACTGTTTTAATGGACTGCTTCAATTCAGTCAAATTCCTTGGTTTTGTTTTGTACGCCTCTTGCATGACATGAGGAGACCTTTGGGCCCAGCTGAAAATGAAGTTCCTGGATATTAATAATGTTTAGGAATTTTCGTTGGAGCTCCACCATAACCGGTCTGGCAATGTGTGCATTTGCTCCATCTTGCGGGAACTAAATGCTGTTGAAACTGGTGCATCTTTAGCGCAGTTCTGGGTAACAAAACTTCTATGACATCTTAAAATAACGGTACCCATTGACAGTTATTGTTACACCATTTCTTAAAAGGTGTATGGCCCTACAATGCACCTTGATGGAATTGTGCACTACACAGCGACTCGTTCTGGGTGCAGTTTCGTATCATGAAGTATTTATGGATTAGATTTACTCCAAATTTAAATGGTCCTCATTAGATGTGAACAAGCAGTTTGTCAAGTTTTTGTCTTCTTCGGCCATTTCAATCATTGTTTGGGAAAATTCCAGGCAAATAGGAAATTAAAAGAGTTTAACTTGCTTGTAATTCAAACTTTGTATGGAAACAAGTTTATCCATTGTAATGACTTAACTCCAATTTGCGTCGATAAGCCTCGATTCGAAACGCTTAGATTTGCCTGAACTGACGATGCTACAGCCGGGATTGTGTTTTTAACCCGAACATAGGAATATCATTGATACGGTCTTCGTGCGATGCTTCCAGATTCGGCTAATATGTTTACTCACCTCATAATGAACCATCCACTCGGGCTAGAGCCGCCAAACTACTGCCTAAATTCCCTTTGGATGGCAATGAAGGAATGCATAAGATGGTACCGCTGCACTATCCGAACCCTCTTCTTGGTAAACCAATAATAAATCTAAATCTAATAAATCTAAATGGTAACCTGCCAAATGATTCGTGCTCCACCCTGTGAAATGTGTGAAGCTAGGAATATATGGCTTAAATCGGTAATTTGTATGGAAGGTACCAGAAGGAGAATTGTTACTTGGTCAGTTTTCTACCAACTTATAGAGAATTATACGTCAATATTACAATTTGCAATTTACAGAGGAAATATTGAGTTTCGGAAATTTGCCTTATTCGATCTTGCAAAAAATTAGGCTATGCATTTGCGACCAGCCAGCCATTGTGACAGACATCGCTCAATCGACTTAAAAAATCATGATACACAATTGGTAAAAAGACATTTGGACGCTTATTTCTGGGTGTTACATCAAATCAAATATTACATATCTTTGTTGCTTCGGGTATAAAATCGAAAGTAAAATCATTGTGAAATATATTTCGTCTTGTTTT
The DNA here is from genome assembly GCA_019455685.1 of Philornis downsi. NCBI lineage: Eukaryota > Metazoa > Arthropoda > Insecta > Diptera > Muscidae > Philornis > Philornis downsi. The sequence continues at coordinate 5,630,272 of JAHXMU010000095.1, forward strand.
ACTAGTAGATTTGATACTTTCATTTTGAAAGGGCATATTGCCAGAAGTCTTAAGATTTTTCAACATAAATTTCAAATCGATATCTTGAATAGTTTTGAAATTTATTAATTTTGCAGCTTATTCGCCAAAAATGAGCCATTGCTCATTGTTCTCAATAACTTGCACCACATGGGATATTTTTCGTTAAGAATTTATATGGAAAATACCACAACGGAATGGCCGATACAGCCTATCTGCATCCCCATCTCACATATCAGGCTGTGCCTAGCTTTAGGAATATTCATGAGTAACAGCAACCTGAAAAGCTATTATTTTTGGCAGCCGAAACTTTATACTATGAACACGTAAATCAAACATTGAAGATTGTCGTTTATGAAACCAGTCTTTTAAGGTTAATTAAATAGAAACACTTATTAGCTCAATGTTTCACAGAAATCTGTTAAATTATGTGAAGAACTCTATTTATGAATGTCTGTCTTCTATTCTAACATTTTGTTATAGCATTTTCTATTGATGGTCTGCATTGTGATGTTGCTTTTTGTGAAATCCAGAAATGAAATTCTTTCAGCTGATTCATGTCATTCATGTTTGTAAGATAATTGAAACTATTGTCCTACATAGATCCACAAACATTATGTCCTGTGGTCATTGGCAAGAACAAAGACACAACACTCGTACGTACCCATTCATTTGGAGATCCTTATTGTCATACATGTTCAAGCTTTTGATGATGGACACATATGAGAACGCATACATTCCTATTGTGTCTAGAAAACTTATGCCTGCCATCTTTCGAAATAGTCTTCCATGAAAGTGATGTTTTTGGGACTATGCCTGATAATAATCACCAGTTGGCGTCCATTCCAACACAAATGCATTATATGTACTTTGTCCATTGGAGGACAATCAGTACGTGCGGAGAGTTGTTCGAACGACCATAAGAGGCATTATTGTTTAAGCGTAAAAGCCTTAAGTGGACTAAATGCTGCACGTATTCATGTGTTAAATAGCACAATTCGAGTTTAGAATGCCAGTAGTGACTGCATAGCACACAATGTTTATGACATGACAGTGATTCTTACTGTGTCGTACGTATATCAATTTGCACATAAAACGACATGCTTAGATCACCCAATGAAAAATGCCAAATAGTTCATGGACAATCATTGCTCCAAATTGCTTCGATTGCTTCTGTAGAACTTGGCCACATAAACAACGTATTTATTATTAAACTACTTTTTTCCATAACATTAGACGATTTCAACAAATCTAAACAAAGTATCACCATCTCAGTTGCGTATCGTCAAATAAAAAGTTTAAATTGTAGATAGGAAGAATTCTGTGTGGGGAATGCTAACCAGTATTTCCCAGTCGAGAGTAGCTTCTCCAGCATAGTTATTATTGAATTTTCAGCTTATAAGGATTCTGAGGACTGAAGCTAGAGATAGAGATGGAGATGGAGATAGAGATAGAGGTAGAGATAGAGATAGAGATGGAGATAGAGATAGAGATAGAGATAGAGATAGAGATAGAGATAGAGAT
>JAHXMU010000095.1:5631823-5692473 GCA_019455685.1 Philornis downsi
CGAACACGAAACTGTCAATTTAAATTAAATTTTAAATGAACATTTGTGAAATTTTTAACCGTGATAAATTTATCTATTTGGAAATCAAATTTATTTTATATTCGAATAATTAACATGCAAGTAATGTATTAAAATTTTATTCACATTATACACATTCTCAAATTTCAATCTTCAACCTATGATATAGGGCCACATCTATCGGATTTTCAACGGACGGAGGACTGAGAGTCATACCACGCATGTCATGTTACCGCCAAGAAACAAGTAGACAAGCACAATACTGCGTTGCCACCAATAATTTGGTCAGGCTAAATTTACATAACATCCACCACGGATTGCGATCTACAGTGCTATGAAAGATAGAGTAAATCATCGTAAGTTTCTGACGTGCGAATACAAAGAAAGAAATGAGGGCATATATTATTTCATATAGCGAAAATGTAACACTTGGAAAGAGTATTTAAGTATCAAGTATCGTTCGATTTTCACGAAACAAGATAACTATAGTACATGAAACTTCTTAAAGTTTTTCACAGCCTAATATTTTGTCAGGTTGTAGCCAGAGATTTTAAATGGCCTGTATCGACCCACACATATTGATACCACCCACGCAAATTGACTCTTCTTCCCTATCTTTTTGGAACCTCAAACAGTTTCTCTAAATTCAGTAAAATTTGACACGCGTCATGCGTTTAACAAAGTAATTACTCATCTTGGAAATGGATGACACTGCCACTTCCCCTGTGGCACCTGCTACGCAAATAGCCTGAATTAGAATAGTTTAATTTTTGCATTAAAATCTTTAATTTATGCACTAAAGTTTCATGGCTTTACAATGTACGCCAAATATGAGAAAAATCGATGGGATAGCCGTCTTCACATATTATACAAATAATCGATTTAACATATTTATTCTTAGGGTCCTATCTATTTTCCACTAAATTCAGTCAAATTCGTTAGGCGTTTACTAAAGCAATGTTTGAGAGTGAAAAGGGACAGCATTGACTCGCCCTTTCTAGTTTTCCCGTATAAGTATATGAATATTCCAGAATTTGATCTTTACTCGGTAATTGCTTTCTACAACGATGTATTATCCTATTTTTTGTCTATTGACTGCATTGAATCGTAACTCAATTATTTGTCAATTGTATTGTGATTACACAAATTATCTTATTTAACCCAAATATTCTCAAAGTTTTCTCATTTTTTTCTGCCAATAGCACTAAGTTTGATAAATTCACGAAAATTTGTGTATACTCGTACATGCCCCTAGCAGAAAAAGTAAGAAGGCATGTTTCAATAACCAAACGGGGTAAAAAGTTACGAATCTGGTACCAGCGTCCAGATCAAATGGCTGTTGATGGTATCACCATCACTGTTATTCGTATTCCCTATTTAAGGTAAGCATGCGGCAAGACGGCATTCTTCGAAATTCGTACTTTTAGAGGTACCATAGATAAGCTCTGATGGCTAGAAGTAGAAGTAGAATTTTTGGACATATTCCCATTATAGCGTGGGTACCCGACAGGAAGAAAGTTGTTTGATATTCATGCCTTTGGAGATAAAAAACAGGATGAAAAGTTTAAAATGATACCACTGGTCAGACCATGTGCTCAAATCTTGAATAATGAAAACTTATCTTTCTCAAAAATTAAGCGCTAGGTAAGAACGAAATTTACGCTAGGTAAGAAAATTTACAATAAAGAAAGGAGACTAAAATATTACCATGGCCAAGAACTACAGTCCGAAGCCAGAACCATGGAATGTGTCAATTTACTTATCAGGGTAGGCAAAGAATGGAAAGGAGTTTATAAAGAATCGTACATTAAGAGAGTAAAACGTGGAAGGATGTGAAGACTATGCTTCCTATATAGGCGCATGATGAAAGTCTATTTTGCGAAATTCTTACTTCCAGGTACCAAACAGTTAATATAATGCACAAAAGCAAAAGCACTCGAATGTATCAAATATCTGAAAAAAAATTATGAAACTGAGAATGTAGATTCCTCTGTCATAGTTTGCAGGCAATAAAGAGGTATTTTCTAAAATTCGTACTTTTGGGGTTGAAATTGGATCACAATAATTATCATTACAGCCCTCTTACGTCATAGTCAGCCGACGTTAGGAGGTATTCAATTCATGATTTTAAGACATAAACATGAAAGCAAGTCCGCCTGGTGTCAACAAGCAGAACTTAAAATTACAAAATTAGAAGTATGCGTTCAATCATAAAACATTTTGAACACCAGAAATAAAGCCATAGAGTAGAAGAAAGGACGCCAGAACAAAGGAATACCAGAAGAATCATGCGGCCTATCCATACTTTAATAACGGATTTTATGAAAATCAGGTCTCTACGAAAGTGTTGCAGGATTAATATAGTAAGCTGGTTTTACTAAAATTTGAACTGAGATAAAAAGGTCAAACCATTAAAGACAAGTTCATTTAAATTGGCAAGCATGCTTCTTTTAGCAGTGCTGAATAAATTGCAGTGGAATACAACTTCTGCCAGTTACAAGATATTGCAGTTGAGTGTAGTAGGTTATAATTTTGCATATTTTGTTGTACTTTCTTTCACAGCATCTGTCGCCAAGAACCTACCGCTCAGAGCACTTTTGTATCAATGCGAAGGACTTCGGATGTAGGTATATGCAAGCCGGTTCTCTTGACTGGAATTTCTGTACTGCTTTTCATATAAAATAATATATCCTCACCCCTATGAGTGGAAGTGTAAAAATCAGTTAACAATGATCACAATCAGTCAGCTAGACAGGCCGACGAACACAGCTCAATCGACATAAAATGTCTTAAAACACATTTGGTGATAGGGTACTTGACATCTCCTGGATTCTACATTTATTGCGGCGTCAAATAATATAAGCATTTATTACCACACACGTAAACTTCCTAACAAATTGTACATAGAATCAATTTATTGTCTCATTTTTCCATGTTCTAATACAAATTTATAAGTTTTTCAAAAATAATAGTTTGAAGTTCCATGCCTCTCAGCTTAATTGATCCGGTTTCTTTCTGCCTCCAGCACATACCACAACTTAAGTTAGCCACAATATAAAATATAAATTGTAAGAACATACAACGTATAAGATGCTGTGCGATCCTTGAAAATGAGTCTTATCAGAATTTTAAATTGATGTCTTTGAAACTGAAACACAAAATGTAATTCCAAGGTATCTTTTTTAATATGTTACCTAATGCACTTAGTTTACTTTACAAAACGCTAGGTCGATAACCAAACTCGTAAACTCATAGCAAAAATTTAAAAAAACCTCACAATAATCATCAATTTTCTGATTAAGTATTAGGACAAATGTTTTCATTTAGGGATTTGGGAAACCAACATAATCGAAGAAAATGGAAGCTAAAATGCAATGAATTTGTAAAGAATGGAATCCTCTTAGTTAGAAATATTGATTTTTTCTGTTTAATTCGTGTCACGACTTTCCTCACAACGAAAGGCAAACACAAAACGGATTCTGAACATGAGTAGCTGGATTTTGGGATACAGATCGTAGTGGAAAATTGATTAATTTGAACAAAACATTTCATCTGTTGGCGGTCTGGCAAGCACCTCTTTGTTGCGAACTTGAACTTTTAAAAGTTGGTGTCACGTTCTCCGAAGTGTTCTTCGATAAAGTTCGCAATTTATTGCTTCTCAGAATTATTCGCATGAATTCACACGCGCTGTGGAGTAAACGGTGCAAAGAAATATGGCTGTCAATGGCGCAATAATCCCTAGTGTAACGAACGTGCCACAACCGGCATCCTGAACTAACTAACTGAAATGATTGACTATAAATACTGCAATGGCATAGAAAATAACTGCAATTCATACGGCTAAATTGAGCACATACTTACACATGCCAGCACTGGGCTCAACAATAAACGGTGTTGTTTACTTTCCAATGAATTTACAACGTAGCAAAAGAGGATAATTCTTAGAAAAAGTGTGTTCTCCAATTCACAGAAGGGTATTATACACTGTAGGGGCACCGCATAACTGCCGGCGTAGCTGATGTGTTATATTGAGTTAAAGCAGACACATACGTCTGTCATACGCCACAATAACATTTGGCAAACAATCATTTTATATTTCAATTGTGGGAATTTGCATTGGTTTACATTTTCTGGCCTAGTTCTAGTTTTATACATAAAATATGTTTGTACCGCACTGTAGAGTGCATCATTTTCAAACTAAGTAAAATAATAATAATTAGGATAATTTGTATGGAAGGTATCAGAACCAACATGGTTCTGATTTTTTTCAAACTATACAAAACATTATAAAGCAACCCAATGGGCAAAATTTTGCCATACAGAAATTACAGACGAAAGATTAAATTTACGAAAATTGGATAATTTATTTGCCAGACACCAGAAGTGCTGGGTAAATATGGTCCGTTTGTGATCTTTGGCTACAGTATGACAAAAGTTGCAAAAAGTTTAATGCAACACCCAGAAGGAAGCATCAAAAGCAAAAAGTTTCTTTTAACCAAAGGTGCTTCATTACTTACATTACATTACGTCTCCCAGAAATAACTTATTTAGTCCAATTATTCTTGGGTTCATACGTTCTACCTGGTTAAATTAAATTCAGTCGAATTTCGTATATCAGCGGTTTGCAAAGGTAGTGTCTAGAAATGAGAATGGATCACATTGCCACACTCTTTCTGACACCTTTCATACAAATTTGCCGATTTTCCGAAACTCAATATTATCACCGTAACTCTTAACACGAAATCTGCAACGACCTCAAATTTAAGAGAGAGATTTCATGAAAATCTTATCTTTGTACATAATAAACCTCACTCTTACAGTGAATATTTCTTTTATTTGTCCCTGAATAGTAAAGTTACAACTGAAACCACATATACAAGTATAAAGAGTAGGAATCGGCGGAATTTTTCACCAGCAAAATCTTTCCCTCCCCCATTGTTAAAAGCTGCCCGCTACTGGGCTATTTCTTCCTTCAGATAGTCCAATTGTTCGCAGTACAGGTCCAAGTTATGAGCTTGGACATAGGGAAACAGGTCATATTAGACGATTCCCTGCCAATACTACCAAACACACAGCAAAACTTTCCTGACAATGGAAATTCTGCACACGACGCGCTCACACATTGAGATTCTTTGTGTATCCAACCTTCTTCAAGTGCGACGTTAACAATCGAAACTATACTTGCCCAAAATTCGAACTTGACATTTTACATTATTTTATCGATATTTTTGATAACTGGTCTTCGAGAGTGTAGTATATCGTCTTCATCAAAATTACCTGAACAGAATCGACAAAACTAAAATTGCTTGTGATTGGCTGGTATAACCTACAGCGGCCTGGCTTTGAGTTTCTGCCTTTATCGAAAGCAAAAACGGTCAAATACGAGTATAACACATTTTCCCTTTACTGGCGCACATCTGCGCATCTGCTGAACCAACACAGAGTCAATCAATTACAAAACTACCTTATACAGGGTGGGCCATATGAGTGTTGGCGGTTTAATTCTTCAATTTCTCGGTAACGCGCGGCGCGGGGTGGCGGGGGATATGTTGTTCGCTGCGCCGCTTCCTGGAAATTTAGTCGCCATGGAGCCGTACACGGGAGTGCAGCGTGCATTTTGTGTCCGAGCGTATTACGAAAACAATAAATCAGTGATTACTGCACGACGTTTGTATCGGCATGAACACGGTTTACACGGTTTAAGTGAAGTTCCAAGCGCCAATGTGATACGAAAATGGATCAGAATGTTCGAAACAACCGGCTCAACAGTACCAATTACGGTTCGTGGTCGCCCAGTTTCTGCAAGATCAGCCGACATTGTGGAGCGTGTTCGTGTTTCAGTTCAGCGAAATCCGGAACAGTCAACACGTAAGAGAAGTCAGTCTTTGGATGTCAAAAGAACAACTTTACGACGAATTTTGAAACGTGATTTGCATTTGAAGGCTTATAAGATTCAGATAGTCCAAGAATTAAAACCCGATGATGCCAATAACCGACTTAACTTTGTCAATTTGATGCTAGAGCGGTTCAACAACGTGATTTTTAGTGATGAGGCCAATTTTCACCTTAATGGTCATGTGAACAAGCAAAATTGTCGGTTCTGGTCTGAGACTAATCCCCGACGCTTGCATGAACGTCCACTTCACAGCCCTAAGCTTGTCGTGTGGGCTGGGATAACGTCAACGCGTATTATTGGACCATACTTTTTTGAGGACGAAAGAGGGCATGCGATGACGGTTAGAGCGAACAATTATTGCAACATGCTAGCAGACTTTTTGGTGCCAGCTTTGCAAGAACTTCAAGGCAATACCTCGAGGATGTGGTTTCAACAGGATGGGGCCACATGTCATACGGCTAGGGTATCCATAGAGCTGCTGAAAAATGTTTTTCCCGGAAAACTCATTTCGAAAAGGGGGGATATTGAATGGCCCCCACGTAGCCCCGATCTCTCTCCATGCGATTATTTTCTATGGGGCTACCTCAAATCGGTAGTCTACGAGAATAATCCGACCAATTTAGAGCAGTTGAAGAGGAACATTATGCAGGAAAGTAACAAAAAACGAGAACAACTTTTCAACGAGTTTTCCAAAATTTGCGACTTCGGTTCCAAGAGTGTCAAGCAGCCGAGGGAAGCCATTTGGACAACATTATTTTTAAGTCTTAAAAATTCCCATGCTTCTACTTTTTAAAAATACAAATATATTTTTTTATGTTTCGCAGTTTTTTTAAAGCCGCCAACACTCTTATGGCCCACCATGTACAATGCGGGATTCAGATTACTGATGCCATATATTCTAAAAATAATGAATTTTTTTGCTAGCACTTCCTATAATGTCACCAAAATGGATTGATTTACTTCCGATCACAAAATATTTTTAAAGCACAAAAGTGTTTTATGATGCAAAGGTGTTGCATGGTTGAGAGCAGAGACAACAAAAATATAATCCGGAACGTCCAACGGGCGGTCGTGCACTCCGGCCAAATGCCGGGTAATGCGAAAGAGGGTATTCCAAAAGGAATACAAAGAATGTTTACTTACTTAGGGCCAGAACTAGAAAAAAAGAAAATTTGGGACATTGCTGTGGTTAAAAGGCCGTAGAAGAAGCGAAAGTGCATGTGGAGTGAAAATGGAAATGCAGCGTAGTCAGATTATTCGGAGATAGATCAACTTCGAAAAGAAAATAATTGGCAGATAGGGGTATTGTTAAATGCAATGAACAACGGTAGTTGCCGGTTTTTCCATTGTAACTTCTTGTTTGAAGCTTTTAATTATTTTTTTATTTTTTAGTTAATTCGATATTTGAAATTACTCTGCAAATTTCTACCATTACAAAGTTATATTTAGTCTTTCTATGGCCAAATTTTATTCTTTTGGATCAATTTCGCAATCTGCAAAATTACAGCCATCTACGCATTAAGCATTACGACATCTATCGAGCTTTTAAATGGCACGCGGAGTGACAGTCCTCCAACTTAAGCATTAAATCACAGGACAATCAGGAATACAATATACGTTTCATGACTATTTTTATTTCTTGAATTGTCCACTACCTTTTCGTTATGCAGAGAGTCGACATAGTTAACATAGCTACGTCTTAGAGGGATATGGATTAAAAAAGGTATATAATTTAAATAAATATTGCAAATTAAATCCAAAATGAAAGAGCTTTCGTAATAATGCTTGCTTCGAATCACAAATTGGCAGATGGCGATCTCCTGCAATTTATTTCACCTTTATCAAATATAATTCGATAGCAATAACTTATCAGCATAGATTTCGGTTACTGGAAAACTTCAAGCTTCTACGCTTTCGGACTCCAAACTAATGATGATGTAATAACAACTGTTAGAAACTGTTGAATAATTTTCTGATCAGCTTTCGCATATATGTGAATTAGCATGGAGGTCATTTACGGTCTATGATATTCGAAACCAATTAGTTATGTAAAATAAAATTTAAATTTCTGTGCAACAGAAAAAAAAATAAAAAATAAATTAATTGCATTAGTCAAAAGAAGGTACTTGAATTCGTTAACGTTTTAAGCCAAAATGCAAGTAACTCTTATACAAGCATTTTTTTAAAATTGCAAGCCGAAATTCCAATAACTCTCATACGCGCATTAGTTTTCCCATTTAATTACAGCTCCAATTGAATTTACAATATCGACCACAATCGATTTCAATACACTGTGTTATAGTATCGGCCATTGAATCATTTATACACGATTAACCATTGGGATTTATGCTCCATATACTTTAAGCACAAAGTAAGCAAATCCTACTGTAATATTGATACAGCATTTGTTGCTATTCCTCGTTTTGCACTGAAACATCATTACTTTATTTTATTTCACTTTTTAAAGCAATCTATTAAATTGGAAAGCATGTGAGTATTCAACAAGTTCTCCCTTTTTATTACACCCAAAATCAATAATTAATTAGCATGCAAAACAGATACGCTTCGATTAGAGTTGATTTTATATTATATGATGAGGCTTTTGTACCATTTACAAGCGTAAAATCAGCTTAATGTACTTTTGTGCGCCGATGACGGCTGTAGGTTTTGTGTGCAATTTTATACATACATATTATCGGAGGCCACAAAATGTGTGCAAGAGGCGAACTATCTCTCGTTAAATCTATCAAACCAATTTTGCCGATATGAATGCAGAACTTATGTAATGTTAACTGTTGTAGCCAGGCGGTACCAGGGTGGTCTAAAAATGACAAAGAAGACACACAAAAGTTGGGAAAAATTATATTTATTTTTCTATATAATCTCGTCCAGCGATATCGATATCGTCCAGTGATATTCAATATCTTAAAATAGCTATCAACCACAGATTTCAAATTAGCAAATCTTTTACCACAAAGTAATTTTTTCAAGTTTGGAAATAGAAAATAGTCCGATGGAGACAAATCTGGCGAAAAAGGTACATTCGAACTTTAATTTATTATCATAAATTCAGCCATCGCAATAGTGGGTGTGTAAACTTGAGCATTGTCTTGATGAAACAACACTTTCCTTTTCGCCAAATGCGGCCTTTTTCATAATTTCATTATGCCGCAATAAATTAGCATAATATGGTTTTTCCTTCTCAAAGATTATCAATAAAAATAATCCCATGCGCATTCGAAAAAACAGGCGCCATGACCTTGCCTGCAGATGGAGCCGTATTCGCCCCCTTTGGACACGATTCTCCCACTCCAGTCCACTGCTTTGACTGTTCCTTTGCCTCAGGTGTGAAGTCGTAGACCCATGTATGTTTATAAATCGACGCAGAAATTCGGCTTTATTGCGGTGAATCAGCATCAAAATCTACTGCCCTGCTGAAACATCTTCACGACTTTATGTTTGCTCTATTGAAAGCAAGCGCGGCGCCCATCTTGCTCACAGCTTTCTCATCTTCCTTATATATATTACTTTTTGAAATGCCTGTCATTTCAGCTACCACACGCACCTTCAGTCGACATCCAATACCATTTTGTGGACTCTCTTAATCGTGTCTGGCGTGGCAGCTCAATTGGTCGACCACTACGGTGGTCGTCTCGGCAGCTCGTACCTCCTCGTTTAAACTCTGCTACCCAATATTTTACAGTTGTAGACATCCCCAGAACTGAATCCAGCTTTGCTGTAATATTGGATGGACTGAGATCCTTCAAATGGAAATACTGAATAACAAATGGTGTCTAATTTTTTCCACGGTTACAAATTCACTGAGATCGTGTATTTGTGATGGCTCAAATATATGTTTTAAGCCTTGAGACTTAAGACGTAAATTTTATAAGGTTGCCGGTTTTTGCCAAAATATTTGTTTTCAAACTACTGACATCATCTATGCGTCATTTCGAACAGAACAGAACAGAACAGAAAATATACCTTTGACTGACAAAAATTAACCTACGTAGATATCCATCAGCTAGATAACGTCAGATTTGCCAGCAAAGAGAAAATGCGCCATGTTTTAAGTTTTTCTTGTATACGGTCAGAAACGCTAGCCAGGCGGGCGAAAACGTGAATAGGCCTGATACCGTAAGCCAATCATGACCAATTCGGTTTCGTCGATTCCTTTCCCGTATTTCGATATCAAACACGCGCAACGCTCTGGAATGCCGATTGCCAACAATGTCGACAAAATAATGGGAATTGTCAAATCCGGAATGGGAATTGCCCTAGACCTAATATTGCAGAGAAAACTAGTTGGAACTACATGCAAAAGACCGTTGAAGTAGGTATATTACAAATGAGAAGAGAACGTCTTCATCCACCCATTCATCTGGCAAAGAGTTGGTGTTCCTGTCGTGCTGTGCTCCGTAAGTGCCATAATTGGGGCAAATTGGTTCAGAAAAGAAACTAACTTTTTTTTTAAATAGTAAGATAACTCAATTATATTATGTACAAAGAAATCGACAAGTAAGTACATCGCTCTTGTTAAAATGGGCAGCAATAGGTGGTATATCCACCACCAGTTTTGTCTAGCCCACTTATTTAAATGTATTTGAGATAATAACCATGTTTAGGAAACCTTGCGAAATTGAGTTAAAGAGAAAACAGTTTAATACCCTTTCAAACATTACAAAAATTCATTTAAATAATAGTATTTCGTCAAAAGTGTACACATGAAATCCTGTGCATCTCATCAATGTTGGAGAATCTTTTAAGATTTGGATTCCAATCAAATATTTTAGAATTTGATCCCACGATGTTGCTTTCTATTATCGGCGGCCATTTATTTGTCCAAAAGTGGATTGTGGAATTTATTGCTGAGGAAGAGACACAATGTAAATTAACAGGTTCGGCAAAAATGAAAATTGTTTCATTTTAATTTCGAATCAGCACCTAATATTCGATTAACCTTTATATATTATTACTCATGAGACAGGTTAGTTTGCTCTCACTCTTTTGTTAGCCACATATAGATTACCCAAAACTGTAACACATTAAATTTATAGTAAATTCGAAAATGCCTTTACAATTTCACTATTTATGAAACGTCTTGAAACTTAGCACAGCCTAGTATATTGCCATACCGTAGCTGGGAATTGTAACCCCCATAGCAATTGACGTTGTAATAACTTAAGTTTTCACTTTATAACGCTCAGTAGAATCTGGTGAAATTGACCAATTAGTTCGCCCCATGTTTATTGCATTAAATTCAGTCAAATTTGCTACAAGTAAAAATGTTTTAAAAGTAAGTTCTGGAAATGTCACAGCCTTCTGGTAGCACCAATGCTAATCAGACTATTTTCCGAAATTAAATCTTTCACTTGTTAGGCTGGAGTCTAACCCAACTAATGCTTAGTAACACATTTTGCTATCATACAAACGACCGATTATTCCATATACTCGTATTCATAGATACACATCTTTCAAACCATTGCAGTGAATTAAGCCTAGTTTGGAACTCATCATGCGTTTGAGAAACTTAGCTCTGGAAACAAACGTGAGCATCATTGCCTGCCCATTTGGGTACCTCCCACACAAATTGAACAAGTTATGGAAATTTAATTTTCGTAGCCTTTAAACAATGATTCGTGGACTGCAGTAACTTAAATCATCGCCAATTGCCTTAATTTGGAATGCTTGATAAAAATCATCGATTACTTACAAATGATCGACTTAGACAAAATTTGGCAAACATTTTGAAAACGGACTAAACTGCCACTTCCATTCTACAGATTTCCCTATTTACTGAAATTAAATTTTCCCCCTCTAACCCAAACTGCAGTAGACTGTAGTAACTTTAATATTTATCAGTTGTAAATTGTGCAGTTTCTCAGCGGAAGAGAGCAAATTGTAAGTGAGTATCAAGGAAGTCCAATAAGCTACAATTCAGGCATTTTATTGTACTTTAATTCGGAGCATTTGTTGGCCAGAACCTAGCGGTTTATGACGCCCTTTCTGTCAATACGGACAATTTAGCTCTAATGCAAAAGGAAGTTGGATTAAGGTATATGTAAGACAGTTCATTGATTGATGTAAATCTAAAGTATGCAGTAAAAAAAAGACATTATTGGACAATCAATTTGCAGATTTTTATTATAATTTGCGTCGAAACGAATTTTGCAGAAATATCTACTGTTTATGTAAAACTGATATGATATCGTTTTCAGAATCTTCTTAAAATCAGTATATTATCGACATACAGCGATGTGGATGTCGGACTCCGAATTTAGGAGCGATTCCATATTTTCGTGAAATAACTATATCGGAACAATAGAAACAATTCAGTTCTCAAATGCTACCATTTGTATATCATGAGCTGTAACCATTAATGACAAAGAAATCGACAATTAATAGCGAGAACGCAATATTGTTTCGGAATCGATATGATTTAGTTTATGTGGTTAATTGAGCGTATGCTCGCCTCTTTTTCTATGCACTAAAAACGAGTCAATTGTTTTGACGTGATTGAGTTTATTGCTGCTACAATTAATATTAATATTGATTAGTTGCTTATTCTCAAAGAATGTAAACAGCAACAGAAGGGGCGATGATGTCAGTATTAGGGTGGCTATATTTGACATGGGGAAGAATATTTTTATCTTTAAAGCCATAAACTTGTTAAGAATTTGAAAGAAACACTTTTACAATGCAATGGAATCCTTTGGTTTTGCTTGCCAAATGCCTAATTGTTAAATAATTGCATTGAATTTAGAGCAATTGAACGAAAGCAGTGAATATGGAAATATATTAGGCAATTTAAGTTAAGTTATACGATCGATTATTTCGCATTTTACCATATAGTGTAATACAATACATTTGACAAGAACGTATGTCTCTGAAATCGACGAATTAAGGATTACAAGATAAATTGACAAATAAATCAATTTCGTATGAGGCACATGATGGAGCGTAGATAATCTGTCAGTTTGTTTTTTATTTGCCTAGCAATGTCATTTATCTTTCTTCTCCAAATTAAGTTTATCAAGATCATAACAAATGTACAATCTAAGTTAGCTCAGTATACAGGTATTCAATTCAGTATAGTCACAATTTAAAGCGGCTTTAAAAAACTCGACCTAATTTCTTCAAATATAATAGGAGTTGTGATCTTCTAGTAGTCTCCTTTAATTTCCACTAAAACTATTTGCGATTGGAGCAATGGTCTAACCTTTAATGCACAATGAGTTATGTTTTAAGCCTAAGTCGATTCTTATCTAACAGGGATTACCTCCATTGTCACCTGTACAAAAATGTCGATCAGGATAATAGATTTATATGCAACCTATTTGCAAAGTGGCTGCTGTTTTACTCAATCGGTACAATGTTCTTGAATGGCATTTGGTTCCAGGAGGGTGAAGTAGAATGCCAAACAACCCACCGAAGAGTCGGTCTTTTGGTTGATATACTATAATCTTGTTATTCTTCGTTTTTGTGACATTAATTTTAGCTTTGCAACTGCAATTTGAAGATACTGAACCAAAGTAAAAAAAATTATTCCAAGATGCAAATGAAAACCACAACTTATGAACATGAAGCACTAACTATAACTAGCACTAACTATATAAATACTAGATAATTTGAGGTGGTGCTGTGGTAGAAGGGTAAAATTAATTTATTGACTCAAACGGTCAAACATAATTTAGATAACAGTTGAAAGTTATGAAAATCAAACAACTTTCTGCTTCAGTCCCACAAATTATTTTTTCCTTACTAAATCAATATTTGAAACATAGCTAGAGGTATGGGTCGATATAGGCCCCTGTTACGATCCGATAAAGTGTTCGGCCGTGTCAAGTTTTAAGGAGTCAGATGGAGGCAGGTATTTTTTGACAAATGCATATCTACCGACTATCAGGATCGTAAAATTAAATATTAAATCGCGATTAAAAGTTCACTGGTCCTTCAGAATTTTCCTCAGTGAAAATAACAATGAAGTATTTTATCAGCATGAAATTCCACTCTATACGTAGGCGCCAACTATTGAAAAATGGTTGCCTTAGTTTGCCTTTTTAGGCAACTCTTTCAAAATGAGGTACTACTTAGAGGACTGGGGCAATATAGCCTATTTACGACCCCCTGGATCTGACAAAACTATAAGCGGTGCCAGGTTCTAAGAAGCGTAATTATGATATACAACAGTTATTGTCTACCAGCAAACCAGGCAGACCAATGCATATCGCTCAATTGACTTGGAAAGACATAAAACGCATTTGGACAAAGCATACTTGATGCCTTAGATGTTTCCTTTTGAAATTTAAATTTTTGCGGTAACAAGTACTCGTATAATAAAGTAGTTACCTCCTTCATGTTTGTTTCATCAAAATTTGAAACTCGACAGGAAACAGCTAAAATAGATATCAGGAAACAGCTAAAATAGATTTGGTATATTCATGAAATAAAACAAGTTTTCAGTTCCGATGCTAAGAATCTGTGTGTTTTACAAAAAAAAGTTTTCAAAAATAGGTTCAGGGATTTCAGAAAGCTCTAGGTTGGCAACATTGTGAAAAGTACCGCTACCTTCAATTAACATGTGAGTAACAAGTTAGGACGTATCAGGCAATCCTCATTACAATGACAGACCTGTAAACTACATAGTGAAATGTTTCCGTTAAGGGATTTATGTCAATACTTCGGTATTCTTAATAACTAATACTTAAAAATGTCAGACTAGAAAAAATATTTATGAACGTTATTTCAATCTATTGGAACCATTTATATTACTATAGTAGTATTCATTAGAAAATGTCTGATATTGGCACACAGAAAGTTTCCCGAACTTCTTGAAGATTTACATCTTCCGTTGTGTTCGTAGTGTATTAATCAAGACTATGACTAACTAATTTGGCAACGAAAGGGAGAATAATAAGTTAGTAACAATTAATACTATTATTAATATTAATTAATATTAATTGAATTATTGAATTATAGTAAAAATGACACATACTCATATATGACACATGAATTTGTTTTTTCTTCCGCTGAATATAAATTTTAAGTTCCACTGTAATCATACTATGATCCATTACCATTTTGAATTTAATAACGAAACAATTTTGTTTTAACAAATACGCAGTATTCACTATTAGTTTCATTTAATAGAATACCAGGATAGAGGAGGAAACATCACTATGAAATGTCATTGAGGAAATGAAAAGGAATATGTAAGATATGATTTATTAACTTTGCTAAGACGCTTAAAAATTTCAGTATGTGTGGGTCGTTGTTATGGGAATACATTTGCGAGGAAATGGGTGGCCTTTCTCTTACATCACAAGTAATACAGGACGTGCTGGTTTAGTGCTGTTGAGTTTAATATTCAAAAATACAAGTGATAGATCCAGCAGAATTTAAATTTAATTTAAACTTGCAAATTTTGCGCTGTTTATTGACATAGCTCTCAGAAAAATGGGTTGCCGAACCCAAGGGTAGTGACAACATGTTTTCTTCGCTGCCAGCTTACTTTAAAAAAGATTATGTCGGTTAATATTTTGAGTTAGCCCCCATACAAATGGTCTGCTAAACCCTTATGACTTTCCAAATGTAAACTTTTTATATAAAATTGATTAAATGGATAGTTCACAAAACTGGGGATATCGACTTGTGTTTCGATATAGCTGTGATTAAAACCTGCCGTCCAAGCTAAGCATAACCGTTTAGCAAAACTGTAATCTGGGGTTGAACTATTGTAAACTTTTGATATAACTTTTTTTCGGGAGTTTAAAGTTTGAGTTTAGTTTTTTCTAACAGTGGTCTTGATTGTATTTTTTCCCAGTGCATTTTAACCATAAGCCGCATGGTCATTACACATGCTTATAGTTGATTGTGCAAGGACTTTTTCATAGGCAAAGAAAAATGTCTATTGATTCTACATCAAATATGGAAAGCGAAAAGCAGCATTTTCGGCAATTTTTTTACTACAGAGAAAGTAAGAACATTGCTCAAGCAAGAAGAAAATTTTCCGAAGCGTATGGAAAGGATGCATTAACATTTTGTAAATTGTTGATCCGGCCATTTAGATGTTGAAAATGCATAACTGGCAGGCCATTTGTAGCTGATAAAGAAACAATAACGACATTGACTAATGCGAATTGAGAACATATTTATCGAATTCGACCGAATTCAATAAAATATTTATTCACTATAAGGAAATCATTTTCCACTTTCATAAAAAAACTAAATTTCGAAACTGAAAAACAAGCAGCCCAATATTTTGATTTAATCGCCCATTCAAATTGAAAAAGGAACGTCGGACAATATATTGTATTGACAAATGTTGTCAGCAGCCCTATTTAACCATGCTGGCATTGGATATAGTCGTTAATCATGTGGATTTAACAATCCTGGTTTTGTTGGCTTAAAGAACTACATTTGGCATTGAAATAGATCGTCTAAACTTCTTTTCAGTTGCTTCCCTACATTTGGCATTGAAATAGATCGTCTAAACTTCTTTTCAGTTGCTTCCCTAAGATTCTTTTTATTAGATGTTATCTACATTTTTTTGATAGCCCAGGATCATAAACTAAATGTTCTATTCGGTCATAACAACATGTCACTGTATTATAAATGGGCCATTTGACTGATTTATGAGAAATCAATTTTTTGCTCTGCAGTCTCCAAGCAGAAGGCTTCGGTAAATAATAATTTCCCTTTCATTTTGTGTTAATTTTTGAAAATCTATATATACTCTTATATATAAATAAATGTTGTTAAGTTTATAAACATGTTTACATATTTGTTGGGAGTAGGTGTCTAAATGAATGGATCAATATATTTTGCCTTGATTGATCAAAGGGGCGTGCCACAGTCTACTCAAATAAGAATTTTGAAAAACCACATCTAGTGAACTATTAGGGATATAGAAGAAAAGATTTGGTACGGATGCCCCTGGCACAAAAATAAATATGCTGGATTAAATACTAGAACGGAGGGCAGCATGAAAGGCACAGCCGCCGTGGGCAAAATGGCAGAAACTAAAATTCTGAAATTATAATTATGCACTCTTTTATAGAAAATGATGAAAATAAAAACTTTGGAATTCGAATGGGAAATAAATGGGTCAAATTATTCAGGCTAGCTCTGAAAACTGAAGCTAAAAAGACCAAATTAAAGAGTAAGTTCTTCTTGTTGCCTCCCCATACATTAACAATCGATTTTACGAAAATCGCTTTTTCAGGGAAAGCCCATACACGAGAAGGAATACAAATGATGCCATCGTATAGACTAAAAGGCTGCAATGTTCGAAATTTTAATTGCTAGGAGCTCAACCGGTTCCGGCACATAAATATAAGTAGCACCTCCCTGATTAAACAACAGAAACTAGAATTCTAGAAATTGGCAAAGACCGATGAACCTCTGGTAGTGATAAATAAATGGCGGAGAAGCCCAACTTCTGAATTACTTAAAGTGGAATCACGCGTTTGAAGTGGCGGGCACTTGCTAATATTATATAAGATGTTTTAATTCTAGTTTAAAAGTGGCGTTGCAGTGCACGTCGAGTCGGTTAGTAGTATGATAAGAACCGAGAGATGAATGATGTTACCTACTGCCACACCGCGCACCTGTAGTTTAACGAAGGAGGACATGAATGTGTGTTCAAGTTAGTTCGTCTGATTGAAATTTTTTCAATGGTTTTCAGTTTAAATTTTTTTTTTTAATAATCGCCAATACTTCATCGTTGGTTCAAGATGTTCGTTGCCGTCCATTCCACTTTGCAACAATTCTTGCTAATTGATCACTTAATAGCCCATATTTTTCAAGTACCTCTTCTATGTTTCTTTGTGAATAGTTCGAGCCAATAAAATAGCATGTTCTTGAACTTGTTAATGTTACCGGAAGTTTGCTAGTTGTTTTTGGATATATATGAATGTATCTATTTTTCTTAATACATTTGAATGCTCTTTTGAAGTATTTTTTTGTACGTGAAATAACATCCTTTTGCATTGTGTCTCATTTTTCCATTTAGTTGATTACAGTTGTTCTTTTATGTTTCATACTTCACTTCTTCAGTCTATTGTTATCAAATCAACGTACTGTAGACAAAATAGTGATTAACAAAAGACAGAGTTGATATTGAGACAACAATAAACCATTTTGTATTACTATTACCTCATTTATTATATCCGGAGTACAATCTATCTCAAATATTAAAAAACAAGAACAATCGGACTCAGTTTGGCAAATGGTTAACATTATTCACTATTTTCGTGCTTTCTTTAATGTTAGAAAAGTGAATATATTTTTAGTCACAATTAGGCTGGATATAAAATTGAAATGCAAAAAGGGTAGTAAAAACAGCGTTACGTACTACGTAGTCATCCAATATTGACAGTGGCAATGGCTCAAATTTTTCTTATGTGCCACCCGTTGTTTCTGAGCTATTTTTCTTGGGAATTGATGGCTAAATTCGACTAGTTTCAAACACAGATGAATCATTGCGTAATTGCACGATTTGTAAAAAAAAGCATTATTTTTCTCATTGAAATCATTGAAATAATAAAAAAAAATTAATTTAAAATTTATATTCGTCTTTGTTATAAAGAATGTATGAATTTTAATAATTTGGAAATTTAATACAGTTAAATAATGAATAGCTTATAGTTTATCTAAATAGAAGAATGAAGAAATAAAGAATAAAATTCTTTAAAAATTTCATATTTTGTTAGTTAAAAAAATCACGTGTTTTTAAATGATTTTTTTTTAAAGGTTCATCAGATTGATTCCGTCAGTAATCAATCTGATGAAGTACTAACCGGTTTTTTATCGGTTAAATCAAATGCTGTGCGCATGGATGAAATTAATCCTAAATTCATTAAAATGTTGCTTCCAAAAATCTTACCATACTTTACTTTTATCTTTAGCACTATCCTAACAAAATCAGTATATCCGCTGCATGAAAGTTAGCCAAAATCATACCCATACCAAAATTAAATAACGAATTTAGGCCCATCGCAATACTCCTTTATTTGTCAAAAGTTATAGAGAAATTAATGTACAATCAAATGTCAAATTATATTGAAACAGCAAATCTCTTAACATAACGACAGTCCGGCTTTAGACCAAAAAGAAGTTGTACCACTGCGCTTATTGATGTAGTAGAAGACTTAAGAAAGGCAGTTGATTGTAACTTGATTTCAACTTTAGTACTTCTAGACCACAGCAAAGCTTTTGACACTGTAGGCCATTCTATACTCATCACTAAACTCGCCTGGCAGTTTTACTTTAGTAGTACAGCCTGTAAACTCATTTTTTCATATATTAGCAACAGATCGCAATGCGTTTTTTATAACAACATCTTCTCCAACAAGTTAAGCATTCATAAAGGTGTGTCACAAGTATCCATATTTGGACCACTTCTTTTCTGTATATATATAAATGATTTACCAAATGTATTAAATCATTGTAAAATACAAATGTATGCCGATGATGTGCAACTTTACTGCAGTACAGAACAAAAAAATATTTCTAGCTGCGCTCAAAAAATAAACGAAGACTTGGAAAAAGTATACGAATGAGCATGTCAAAATGAACTAAGTCTAAATCCTTCCAAATCCATTGAAAGTGAACTATTCTCTTTGCAACTTAACAGCACGCCAATTAAGTTTTTTAAGTCCTCATCCAACTTGGGAGTAATTTTCAACGACAAATTGACTTGCTCAAATCATATAAATAGCGTCGTTGGTAAGGTACATTGCATGTTAAGAAATCTATGGGCTGTCAGACATTCAACACCGTTGGATATACGCATGCTTCTAGCGAAAAGCTATTTAATTCCATCACTTCTGTACGGATGAGAAATCTATTTTAACTGTGACAGTACGGATCCGCGCAAACTCAAAGTTGCTTTTAATAACATAGCAAGGTATATCTTCAATAAAAAACGGAATAATAGAATCTCTGCTTATTCTTACCAAATATTTAATATGAACTTCGAAAATTTATTGAAATTCAAAAGTCTATTACCAATGCAGAGGATTATAGTCTCAAGTGAGTCAAAATATCTTTTTCAAAGAATACGTTTTGCCATGTCCAATAGAGGTAAAAAAATTATACAACAAATTTATAAAACCCGTATCTCAGAAAGGCAATTCTTTATATGTACTGTTCGTCTTTGGAACGCCCTTCCTTCTCAGCTTCAAATATTGAGCAACGCATTAAAATTTAAACGGAAACTAGCTACACTTTATAAAGATTAAACTTAATTACAATAAAATTAAATGAATAAATAAATATAACTAAAAATAAAACTCATTAATAGTGTATTATGTGTATAAATAAATAAATATATGTTATGTTTGCTTAAATTATGTACATCGTGATATTGTAACTTATGCCACTAACACTGTAATATAAAAGATTTAATCTTGTTGTGCTAGGTTATGTCAAAATTGGTAAATAAATAAATCACTACCCCATAAAAAACTAAACAATGCCTTTAGTTTTCGGGATTTTTGGAAATACTATTAAATTTAGATGGCAAAATAAAATATTTCACTACTATATAATTGGTTTGCAATTACGAAATAATTATGATTTAAACATGCTCTCTTCGATGCCACAGATTATTAAACAATAGTTGCTATAGAGTCTGAAATATAGAACATTAGTTACGCTCTAATGTATTTATTTATTTTTTTTTTTTGGAATTTTGCGTTCCAACTCCTATGTCTCTATTTTACCAGTTCCTATGCCTGTGAAAATATTCTGCCTATCTTTAATTAATACTTTGGGTTAGCTATTCCGCAAGACGTAAAATGTTCGTAGTCAGTCATAGCTCCAAATACTTTTACACTTACAACCAAAGGATTCGAAATGTACACAAGACGATGTAGGTCCTTTCGTCTATCCGTGTAGTCATAGACCAGAAGAGTCCAAAATAGGCCCAAATCAGTTAGGTAAGGGAAAATTTGTCCATATAAGGTAATATCGTACAGCTACTCTAAACTTAATGCATATTCTTTTTAAGGCACGTTGTAGGCGTGGTTACTGAAACGTCTAAAAAAGCAGCGTAAAAATTTCAGTCGGTCGAACTGACCTAATTTTAAATTCAACCAACATGATATTTCATTCGTACAAAAATGTAAGCAGTGCCAGAAGGTGCGTTGCAAATCGCATCGTTCTTATCAAAAAGTACTCTGAATTAAAGCACAATTAAAGAAATAAAGTTATAGCTCTCTGAAGAACAAATTTGTCTGAATTCTATATATCTATAGGGTGGCGCATAAGCAACGTTAAGATTTCACCAGCGAATAAATTTTTTTAAGTCTTTTTGTTTCGTCTCTTTACAGAATTAACTAAATAATACTTGGGAAATGGGAAGGCTTAGCACAGAACAAAGATCCAAAGTTGTTCAATTTTACTTTGAAAGTCAGCACTCGATTATTCAGACACAAAGATCATATAGAAATTTCTTTCATGTTCGAAATGATCCCAGTGTTTACCGATTTGTTCAGCGTTTTGGGCAACAAGGGGCTGTCTGTGATCTTCCGCGTGCTGGAAGACCTCGTGCAGTTCGAAAAGAAGTGACCGTTGCTCGAGTGCAAGCAAGTATTGAGGAAAACCCCAAAACTTCCATCAGGCAACGTTCTCAGCAGTAAGAGATATCTAGGCGGTCTTTGCAAAGAATGTTACATATGTTACATCTTTTCCCATATAAGATGCAATTGGTTCACGAGTTAAAACCAATTGATGCACAAGAACGCATTCAATATAGTCGCCGTTTTCAATAATTGTGCCTAGAAAACAGCTAGTTTATTCACAAACTCATAACGATTTTCACCTAAATGGTCACGTGAATAAACAAAATTGCACAACATTGAGCACCGAAAATCCAAGAAGAAGATCAAAGAAGAAGATCAAATGCAGCCACTTAGATGCACAGTATGGTGTAGAATAACCTCAGAGGCGATCAATTGACCATATGTTTTTGAAAACGACGAAGAAGTTGCGGTTAATGTGAACGGCATTCAATGCCGGGAAATGATCGAAAAATTTTTAACGCCAGAGGTGCAGAACAATCCAGATTTGTGATTCCAATAAGATGTAGCCACAGTTCATACAGCTCGTCCAACTTTGGCTATCCTACGCGAAATTTTTGGCAGTCGAATAATATCACGTTTTTCTGATTTTAAGTGGCCACCACGTTTGCCTGATTTAACGGCTACCGATTTTTTTCTTTAGCGCTACCTAAAGGGTAAAGTTAGTTGTTAATACGCCAAGAACCATCATATATCTTAAGGCCAATATCCGAGAAGAAGCCCCGACTTGGACCTAAAATTCTAAGAAAAGTTATAGGAAATGCTTTGGAAATAGCACGTCAGGTAGAAGCAAACAATGGGCACCGTTTGAAAGATATTATCTTTAAAACATAAACTGAACATATTTCCAAAATATATTTTAAATTTTAATAAATGCCAACGTTAAATAAAAGCAGAAAGAAAAAGTTGTACAATGAACAAATCTTAACGTTACTTATGCGCCACCCTTTATAATACATCAATTTTATTTTGCACAACTAATTGGTTTCTAAGGTGATCAGAAAATTATTCATTACGGCCCAAAGGGTTGAAGTCGGGATCGCTTCAGCTATTGTTTCAATTCAGTTTTTTTTATGGAAACAGCAGTAAATTTCCGAAAGTTTGACGATTTCGTTGGAGAGAAATTGAACAGCAGTTCTCAAATTTGAAACTTAGAATGCTTTGGGAGTAGTCGATTTGTTGGAATTTGACTCAGCACCACGATGGACAAAAATATACATTACTCCAATTCATGAATTAGAAATTGCAAAGTTAAATCAGTCACTTTTGTTGGTGTTACTAGAAAGAATACCATTATTTCGAGAAACAATTTAATGTGGAAAACTCCATCTCATTACATGGGAAATGGAAGAAAGTATGTGACAATTCCGTCCATTTAGGTGCTCCAGCCCTATTTTAATAAATGTCTGACATATATCAAATTTGAATCTTCTGATGCCTGCTACAGAAATTTATCAATTTTCCAAAAATTGGGTTTTTTCTGTGGTTATTTGTATTACTGGTACCTCCCATAAAAATTGCCTAATTTATCCTATACTCGTATATTCCTGCTCTCGTACCTTTCATTCAATTGGTCCAAATTCGGTATAATTTAGCACATAGTAGGTACTTAGTAAACAAAACTGCTAATGGAAATGGATGCAGATTTGTCGATTTAACAGAAATCATTGGCTGCTCTATAATTTGTGAGCGGTAGACATCAATAACTTGTAATTTTGCATCCGTTTGCATTGTACGTTAGTTCAGAGTATTTGTTGATAAGAATCCCTTCTGATACTCCGGACACTTTCCATCTACTCAAAAAGGCGTCATATGAACGTGTATGTAAATCAATTTTCCTGATTGAAATGTCAGTAACAGTTAATATCATTTGAACAAGATTATTGAAAGGTATTTTTAATACGTGAATATATAATTATGCACAAGAAGAGGATGTCTTCGCAATAACATTGAAGATCGCTATCCATAGTGGCTATATAAGCTTCAGCTGACGAAAGTTTTTGATATTGGATACTGGACTGTCAATGCCACTTTTATTAAAACTAATAGAGAAATTTCAATCAGGTGATTTGATTTACCCAAAGTGCAAAAGTGTGCGATATTAGAAACAGCACATAACCACTGATTTTTTGCAAAATGGTCCATTTTGTACGTTTTATGGCGAGGCAGTCTATTTAGTGTACTTAAATAGGAAAATTAGGTAGGATTATGTTGGATAAATTAAGTAATTTGTAAAGAATCTTCCAAGGCCATTGTTATCAGTTCAAATTTTCTAATTTTTACCACGAGTTACAATGCAATGCAATTGACAAATATTTAACTTATTGCGGGCGACGAATTACGGATTACAGGGGATAATAGAAATGGTGTAGCAATGAAGTTCATTTTCAATCTAAGACCATAATTCCATAAACTTTTGGCGTGTAATACGTTTGACTGAATTTAAACCAACTCTAAGAAAGTTACGAACTTAAGGATATGTGAACTCAATCAGCCATTTTGTATGGGAGATACCAGTGGGGGAGTGGTTGGCCGGTCGTTTTTTCGAACAATTAAAAATGCATTGACTGATTATGATGGCGTTTTTTTATTTAGCGAATTGGGTAAAATTTACAGCATTTTCGTCCGAAAAGCACATTTTTATTACTTTGCGCACACTACTTCAAATATACTAAAATAGGGCTAGAAACAAATAACGTCTATCTTGTAAATATAATATAGGGTTATCCATTTAATGGTTTTAAAGCCGGCGATCTGACAAGGCTGTCAGCTGTTAAACACCTGTCAACTGAAGTGTTAGTTACATAATGAAAGGTTTACCATTTACATATACGGAGCATAACAACCAAAAATCGCGTAAAAATTGTTAAAACTTATTACAAAGGTGGTAATTCAGACGTGGGCTTTCAATCAGAAACAATTTTTTTCAGCGATGAAGCTCATTTCTCGTTCGATGGTTGCCCCAGCAAGCAAAATTATCACATATGGGGCTCGAAAATCCCAGAAGTGATTGTGGAGTAGCCATTGCATCCAGAAAAATTGGCTGTCTGATGTGCATTATAGTTTAGAGGTGTCATTGGGCAGTGTTTTTCTTTCGAAAATGATGCTGGAGGATCCTCTGCTGCTACCATTCCAGAGGCAGTAATTTAAATGGCATTGTATTTCGTACATAACGGCAAAGTCCGAGATCAATGGTTCCGATGCAAACTTCAACAACTTTGTGCCACGCAGAAGTGGTTTAGATATATTTCGCATTAAGATACTGAACAAAGTGAATGGAACCAAGATTGAAATCAATTACATTTCTTGCAACTACAAAGCTGGAAAATCTTCACATTAACTTTTCAGTTGTTTGCGGTTTGCATACAAACATAACTGTTTACTTTCCTAAACTTGATTTTTAGTTTAATGCGATTGCATTTAATGAAGAAAAGTTTGATTTCGATATCATCATTTACTTAATCCGCTTTGGTTTTTCTTCCATTTCAAGTGATATCACAGAAACTTTTCATCTGCCAAGGAAACACGACAAAAATAAAGCAACGCTAATGTCGCGTTTTCAAAGAGAGCAAAACTTTAATTCAACTATTTGGGTTTTAGTTTTCTATTTCCTTTTTGTGAGTGATCCAGTTGTTTATAGTCGTACACATGAACGAACTTTTGTTGTCGCTTAAGTAGTTTCTCCTCTATGGTTGTATTGAACAGTTAACGTATTTGCTTAAATTTGGAAGCTTTGTTAAAACTTCAAAAGAATACACTTTTGATGTATTGGTGATTTGACGTAAGAATACTAAAACTTTCTGTTAGAAATATTACTAAAAAGTTACCGCAAAGTTTGAATGCCTTCTACTAACGTGATATGTGAGGAGTGCTCTCACTAGCATAAGAGTTGTGGAATTTTAAATAATAGTATTAACATAAAAATTTGATTGAATATGTGAAAAAATTCCTATTACGAGGTTAGTAAATTGTCACATAATAAAAACGTTGCACATAAATAAAACGTTAAGAAATTTCCACCCAAAGTAGCAGTATAGACTCGAGACAACCTGGCGAGCGTATGATTGCAGCCACAATTGGTGTTTTGATTTAAAAATTTAAATATTCACTTTCTATTTCAATATGTTTCTCACCTGAAATCAATGATTCTGCCTCATAGTCTAGCTGTGTGGTGGCAGTACAGGTGTGGTAAATTGTTACGTTCTCAACGTGAAGTCCTCCGAACTAAATGAAAAGGGGACAAATCATAACTTACTGAAGTCCTCTGTTTCACAAATGTAGACGAATTATCAATATGTGGCACTCCAACAGGTGTCGCAGTTCACTCTATTTCATTTGAAGTACTAAATGCCTAATGCGTACTCAAATATACTGAATATAGTGCAATTGAATGAAATATACGAATCTACCAACATAGTACACATATAAACCAGTACAGGAGTTTCAGTCAAGTAAACCGACTTCCTTTAGAGTTGGTGCAAAAAATAATGGAATAAAAATAAAATAAAATAAAAAGAAGCCTTTTTCGGGAAATGTAAAAGTATCACCGATATGTGATATAGCGCCTGATTTAGATGTCTGGTAACCAAAGAGGCGGGGCAGAACAATGTTTTTTCAATTGCAGTACAAATGCCTGATCCAAGCTCAATTATATTGAATGTATTTCAATTGAATAAAAAATCAAAATTTGGGAATATATAAGATAAATAACGCAATTTGTATGGGAGGTACAGAGGGACCGATTTTTTCACAATTCATCCAGTATCATAATGCAATATAATTGAAGAGAAAGAAACTGCAGGCTACGTATTAGGAATAACAGTGGAAAATCAAATTTCGGCAAATCGAGAACATTGTATGGGAGGTGCCAGAATACCAGGGTGGGTGTGTTAATGTGTTTCGTTTTCATTCCGGGGATCTACTTTGACAAACACTTAACGTGTGCAAAATTTGATTAAATTTAGTACATCCTACTGAAAACACTACGGCAAGAACATGTCGGTTAAATAGATTATTTGTATGGTCGATTTTTTCAAATTTTACGAGAAATTATGAAGCGTGCAATAGGCAAGCAAATTGGGCTACTACAGGGTACGGATGAGGAATTACGTGAAAAGAATTTAATTTCGGAAAAACGGTCTGTTTGTATAGGAGGTAACAGAATGGGTGGGGTAATACAATATACACTTTATATATTAGACTGCGCCAATTTTTAAGATATTCCATAATGACTTAAGGTAGTTATCGTGTCCGCCAGCCAGACAAACAAACGGACTTTGGTCAATCGATTTATAAAGTTACGAAACGTATTTGATTAAAAGATATTTGGTACCTTAAACGCTTCATTCTGAGCGTGACAAATTTTATACATTTCCAATCCTCCGGGTGAAGGTGTAAAAAGGATAAAACAAAACATTTGAAAACATTGTTAACATACTTTGGAGTACAGAATGAACTCTAAACATGCAACGAAGATCAGTTTTAACGAATACCGTTTCATCAATTTTGAACATATTCTCTATACCAATGATTTTGTTTCTATATCTTCATCACAGGGCTGTATGTATATAATTTGACGCAAAAAGTGACACAAACATTGTTCCCTATGGAATATGGGCATCGTTGGCGTAGTAGTCTGCGAGTTGCCAGAAGAACCGTGGTAAGTCATTTGATTTTATCAAATATTGGTCAGAATTATACAAATAAAATACACTGTAAAAAGAGCAAGATTATAATTTGCTTCAACCACCAACCCAGTTATTTAATTAGATATCGATTTCTACTAACCTGTTAAATTTTTAGAGAAAATTATATTTCATATTCCTTCGTATTTCAAATTTAGGTTACTGCGATTAACCACTTACGAATCGGTCAGTACGTGGAATTGTTGACCTAAATTTACCAAGTGTTTTATTTGAATGAAACAGTTGAATAAAGTTGAAATGAATGAAATATTTTAACAACACGTCAACTAAATTATGTAATCCACATGGAAGATATTACAGCGAGTGTGGCGGGGCGGTCGAATTATGGAAAATTTTGGAAATTTTGGGCTATGACTGGCCAATCAACCAGATAGATTGATGTAATTCATTTGGCTTAAAAAGTCATGCAACACATTCGGTCAACAGGTAGTTTTTTAATGCTCCTTTCTAGAAATTAGATATCTTACCGCATTAAATGTTTTACTGGTAATCTGACTTATATCCTTAATCCTTCGTGTGAAGGAATCATTGATGTAAAACTTGAACGAAACGAGTTAGGCACCACATATATGAAGATAAAATTCGCTTCAGGGGTGATAGCATAAATGGTAATATTTTCTCAAGTCCTAGTTTGGAATCGGAAAAGGGAAACGCAACACAATTTCAGGTATCTTCCATGCAAAATGACAAATTTGACAAAAGTAACTTTTACGCTACTAATTAGAACTAAATAATTTGGAAAAGGATCATACTATGTACTTGTTAATATATCTTGTTGATATTTGTCGCAATAATTTATTCTATCCCATTCGATAGAAATGAAATTTCGAAATTTCTAAACGATTCCACTGAAACTTTGCATAATTTAATAATGTCATATGTTCCAGCGTATGGCTGGAAGTAGATGAGCTAAACACGCCCATTATTGTATCACCCGTTTAAAATCGCGTGTACTTCTTAACATAGCTAGTAACGCCTCCCTACTTATTCACATTACCAGCGTTAAATAAGCTCAAACACTGCCAGTATTTTAGTTAGTTGAATTGACGTTATTTTGCATTGGCGCAAAAGCGTGATGGATGCCAAAAGAAGCTGTGCAAATTTCAAGCAAAATCGTAACTTTCAGATTGACAAAACGAATTTCATATGGGACAAAATTGGATGACACGAATTAGAATATCAAGTAATTCAATCAGTATGACAGGATGCGAGGGCATGATTACGTCGCGCGAAAGAATTAGGTTTCCGCGTTTTGGTTTTTATTAAAGAAAAAAAACTAAATTGGTTTTTCATTTCTTTTTTTTTTAACTTTTTATTTATTTTCTTGGTTTTAAGCTTAACAACTTCTTGACCGAACGGAAGGAACAAGACTGACTTATCCTAATTACAAGTTCCTTTTATTAGTTAAAATTATCATTTTATTTGTTAATAATTCTATTGAATATTGCATTTTCGTTTGGGAACGGAAATGCCGATTTGACAATATTTATTGCAAATTATTTTATTAATGAAATGTTAGTCAAATTGGGACGGTTGCAATTCTCAGAATTGCGACCGAAATATATACTTTGTTACATTTTCTTCATTTAGTACTGTTTAATTCATTAATGAAGTTAATTGTTTTATATTAAATAGGGACGGTTGCAATTCTCAGAATTGCGACCAAAAAATAGTTTTGATTTATGAAATTAATCATAATTTCATTAAACAAATCGGAAATGAGTTTAATCTTACATTTTTCTTTATTTATTGGTAATTATATTTGCAATAAATTCATCTGTAGGATCTTTCCTAATGTAAGTGTTAGTATTTGGTTTTATGTACTTAACTGAAGCGACGCTAATTGACCCCCGAATGATTGATTTCGTTGGACTCTTTTTTGGCGTGGTTTCTTTAAGTCGTAATGTCTCCAAAATCAAAATAAATCTATGGACCAGAAGTTTTGCTATCCAAATGCATGTCTTTCAGCCATGGTACCCGTTAAAGGATGGCGTAGTCCATACCTTCTTTGTGAAACAATTTGTTTTATTCAATGTCAACGTTAACACATTCCTATTGGAAAGTTATTTATTTACAATTGCTGTAAAAAGTACTATTTATTAAAAATTGAATAAAAGCAACGCAAAAAACAATAATATTCAGACTATTTGTGAACCCACATTCGTTGACCAAAATTAAATATTGTAAAAGTGTTCACAGAAAAATATGAAAATTTTTTTACCGTATGGATTATACTAAAATTTTGTTTCTGCATATGACTGAGAACAAAATGGAAAATATAGGTATATGTCACAAAAAATAATCATTAAATTGGACCGTTTCATTAATAAATATAATAAATAAGTATTTTCATTTATTTACAATAATTATTGATATTTGGCGAGAATTTGCAAAAATTTATCTGTTAATTGCAGGCTGCATTCGTTCTTAATGGCCATATAAATTCATTCATTCATCTGAAATTCATTCGAAATATTGAGTTAACCATATCAAAATTTTTTTAATTATTCAAGTCGTATTTCCTTTTCCATTGCCTCCAATCAAATATATCTAAGTTTTTACAAAAAAAAAAAAAAAAAAATTAAATACGCTTCACGTATTTTAATCGAAATTCATTCAACATTGGAAATTAAATAAAAATTTGATTTGGTGTTTGATGATGCAAGTGGACTAACGACCCGTATTCATTATTTCTAGTGCTGTCTTACCTCAATAATATTTATGCCTTCATTCGAAGGATTGATATGATAAAGTGCAGAGTACCTTTCGACCAAATGTACGTCATGAATGTCCAAGTTGAATGAACGATAACCATATCCGGCAGAAACTTTTTGAAACTGGACACAACCCAATATTTACCCAAATTGTATCCAGGATCCACCATTTTTAATTCAGTTTTTCCCCCTGCAACTCGTAATTCATAGTCATCAATAACACCAATTTTCCGATATTCAATTCGAATGCATTTGTGCATCTTATTGTGTCGTATCGGGACACTTAATTTTTTTTCATGAGAGAACATTGTTTCAACGCGAGTTGTGCAATTGCGGTGCACTCTGGCTTTGCTCTGCAGTTTGTAATTAGCTGCTGCAGCTACCTATGTTTTGCTTTATAAATCGTGTGAAACTTAAGTAAAATCATCCGCTAACCGACATATTTTCAGATGTATGTCGATATTTTGCTCAAAATCTTGGAGATCAATTTTGAAAATTCATAAGCTCATCGGGTATCGTTATTGGTTTTAAACAGCTTCAACGACAAGCTATCATCATCCCAGCTGATTTGTTCTTAAGCCGTGACAGTGCAATTTTGATATTGCTTTAGCTCAACGCTGGACAATTTACGCCACTACCTAAAATTGTCGCGATTTCTTCGATTGTTCTGCAGTCTAGAACTGGTAGTTTACAGAAATACTCTCTCCATACTTGATTTCCATCACTGATTTCCATCCATACAAATTTCCATCTTTATAGGAGAAAAAACAGTTTTTCACAATCTTTTCTTTTTACTTTCAAGAACAATTTTGGGGTTTCATCTCTATTCTCATATCGGTGTCCCAACATTTGCACAAGAAATTCTTTCGCTTAAAAAGTCGTCGTGCATCTTATGTGTGAAATTTTGCAATAACACAACTCGTACTTATAGACAGATTAAGCTTGAAATCGGGTAAAATCAGCCCGGTTCAAACAACTTTCCCATTCAAGAACTGAATATACTTCTACAATACTGGACATTTTCAGAATTTCTTCTTACTATTTTTAATTTAAATCGAGTTCATTTATTATTGCAGTAAAATTTAAAAGATCAATCCAACTCATATCGATATACACTGTATGAATATAGAACATTTTTCTGTACCCTACGGACAGCAGCTGACACTAACGATTGTTGTCGGTTCAGTAAGAAAAAACTTATACGGCTTAAATCAGCTTTGGAATAATGGACACCTTCAATGTTTAATTTTAACAATTGTGCAATTTATTCACTGATAACAAGGTATATTTAATGATAGTCTGGGGACTCCGAAAAGATTCATGGGTGGGTGTTGTTATCAAAAAATACTGCATAGAAGCGAATTTTCACTACAAAATTGATTATCCGGCAATAATTTAACACGTGTTCTACGATATTGTAGACCACAATCCATGGTGGTGGATATACACACAAGGCTGGCGAAATAATAGCCTTTATCCAAGTTTTTGCCTGACCAGTCGTTCATTATGTAACATACGAATTTAAAAATATTCTTAAGTTCACTTCTTTCATTCAACTGTTGTTGAATTTGATCTGAGAACAGAAATGAAGTGGACATCCTTTAACTTATCTCACATGCACATCGGCCTCTTTAGAAAGGATGG
Source organism: Philornis downsi (assembly GCA_019455685.1). Classification (NCBI taxonomy): domain Eukaryota; kingdom Metazoa; phylum Arthropoda; class Insecta; order Diptera; family Muscidae; genus Philornis; species Philornis downsi. The sequence continues at coordinate 5,663,385 of JAHXMU010000095.1, forward strand.
TCTCTCTATAACTTCTAAACGAGAGATTTCATCACTTTTTTTTGCGAATGTCTCTTATACGCCAATAAAAGAGAGATCCGGGGTTTAACGGATTTTATTTCAGGTGATGACTGGCATGCGTGTTGTCTAGAACAACGGAGTTCGCTTCTAGGGCGTTTGCTCGTCATGGAGCTATTACAGTGTAGTTGTAGTGCGTGGACTGTTGAATCGTGCTGATCGCACAATTTCGTTCAGCTTGATGGCAGCAACTACTGCTCATCATTGGTGCACCAGTCGTGGCTAAGTTAGGTGTGAGAATAAAAATTGACTACTTCATTCTCAGAAATTACATAGTTGAGTTAGTCTATGTGATTTACATTTCTGAAAAGGTTATAAATTCCTCACAACTTCTTTAATCAACGAAAATATAAAAATTTGAAAGGAGATATTCCCTGATACAGCATATTCTCGGAAAGAGTCTTTGCAAAAACAAATGAACAAACCTGTTAGCGAGTGTATGAAGAAATTCCTTGTTTTCTATAAAATGATATATGGATTACAGTTTCGTGTCCTGGCAAACAGTTGCACTTGCAAGCATTATTTGTTGATTTTTTATTGGCTCTATTACTGGCTTTATTTATGGGCTCTATTCGTTTTACTACACCGAGAAAATATTGTGGTTGCTAAATGTTCAACTGCTTGCATTATGTATGCATAATTAATCACAAAAATTGGGAATTAACTTCATTATGCAATAAAATCTATACGCTTCTGTAAAGATATATCACTGTCCCATTGTTTTGTTTCTTTCTCTTTGTGGAAGTGTTGGTCAAATTACTATAAATTAGTAAGGGGCTGTTGTAACCCTGTGTAAAGAACTACAAAGTATCACTTCTGATTTTTAAAAAATGGATTTATGTTTTGGTCCTCAAAAGCATATCCTATATTTTTCTCGAACCAATACACAAACCCAATTTTTAAACGCAGGTGGCTATCCAGATTATAGGACAACAGTTGATGGAAACAGCTCATATTTTTTGGTTAATTTGGAAAGTGAAAAAGTCTAACTTCATAATTTTCTATCCGCCCTACTGTTCACCCCATGAATCACTGTCTTGTAACATAATTTACGAAGAGCTTATCGACCTATTTCTATTCGAATATATTTAGGTATGATTTGACAATTTTTTACATACGGATATATTTGGCGAAAAGTTCCCAGTATTGGGTATTTATGCCCTTATCTTTAGGAATAAAAATTCAATTAATCAAACGTAGTTTTGACAGGCATTTTCAATTCAGCGGCTTCGTTAAGAAAACAAATTTCGACATCTGGGGATCAAAAAACCTGAACTAGGGTGCAAATACCGCTGCAAACTCAGAATGTGCAGGATTGATGTGAATTCTTGAGTGTAGGCATTAGTGGGAGCGTAATTATTAGACTGCAATGAATGTTAAGTAGTCAAAATTCTCGACTTTTTGTGGACTGAGGTAAATGACATGAAATCCTACAGCTTGAAGGAAATCAGCACAGAAAGAATACGTGGGTTAAATTAGGTAATTTGTGAGGGAGTGTTTTTTTTCAATTTTATCAAGCGTTATAAAGCAATACAATGAATAAAAATGCTGCAGCCTGCCAATTGGGAATTACAGAGAAAAATTGAATTTCGGTAAATCGGTAAAATGATCGGCAAATATAGTCTGTTTCAGATTCCTAATGCTTCCTACTGAATTTAAAGGAACATGTTATAGCAGATATGTAACAAAAAGTTCTAAAAAGTCTCTTAATCCTACTGCACCCAATTTATTTTTATGAAATTACTGCAAACAGGAATCAAACCTTAAGTTTGAATGATTTAAAACAATCCATTAAAACCAAAATAAAGGCAACTTTCCTGCAACACTTCAGATCACGACGCCACATGTGCGTCGCCAAGCGTGGAAGTCATTCCTATGGAGACCACTAAATAGATCAAACCACATTTGTTGTGTTAGAACAGAAAAGTGAAAATAAGTATTGTTTTAATATTTCGGGTTTATTTAGGAAAACAAGATGATAACAATATAAAGTATTCTGTCAAAATTACTTTATATACTTTCTCCAACACGTTATTTTAAATCGACTGCCCTCGCGTTCAAAAGTTATATTTGTAACAAAATTATTGATTTTATTTTTAAAGTCCACACATTTAAAATCAATTATTTTTAAAAGCCATTAAAAAGACGTACGCAAATATATCATTTTTCAAATGAAGAAAAAATAATACACAGAAATTAATAGGTTATATGGAAAAAATAGATATTTTAATACCACATAGTCCGTCAGTCAGTCAACAAAGATCTTGGTTATTGCTCCCTACCAGCAGGAAAAAATGCCCAGGAAATATAGAATTTCGCAAAATTAATCAATTTGTATGTATTCGACGTATCAGAAGGGGTGTGACAATGCAATCCATTTTCAATCTCAGAGCCAAGTTTACTGGACGCTTAACGTGTGATAATTTTGACCGTAGTCACTGCAATATAATAAATAATAATAAGTTAAGAATATGTGGGAGACATCATCTTCATTATGAGATACTGCAGCCAACCACTATCTGCCAAAATATTAAGATGAATCCAAATTCTATCCAGTTTCATAAATATTTATGATATTATCTCCAAAAGTCACGAAAAACATTTGGTAAAAATTTACTTGGTACTTTATATGACTTCCATGGTATTACATTATTATATCTTATGCTTACCTTAAGGAATGGCAATAATGCAATACCCAAGAGGACGTGTAGAAAGTATCAAGTGTATTTTGACTAAATTAATTTCAAGACATTTTAAGTCAATTGAGCTATGTCCGTCTGTCTGGATGGCTATCTGGTAAAGCTGCCGTAAATCTTCGTGAAACTTTCTAAAACTTGGCAATATCTAAAAATTTTCCAGATCGTAGCCGGGGGTTGTAAATGAACTACATCGATCTGATATCTCCTATAGCAAACTAAGTTGTTATTCATTGGATTATTTTACAATGTTTAACAAAATTTCCAAAAATAATTCGGTCAAATTTAGTACACAAATGCGTTCATAAAGCTATTTCTTTCAATGAAAATGGACTGCATAGCCAAGCCCATTCGGAGGTACTCTATACAAATTAATCGCCTTACGGAAATTGTATTTTTTCCATGTAAATCCTAATTCGTTAAGTGCAGTAACTTAAATTTGTAGTGATTATATTAAATTGCGATGTTTAACAGAATGTGGAAAATTCAAATATATTACCAATATCGTGTTAAAATTTTGCATCTTTAATTGTGCGCTAATTCACATCATTTGTTGTCACATTACATGTTTTGAAACAACGCAGACTGGCTTTGACATTTGGAATTCTGTACTGCTTTTTTACACCAAAAATATATACCTCCATTTCTTCTAATGAAAGTATAAAAGATACCTTGAAGGGGAAGTTAGGACGAAGTTAGTTTCAGAAATATTTAGGACAATTGAGTTAAGTTCGTTTGTTCCTTTCCTCGATCCACTTCGAATTGGTATACTGGATTTAAATACAGCAGGAAGTAGTACTTCGTACAAATTAGTTGAATATACTGATTATGATACAATATTGCATTGATTATAATTTTTAAAGTGTCTACTCGCATGCACTACAATTAGCTTTTACATTAATTTCTGCATTATACACTGGGACCGTAACTGTACAAGCTTGCCACGTCCTAAACTAATTCTGATGAAAATGATAAATTAGACTAGATTCACTGTTTCGCCTAAACGTCTAACTGATTCAGCATATCTACTAAACTTTTGCACAGTGATGTTTCATTCATATACTTCTAACTTAGGACTGTAACTGCACAGGCTCATGACGTCTGGCACTTCCTTCCCATAACGCAGAGCCAAAAGTTGCAAATGTCAAAACTGACAATGCGAAAGAGATGAATGATAGATATACTATGTTGTAATTTCACTAGTGGGCAAAAGTTTTTATTTTGATAAGACCACGAAATTGGAAAGCGGTCTGGCTCAGTCAAAAAGACAATATTCAGTGATAAAAAAATGGACTTGGACGATATGACTTGGTAATTCATTGGCTACCACGTAATCAACGACCCGACATTTAATGAAAGCCAGTACTGAGATGTCAGTGACTCACCCAAAGTCCTTTCGCCTTGGTGCTAAAATAAGTGAGCTAGCAGAAGTGACGTGAAACATCGCTGAATTCTTACCAACAAATACTTCGAATTGAATGCCAAAAATTTAAGTTACGGCAGTCCGCGCAATAGAGTTTACTGAGGAAAACTACATTTTGTATGGAAAGTAGTGGAATGGCTATGATATTGCTGTCCATTTTGATTCGCAGAAATAAGTTTAGCAAATGCATGGTGTGTGCAAAATTTTGCAGAACTCAATCAATGCAACTGTTTGAAAAATATTATTCCAAGAATATATGGAGTAACTCGTCATTTATACGAGGATAGGGTATAAGAAAAATAGCATCGATCGATTTTTCTCAACTTTTGCCACACAATATATTTCGGAAAATCAGTAACTTTCATTCTCCGGCATTCCCTTAGCAAACCTTTCACTTTGATCGAATTTGGTGTTACTGTGTGGAAGATACTATATAGAAGTTATTTTTATGCGATATGTTGGAAGGGGCATAGTTAGCCGATCGATTTTCTTAAATTATTAAAGAGTTTCGGCTAAACAAATGGACAAAATTTCATGTCGATGTAGCGTGCGAATAATGAGTTAGAGAGAAAAAATTTAATTTGAGAAAGTCCTTACATTTTTATGGAAGTTTCATTTTATTATTTAGATGTTAACAGCAAACTCTTAAATTGAACCAATTTAGACATAATTTATTTTAACTAGACAAAATATATGAACCTAATTTATTTTAAAAATTAATCATAAAAAGTTATTGAAAAGTAAAGGTGGTTATTATGGTATAAAAAACTTTTGTAAACAAAGCAAAATTTTAGATATAAATAACGACAATTGTATTGTAAACATTTTAAAAAACAAACCGCACAAATGCATTATAACAAATAACGAACAAATGAAAAACATTGAAGAAATTCAAACAGGATTAATTTTGCTAAATGTATTGAAAGGAAAGTCAATTTTGGAAATGATGTTAGATACTTAAATGGATTCTATTTAATAAAACTCAACAATGAAACAATAAAAATTAATAACATAACGTTCTCTACTACCGATATTGTGGTCTGCCGGCACTGGTACAACATAGCAATTCTAATTTAGAATTCGAAGAAGTTCTTTCGCTCCAGCTTATGAAGCAAGTAAATCTAAAAAATATTGGGAAAATAGACTCCACAAATAAAGTGATTTAATATAGTTTGACTACGAATTTCGGTCTTTTGGCCACTGTAATTATAATCATTGTAATCCTAGTTTTAGAGAGGACAAAATCTTCAAAGTAACCAGGACGCTATCATCAAAATGCGAAAACATACGAGTTTAAGTAATATTCCATTCTTCTAACCAATCGGGAACGATTGGATTTTCGGAGGGAGGAGTTAAAGATCCACATTACATTGTTGCAAACTAAACACACAACCATTCATTCGCACATTAGTTTCCTCTCTATTTGCTGATATTCAAATGATCATTCCCACATTATTTGCTGACGATATGTCTGCACTGTCTGCGCAAGCCACACTTGAAGAAGCTTCTGTGGAAAGAAGGATGACACCATGCAAGTGTGCTAAGTACGGAGAGGCATAATAAAGAAGAACTTCGATTTTAAGTTTCAGTTAGTAAAAGAAACTCAATCTGTAAAGAATCAAATAAAATAGTAACGCACATAGTGCAGTTAAACAAAACAACAAAAAACAAACATTGTTTTAATTTACGATATATGTATATACCAAAACAGTGAGCAATAATTCGAATAACTCTATCCTACGAATTGGAGCAAATTAGTGGAAAAGTTGAATTTTAACAAATGCTCAATTTGTATGGGAGATACTTGAAGGGTTAAGCCGATATATCAAGTTTTAGAAAGTTTAGCGTCAGATCTAATTTTTAAACTTTCAGCCGATTGTAAAAATGTAGCACTCAGAAGGAAGCATTTAAAATACCAAGCCTCTAGTCACCAAATGTGTTCCATAACTTTTTAATTCAATTGTGCAATGTTTTTCGATCTGGCAGATCAACTAACCAGCTGATAGACACAATAATTGCTGTAAATATTTACGAAATTTCTTCAACTTGGGAAATGTAAATGGCATGTATTTGCTCACTCATTCTGGCAACCCTCAACCAAATTGATCGATTTTCCCAAAACTATTTTATTTGCAACCTAAAGTTCATAAACTGTCATTGTATTGCTTTATAATACTTGGTATAACTTAAAAAAAATAGATATATTTCCGTGCCGCTCTGTTTGTGCCCCACGCAAATAACCTATTTAAAACATATAATCGTAGATTTCTATCTTTGGTTCAGATGTACCCAAATTAGTCAAATTTGGTACGCATTCATAGTTTGCTAAAGAAGCACCTGGGAAGCTTGTCCCCTTCGGACATGTACATTTTCCCTTAATGCCCAAATTCGTAGACTACAGCAATTTAAATTAATTTGTTGATTGATTTTATTTTCGATTTTGCGAAAAACTTAAGAAAAACCAGTCAGGTAACAGTATCCCACTGAATTCGACACACATCATTTGTCTCGTAAAGTTAATTTCGCGAATAAAAATTAACTGATTTATTGAAATTCAATTTTTTCCCTGTAACTCCTACTTGGTAAATTGCAACAACCAAAATTTTCTTTCAGTGTAATGATTTGCAATGCCCGACCGAACTTGAGAAAAATTGAAAGTAGCTACGCCCCTCCAGACATCTCCCACAGAAATAACCGAATTAATCCACATATTCTAAGCTTCATATCTTTCAACTGATTATATTAAATTCATAATGTGAACCAGATAATGCTGTTGACGAACTAAGTTCTGAAAATGAAAATGGAAGGCACTGCCACAGCCCTTCCAGCACCCAACTTGCAAATGATCGATTTAACGCACATATTCGTAGCTTCATATCTTTAAAGCAGTTGCGCGGAATTTACCCAAATTTGGTTTACTGATTGACCTTTCTATGATCTTTCCGACACTCCGTACTCTTTTGCACCAACTCAAATGGACGTTGGGCGTAAGTATATGTAAGTCGGTTCACATCACTAAAATTCGGTTTTAAGGCTTTGTAATTAAAAATAGCGTGATGACTAGTACACGCGACTATCGTTCGCTTGATCGCGGATTCAATTCCGCATACAGTCACCTATCATTATTTGAGTGGCGATCACCTCCACGTGCCTGACGAACACTTCGAGCAGTCGAGTAATCGATAAGCCTGGTAAATGCTTCTCAAACTGTGATGTTCGGAATCGTCGTTAAACTGTAGGCTCCGTTGAGTGAGTCTAAAAATAGAATGCGTACGAGTATGTGCTCTGAGAAACTGGGAATGCGTATGTGAATATGAGAAGCCCTTCCTTATCTCATTTATGGAATGCAAGTGAATTTGTTCGTTAAGTGAAAAACAGTCTCTGTTTTAATCATTCACGGCGGTGAATAAATTTCATATAATTTATAAAGCTTAGCTTATATCCGCACTACGTATTGTAAAGAATTTTTCGTATTGTAAGAAGAAGGGGAAATAACTCTTCAAATTCCACATAAAGCGATAAACGGGCTGACACCATAAACCAATAATAATATCAGTATTCTTTTGCGCAACCGTATTTTGGTCTTGAGGAGCAAGGAATTAATATGCATTTGAATTTGTCGCATGTGGGCTCTTATTACTAACGCTGCTTTAAGTATGTCTTCGCCATATCCATTCGTACTGGTTTCCGACATTTTATTTTCCACACATTCGGTTACATCTCTTTCCATTGTTTCTTATTGCACAAATATGCCGCGCTTTAGTATTTGCATCGCTAGGATTTCACTAAAGATTTTACACGTTTTTATGTATGTTTTTGCACTGTGATTAATAGTAAGTTTCCCTCTGCTTCACTTTTAACCCAATTCTGTGTTACTTAACAGACATATCTTACCAAAATTTAAACCCAATGGTACCTAACATGACGCATGTATGCTTTTAATACTGAATTGTAACCAGTGTGCAACAGATACTTTAGAGTTTGCGGATTCGAGGGATTTTCAAAGTTTAGCCGTTTGGTATAAGCCAAAAAGAAAAATTAAAACGTAATTCAGACTGCAGAAAATAGGCTGATTTCAGTTGCCTGATCGGCTGAAAACATCACCACTGCCTGTAAAAGTGTGCAGTAGAACCCAAGCCAGTCGATTCCTCGCCGTGCGTAATTGCTCAGTTTTTCGCAGATTTCTATATACGAATTTTGCGTCGGGAGTTGGGTCTGCACCCGCACACAATCCAACTGACTAAAGAATTCAAAATAAATGAACGTACGCAACACTGGTTGCTGATTCGGCTTGGGGAAAAAGATCACAAATTTCACTCAAAAATACTCTTTAACGGGTAAGTGCATTTCTGGACAATAGTCTACGCTGCCATAGAAAATTACGGCATATGGGATGGAGAAATTCCACGTAAGGTTCATCAGACGCCTATGCATTCACAAACAGTTCCTGTTTATTATGAATTTTAGGCCGGCGGAATCATTGGTTCGTACTTCTGGGAAAACGATATTGGACAGTCAGCGGTGAGAGCTCCATACCAATGAAAACCAATTTATTTTGGCTCAAGCTGAGCTATATGGGCGTGGTTAAGGCAGTACGGCTCTACCTACCGTACAGCAAACGACTCAATATAAATTCTCCTTAAGGTATTTGAGGGTATAAAATTGACTACAAGTGCTTTACGATATGACCCCATTTTACTTTTTCATGTGGTGTATTTTAAAAGTCGCAGATATATGATAATAAGACGCAATCGAACCGTGCCCTTAAAGTCCACTTAATCCAGGCCATAGCTCAAATTTAGGCAGGTATATGCGGCAGAGACATTTAAAATTGGACCACTTGAATGAATACCTGCCAGGCTGCAAAGTTGCGGCGGTCATTCGTATTCCGTATATAATGGCATATAGTGGCCTTTCAAATACATAAAAAATTCCGTCAATTATGAACTGTCCTATTTGGTAATCCCTCGTTTGAAATGAGTTGAAGGAAACAATTAACACCTTAAATAACTTTAGGCGCTAAATAACTTAAGACGAAATTCGTTCCAACACTTTTTACTGTTCCGATTTGAGTAAAAATAAACCAATAATAATGAAAATGCGTTAATGGTTATATTTTCTGAAGTTGTTTTGGAGTGAAGTTAGACAAATTCTCCACACCCCTTCTGGTACATCCCACACAAAATAATGTACCCCACGCTATTTGTTTGACATCCATAGACAGGATTTACGTAAAAATTTGCTGCGAGTAATATTTTGACTCGATTTATTTAATTTGTGACATTTACTTTTTTGCTATAATTGAGAATTAACAATCCGGATTTGTCAGACGTTTAATATTCAATTGCATTCAATATTGCTTATTAAATTTTTCTTTTCATATCTGGCTGATATTGGAATGAACCGATCTGGCCACGCCCGTTCTGATTCATGTAAAATAGCCAAAATCTCTTTTACTCTTTGAATATAGAACTCACAGGCTCTTTTGGCCTATATCTGGACGTAGGCTTAGGTTAGTCGACCTTTTTTAAAAAGGGTGTCATTAAATATTCATACATAACTATACAAAATTGAATCTGATGCCGACAATAGTATGGAAATTTCATGCAGTTTTGTGTATTATTCTTACATCTATAATAAAATTCAATTAATTTTGGGTCTGATTTATATAACTAAAGCTAAAAAACTGCGAACAATTATAATTTTGGTTAAGAGTATGAGTCGGTGTTTTCGTCGACAAGTTTGATTTCAGATGGAATATTTCAATTTAAAAGATCTGAATATTTTCGATGGTCTGGTGTAGTAAATTCAGAAAATAAGCTATTTAAAGCATTTGTATCTGTCGCAGTTCGACGGCAGGTGAAGAAAGATGTTGTTTTTATTTTCCAAACTGAGTAACGAAATTACATAAAACTGCAATCTCCTTCCGGTTTTCGTTTCGACTTATTATTAGAACAATATTCATATGAACAAATTTGCATTAAATCCGAAACGAAATTAAAATTTCGTAAAAGCACCCGATGAAACTAAATCGCTTATAACTTATTTGTTAAAGTTATTTACGGAAGTTGGATTACATTTGAAAAATATTGAATTATATTCACATATATTATACAGTTAGGAGAACTAAATAACACATATATTTATGCTAAATTATATTACGAAAAATTTGCGTCTAGGAATGTATGGGTTAAATTAGGTAATTTGCACTGCAGTTACCAGAATTTTAGAGGTTTTTTTTTAATTTAATGTTGATAAATCGGTCAATATGTGAGGTGAGTGTGTCAATGATGAACAGGTGCTTGGCTAATATGAATCTAAAAACATGTCGGTTAAACCGGACATTTGTATGGATGTCCTGGTAAGAGCGTGGTTACTTGGTAATTTTTTTCCAAGTTTCGTATAGATTTATAAACCTTATGCCAAACCGAAAACCTGGGCAAGAGCAGCCTACTAGTTAGAAATTGCAGAGTAGGGGTAGCATTTCAGAAAATCGGCTAAGTTTTACGGAAAATACCTGTATCATTTTTAATTACTATGTATAAATTCAAGAAATATTTCCTAACTTATCTTTTTTTTAATTACCTTTTGTTCAAAATGAAATGAAAATAAATTTGCAAAAGTTCCATGAACGTACCTAATATAACATTAAGCCAAATTGTACTTTATGTTACCCTTTTTGCCCACATTTGGGCTAAACTTATTGTGAATTGTTAATAAAGTAAATGTCACATAATATTTAACTAAAGCCACAAATTGCATTTGTAATTGCCACGAAATGAAAACAAATTTGTGTTATTATGCACAGCTTAGGGGTAAGCATTACAAAAAAACTTACATTGAATTGAAATTTATTTCTTAATTTATTTTATTTTTAAACTACAACCAAATAATTACCCAAATTTCTTGAGAAATTATCTAATTAAACTTGCCTCTACAGCGATACAAGAAAATTACCTCAATCCCAAATTACCACAGTCCACAAGCTACTCTACAAATTTCCAACAGGGTTCATTCTCGATCATCACAGCAAATTGATTACAGCAATAAAAACAACAGCCAATTTGCCCAATATTCATCTATGTACTCATTCTTCTCTACATTTTATTCATATGGATTATGGGATGGTCGAACTTTTTCCAAGTGTACTCATACAAGTGTTGAATTTACTACTTCTGGTACATGTATCCATGTATATAAAATTGTTGCGTCACTGACTAACTGACTGACTGATCATCGGTCAGGCCAAACGACTAAAGCTAAAACATTGGCAGTTGAGGTATACATATACAGTTTAGAGTAGGAGTACGATAAGAGATTTTTCAAAGTTCATAGTTTTGGAGATAAAATAATATAAAAAGGAGGAAAAATCTGGTACCACCGCCATGCTCGAGCGACCGTGGTTAGAATCATGAAAATCAATTTAAAGGACTAGAGCTAGAACCATGACAATTGGCGTCCTTTTCTCAGAGCAATCATGCATTAAGAAGGAGTTTTTTGAAATTCATGAGGTAAAAACAGTGTAAAAAAGGAAAAACTGACACCATTGCAGGACATTAGCAGCAGCAGTCATGAAAATTGGTTTCCATAATCCAGAATAAAAACTCGGTAAGTAGCAATTTTTAAAAACTCGTACCTAGGGGAGAATGGATAAATTGGTATCCCTATTCCTCTTACAGGCTGAATAGGAAAAACTTGTAAAATTCGTGTTTTTTTTTTTCTTAAATTCGATTAGAAAAATAAAATGGTACAACTGTGCGAAATTGGGTGTATAAATTCTTCCTACAAATATAGGATAGGAATGAGAAGAGATTTATAAAAATTAATGCTTTTAGCGGGCAAAACATAAAAGAATGACAACAAAAATCGTACCATCATCCAAAATAAACGGCTTATGCTGGAATCATCAAAATTAATACAATCATTACCATAATGAGGCAGACGCGCAATCACACATTATGATGGCGCAAAACTGATGCATTGGACTGGCAGAAAATCATAATCATTATATCAGATGTAGAATCTCTGTCAAGATGCGCGTGATGAGGAACTTTCGAAAATTCGTACTTTTTGGGATAAAACGAGGAATTAGAGTCCGAAAATGATCGTCCCATAAAAAAATGGCTGAAGTTGAAATCATCGCAGCGTTGCTCTTGAGTCGTAGTCACGAAATGCCAGGAGGTATTCTGAAACCCGTTCGTTTAAGACATAAACCAGGAAGAAAGCATTGCTACTTGGTGTTAACCAGAAGAAATCGTGAAATTAGAAGTATGCATTCTATCATGAAACATAGTGAAAACACAAATTTTTGAATTTAAACAGAAAATAAATGGGGAAAAAATTGAACCAGATTACATCTGAAGGCCTTCCTTTAGACAAGAAAGCCGGGGAGACAATAAAGTAAGTCGTATTATCTGAAATTTGAATTATTAGGAGCTCAACCGGACGTGGGACAAGAAAAAAGTAGAATCTTAGAACCGCGGTAAATGGCAAAGGGTCTCCCCGGACAATGCTAAATAAATTGCAGAGAAGTTTAACTTCTGAACTAATTTTTAATTAAAATGTGGAATCACGCGTACAAAATGACAAGTATTTGCAAATATTACATACTAATATAGAGTTTGAAAACTCTGGCACGAAGTGTATGAGTATATAATAACAATTTCTGCAACGGTTTTCTTATCAAATATTAAAAAAAAGTTTGCCAGAAATTTATTCTGAGTAATCTCTCAAATTTGTTAAAATTTGCGAATTTGTTCTTAACAATATCTCTGAATTTCTAGCAGATTTTCATATTCAATCATATTTGAAAAACATTTGTTACATTATGTGACCATTATAACAATTTGTGTAAACCGCACATTGATTACGATTTGTCTATTTTTGCAAAACATCTTCATAACAATTAGGCTGAATATAACATTTGTCGTATGACTTGAACATTTTTCTAGATTTTTTCCAGAAAGTTTCTAGTACATTTACCGGATAGATACGATATGGAGGCTACAAGAAAACATGGCCCAAATAACAATGTGAGATTTTATTTAAAATTTGTTATAGAGGAGCATATACGAGCTTGCAGCAGGTAAATTGAAATACAGCAGTAATGGACCAAAAGTAATACAAAAACAATAGCTAATATTAATATTAGTGGTAATTTTTTTTAAATTATTACATTTTATTAGAAAAGGTAATTCACAACAAAATGCATAGTATTTTAAACCAATAAATATTATTTAAACAGCTTAGTCTCACAATTTGGAAAGGTTTCTTCGGAGTATTGAGAGAGGTGGAACGAATACCCCAATAGAAAAAGTTAAAACCCTGTTATGAGATTCTTAAAGAAAAATGTGGTTGACATTGTCGTAACCAGTTCTGCATTACACACAACAAGCAGAAAAATATCATTTTGCAAAATGGACTTACTCTGGTTACTTACTTTGTTCCTTACGACAATAACTTCCTTACAGCTATATAAGCATGTACTGAGAAAGTAGGGATTTAGCCGCAATCCACCTATATATTCTACTCCCCATCGTGTTGTAATTTTTTTTATCATTGCCTTGCAATATTTCTTGCTAGAAGTTTTCTCTCACATTCTAACAATGAGAATTATATTTACGAGGTCGAAAAACCAAGTTTCTTTTCTATTGAAATGAGAAATATTCCGTAAATTGAAACACAAGCAATGCCCTGCTAATTCCATTTTTGCCTCGATACAGCTTTTTGGAAAAATATCTGTAGGTTGGTATCATTCAATCGGTTGTGCTAATTTCAGCCAGAGTTGATACACGCTAAGAGTTTGCTGAAGTAAAGTGTAAGGAGAAAAAGGACCGCACCGCCACACACTTTCTGGTACCCTCCACATATATTGGGCGATTTTTTAAAATTCAATTTTTCTCCTGCAAAATTTGAAAAAAAATATACAAAATATTCAAGTACAAAATATTCAGCTGCAGGTCTTTCAAGTAGTTATACTAAATTTAGTAAATTTGGCACACATATTGAGCTTCTTGGACAAGTTCTGAGAATGTAAGTGAACGTCATTGCCTTACATCACCTAGTACCTCTAATATAAATTATCTGAATTGCCTTCGTGGTCTGCAGTTACATACATATTTGCCAATTGCTTTGCATTATAATGTTCAGTAAAATTAAAAAAAGAAAACATCGAGAGAATAACCATGTCGTCTTTGACCAATCCCGTACAGATTACCTAATTTAGCCCACATATTCGTAAATTCATACCTCTGAATTCATTGCAATGAACATCCATCAGGGCTAGATTACAATGGACTGGATTACTACGTACCTTAGTGTACCACACATACAAATAGAGCAGTTTATTAAAAATCGGTGATCCGTCTGTAGGACTTCAGAAGGGTATAATTTTGCTTTTTTATTATGTAAACCAGTTCATCTGACTGAAATATCTGTACTGGTTCATATGCTTCATATGGTTATTATAACCATAATTTGTGGCACAGACCATTCTGAAGTATTGAACTATTTATTTTATCTTGATAGGACTACACAATGTTACATAGCTAGAACCATGTTTTTTATGATTCTTTTTAAAATTGATATCGAAATTGATATCGTAATATACGCGTTCATAAGAATTCCTACAGAAAGAAAAATTTACGTAAAAGATTCCGACTGGCAATCCCTAAGACCTTGTTAGGCTAAGCTATAGAACATACCCACGAAGGGATAACAAATATAATGTTGCAGATGAATATGCAGATTCCTTGTGTGCATCTCACAATATCGAGATTTATTGTGTTTTAATGGAAAACAGCCCCAATGTTTCGATGCCAAAGCAATCAGTATCGAATATACCCAGCATTTGCAACAAAATGCATTGTATGAATGTAAGTGAAATGGAATACTTTCAGTGGCAACAGCGAAGTACTTTCACTGATAAGGGGTTGGTGTTTTTTTTTTTTTTTTTTTTTTTTTTCTTTTCTTTTCTTTTTTTGTTTTACTGAAAACTGAGCTATATTTTCCGGAGAAACTAGCTACAAATGAATTTCCGTTAGTTTTTCGTTTGCCTGTTCCATTAAGAGAGTGTTTTGTCGAGAGCTGAAGCATAACATGATTAATCCACGAAGCGAAATTGCGGCTTTGATATAACAATACTACATCCATATGGCGTTTGTTTCTGCTGTGTAATGCTCGTTTTGTCATCCCATGACGAAGTTAAAGAAAAATTGTGCTACTCTCTAATAGGATATGGAACAAAGATTCACTTTATATGTTAACATAAAGAATCAAATATCATAAGGGGACATGAACACAAACGAACAAACAATTATGTCGGAATAAAGAATTATGTCGGATGATTAAATAGTAAGAACTTTCAACAGAAAAATGAAGAATGCCGAACGTGGAATCCTTTTTTGCAGTCCACTCCTTCAAAGCAGGCACTACCATAAGCAACAGAATAATTTGACAATGTCACGACAGCTAAATTAAAGAGCGGTCAAATATCTGGACAGATGCATAGTTGGACACGTGTTAAATTACAGTCAGTATAGATGGATCCTAACCAAAACTATTACAAACCAAAACTATACAAAGAATGTATGAAGTTTAGATTATATAGATGTTTTGCGAAAACATGATACATGAAAAAAAAAATTTGCGAAGGGCGATAAAATAACCGGTTACCCATTTTTCGGTTTCAAGTTAAATAAGACAAACATAAACTATGGTTTCGATGCCGTTATGTAAGAAATGCAATGCCATTTAAACAACCGCCTCTGGATTGGCTACAGCAGTAAATTATTTTGAGGGAGCTCTCGACTACTTTTTCAGCTTTAACTTGACGAGTGTTGGTTTTCAAATGCCCCAATGTTTAGGGATTATTCGTGTGAACACTGTCTTTAACGTAGCCCCACAATTTAACAATTGACGTCGTCAACAAATTAAATTACGCTTTTTGGAAAATTTCCCTGCAATAAAGCAAAAATCATATCCAGTTCATAATGTTCAATTGCAGGCCAAAGTCGGTTATCGTACGGTCATAAAGCTCTGAATTGAAATTCGGATTATCCGCCGCACTTTCACTAACAGAAACAATATTTTCGGCAGTGCGTGCATTGCGATAGTGCACAGGCCTGACCACATTTGCTGCGCTTCTAGTCTCCTCAAATTTCTTTATAATCTTGTCAATTCCTTGCACAGTATGTTGATTATGACTCTTCTAATCACCCTGCAACGCACGAAAAGTGTCCACGTTTGAATCACCACTTTTCTTATTTTTACCCGTTCTCCGGTTAACAACTGGTCCATATTCGTAAATTGCAAACCTTTCACTAAATAAATGGCACTTCAGACGACGTGTATTTAATAGCTGGCAGCATTGCCAGACCAGCGGTTTTAAAACGGTTTTTTTGTGTACAGTTGGAAATTTCTGTTTTTTTTTTATTATTAAAGAAAAGTGTTTTCACGTATACTCTGTGTTTAACGCGGTTTCGTTATTTATTGAATTAATATGCATATTTCTTTTCATATCTTTTTATATTTTTAAGAGAATGAATTTCTAATTTAAATTTCTATAACGGAAATGAATTTACTGAATTTCATGTATTTGGTAGCTATTACTTGTGCAAGTGTATAACAGTTAAATCACTTAACTAGCTGGCAACTATTCTAAATAGTAATTTCGAAGTTAAACTGTCATTTTTTCTAAAACAAAAAGACGATAGTCTTCGTGGTTGCTAACAACTTGGCCTCGTCCTCCTTTTTCCCAGAACCATCTTCACGACAAAATCGTCTGTTAAGCTACTACTGAGAATATTCAATAAAACTATGTAGGTTTTTGAACTCGAATCGAAACTCTTTTATTTCCCTCACCCTCAAAACTATATTTCCCAGCATCGATTTAAAGAGTCAAAATTTCTTGACTTTGATATCGCTTCCATATCGATACATATGGATATGGATACATATGGATATGGATACATAACAACACATTACTGGGGAATGTCCATCTAAAAAAACCCTCTTAAAGGGATGATCAAAATTCTTTGAGTCGCTCAGTTGGCAAAACTGTCCTCCATATTAATGTTGAGTTTAAGCACAATCCATTATTTAGTTTGTTTGTAGTTTTCTATTTTATCAGTTTATCTCAGGTTTGATTTGCGATTTTTATAACGGACAAAGTATGAAAATATCTTGCAAAGTATTTGTCTCAAATTTTGTATTTAAATGGAATTTCGTGTATCGAATCGCTGAAAATATTACAAAAGAACTACCTTGGATCAGCTTTACCAAAAACATGTACATGTGCTTAATATATGATGTAGTGAAAGTTTTGTCTTGCCCTGTTCGCCATCAACGTTTCAGTTGAAATTGACATCAACAAAGTGAAGAAAATGGTGATTGAAATTACCAATTAAGTTTGAGAGAGATTGCCGCTCAAACTTCTAAATATAACAAATCAACTAGTACCGTTTTTGTTTGGTATTAAAATGCGTTGCCAAAGGCATGAATTTTCTCAAAAAATTTCTCCAAAACATGCTAGAAATGGTCAATTCCGATCCTACGTCCACAAAATATGGCGTCTCCCAATTGAACCAAATCCAAAAAAGCCACGATAAAGTCTATCAAGAGTGAGAAAAATGTTGCCTGCTTTCTTCGATTTTTGATATATTGTGCACTCGAAACTCTTCCTAGAAGGTGAGGCATTAAAATAAGTGTTGTATGGACGTTACGCGTCATTCCAATGACCGAATTCGTCGAAAAATACCAAATTTATAGGAGGAAAACTCACTGATTTTGCACCAAGATAACGCACTACCTCATAAAACTATTATTGTGAACGAATTTCTGGCCAAAAACTCAACAAACCGCTCCGGTTGGCCAAAAGCCGAATTATCGCTTCGAGGCACCCTTTTGCAGCGAGGACTGACACCTTTTCCGGAAAAAGTGTCTAAAAACTACTTCGATGATTCATTTTTATTGGAATTTGAAAGCAATACAATCAAAGTGAATTAATAATGAATATTTTGTATTTTATTGTCCAACCCACATTACGTTTTTTGAAAGAATGTGATTTTCTTAATTATTTTCAGTTAAAATGTCATGACTGGTGAACATTGGTTTTCGTTCCCAAATAACACGTACGCATATCACTACCTCAAAATATTTATCTGTCTTTCGAAAACCAGTTATGCATTTAATTTCAAAAACTCAGACCAAAAATCCTGAAGGAGGAAATGGGCATATACCTATAGTGTTTGAATGAAAATATAGTGAATTGCATTACAGTTCTATTAATCAACAGCAATAATCCAAATCGTAATTTTTACTCCTGTGACAGATTTTCGATGGAGTTAACTTTTGAATAATTGATATTGTTTTCATCGAAATATATGTGGGAACAGTTGAACTACATCGTTATGTACATATTGTGGGTTTAATTTGCAATGATTGCTTACAGAATGGTTTTTACTGCGGGAAAATTAAAGATTAATTTAATTTGGGTAATCTTATCATATAAATGATTCTACATTCTACAAATTTATTTTTAAAGACTATATTCTTCTAATATTGGTTGTAATTGTGTTTTTTACTGACCGTTTTGAGGTACGAATTTCGATGACTTTTTCAAACATTTCTAGCGACATGAGAGATGTTCATCACAATTCCCCATCATAGACGGCTTATCCTTATGTGCTATTTAGAACGGTGATTTCACCGCTTCGAATATGTGCATTTATTCACCAAATTGTTTCCGCAATAATGATAAGATTTTATGGGCCATTTAGCAAGTATCTGCCTCTGGTTGGAATCAAACATTGGCAAGATCACGGGCTTCAGTCGATCTAATTTCTGTTATAAAATGTCAAAAATACCGAACAAGAATACCATAACAATTATCTGTCTTAAATTTTATGGTCTGCCATAAAATCCGCACTGGAATAAATATCTCTACATAAAACACTCTAGATGTGTAATAATGTTAAATTAACCGGATTAACAGAAAGTGACAATGATCCGAATTCTCAGACCTTGTAAGCAACGAAGTAATTAGTGTAATAATTATCGTAATAACTATCATAACTACGCCTCTCTGCAGTACAAGAATAATATGTTTTTTTAAAGGCATCAGGTTAACACAGACCTGAGTTAAATTATGTACACATATCCGATGAATAAATATTTGAATGTGTATCCAACAATTGGTCCATTGTAAAGGGGTTATACGAAAATGTGCTCCCGCAAGACCCGTTCTGTACTTAACATTGATCGTTGGAAATAAATATGTGTAAAAGTCGTAGGAACAATACTCGTAATAGTTTCGTAAGGCCGAATGGATCGAATTCGGTAAATTTTAAAAGTTTGCCAAGTTAGTGTCTGAGAATGATACTCCCATACAGAGATATCGAAATTCAATATTTTTTTTGTAACACCTACCTTGTTGGCTGCAGTAGCCCATATTTGTTTCGTTGCATCACCTTGTAGTGTTCGTTGCAATTTGAGAACAATCGACCAAATAACCGCTCCCCTTCTAGTACCTCCAATAGAAATGATTCGTTTAGCATATATTTCCTTAGCATTGAATATATTTCTAGTCGCATTGAATTCAGCAAAATTTGGCACACGTTATGCCTCTGATAAACTTAATTCTGAGAATAAAAATAGACTAGAGTTTCGTGCCCACTTGGGTATCTCTCATACGATACAAATTGTCAGATGTTTGGTGAGAGTATTTTTAAGTCAGTTTATCTAAGTGAAACCTTTACACTGGCTGCTCTTTTGCACCAACTTTCCACCTGACGGCTATTTTTGTACTAATCGAAATATCAGTTTTTTCTAATTTTTATTATTAGTATGTAATTGGTTTTGTGTCGGACATAATAATATGTGAATGGTATTTCTTTTAATATCATAATAAACAACTAGAAATCACCTTTTAGTAAGAAATTTAGAATTCAGATTTTAAATTTAATAAATAATATTAATATTAAATAATAAAATTAAATATTGATAAATTTAGAATTCATTTGATATTAACCCTCTTTTTGTCAATAACGCTTAAATATATTTCTTTCAGTTTCCACATTCAGTATTTCACTATTGTGCGCAAATAACTGAAAGCAAGCTTTGATCATGATAATATCTTCTCAAGAAATGTTTAAAGATATAACCCCAGAAAATGGATTCATTTGCACGTGAGCTCCCAAAAGTGGCATGGTTACTTAACCGACTTTTCCCAGATCTTACAAAGAATTCAAAATTACAAATTACTGGGGAAAAATTTAATTATGGAAGTTCTATAAAATTGTATATATCGTATGGTTGGTACCAAAAAGAGTGAGCAGTGCATTCTGGGAACCTTTTTTTAGTAAATGATCAATCTCCACCGAATTTAGTTGCAACTAACTAAAAATACAAAGCTAAGAATGTATGGATTAAATCGTCCACTTGGGTGGAAGGTAAAGAGGGTGTAATAATCCCAAAATTCGTTAACTATACAGATATAAACCAGGATGTAAACGAAATCAACGGAAAAAATTTTAAATTACTGCAGTCTACAAATGGGGGGAAAATTTGAAAATTGGTCAATTTGTATTGGAGGTATCAAAACCGATCGGCCGATATAGCCCAATTACAATTCTCGGTTACTACTACTTTGCGCTCTGTCAAGTTTTAGGAAGTTTCATAATGATTTACGGTCGTTATTGCATATACCAGCCAACCAACCAAGCAGGCTGACGAACAACGCTCAAGTAACTTAGAAAGTTATGAAACATAAACGAGTATGATCAAAGAATATTTGGTACTTTAATCGCTTTCTTTTTGGTGTTAATTTTCTACCGTATCAAATGATATGTAAAAAAGAATTGTGATTTTTCAAACTACTAGAAGTTTGTGAAATAACCGATAATTATACGCTAAAATTGTAAGATAACTTACCGACTGCTTTAGTCTTTGTAAAATACGGTCTGTTAAAGTGATAGTTGTGATTAGTTTTACACAATATGGTCATTGCTTAAATCTGTTTTTTTTTTTTTTTTTTTGATGATGGAAATAATAATATAATATATTCATTCGAACTTTCATCAAAGTCAGTAAACTAAACTAGTTCTAGGGGAAACAAATATATTTCAAAAGCTTAGGAATAGTAGTCATCTTAACACACAACTACCGTATTTCTTAAGTAAGCACTGATGAAGATTCGCCACAATTCTCTTGAAATACTTTATAGCAATTTCTAAGGATATCCTAAATGGTTGATTGGGTAAAAGTGTCATTCATTGCATCCATAGAATACTGTTGCAACAAAATCTATTTAAAATTAGGCCAGCATTCTACACTTACTATTTCAATAACAACAGATGTAGAAAAATATAGAAGATGAGAAACAACTCAAGTTGGAGGAAGCAATAATAAAGTTAACAAGGACATGTTTGAAGCAGTGGAAAAAGTCATAAAGTTTAAAGATTTCGTCTCTAACGAAACTGTGACAGATATGTATAGTGGCAGAAGTTAGGGTGATTTTTTAAGATTTAAGTTTTTCAGGTTGGCAGCACTGGTTGGTAATGGCGTCCAAACGTCATCTGTCAAAGTGAAAAGTGTACAGTATACTCTGCCATTTCATCATGGAAGACTAACAATCGAGCAACGATTGCAAATCGTTGAAATTTATTATCAAAATTCGTGCTCTGTGACAAATGTGCATCGTTTGATACGACCATTTTATGGTCGTCATAATCCACCCGTCGAATCAACAATTCGTGGTGTTATCTCCAAATTTCGCACCAAATTTACTTTATTGGACATAAAGCCTACGACTCGCATGCATAGAGTGCGTACCGAAGAAAATATTGCGACCAGTATTAATGACGATCATGAAATATCAATTCGTCGCCGTTCTCAGCTATTGGGCATGTGTTACTCAAACATTAAGTGTTACTCAAAATTTGAGTGTTTTATTCGATTTTTACCCCATATTATAGTTTAACTTTTGACATCTTACGTTCTTTATAATATAATTTTCACCTTTTTGTATAAAGTGCCGTTGCGGCACTTATTTTATCCTTATTGAAAAATATTTATATACTAGCAATCGCCCATACATGTGATTTCACATTTTAAGTAAAAAATAATTCAGAAGTTAAATTTCTCCGTAATTTTTTTATCACCATCAGTGGAGTCTCTTTGACAATTTCAATGATTATTACTTAAACGGGTTAGTCAGAGAGATGCTATTTCTTTTTGTTTCACACTTGTTTGAGGTCCCAATAATTGAAATTTCAGACAATATAGCTTCCCTTATTGCCACTGCAGCTCTTAAGTCTAGACGATATCACTATTTTCTTTTTCTTCTTCTTCTATGTCTACACATATAGGGTTTCCATGAAAATGCGATTTTCGTGAAATCCTTTGTTAGAGAGTGGACAGGCCGCCAGAGGAACATGCACCTCGAGTTTTGTCTCTACTGCTTCAGCGTTCATATCTAGTGTGGTTCAATATTTAACTCATTTACTTTCTTTTCGAGTTCGAAAGTTTGCATTTTCTTTATGTTCCATGATAGATTGAATACTTCTAATTCCACGACTTATGTTTCCATTATTATTAATTTCTCAAAAGAATGAATTTCGAAATACATTCTAGCATTGTGCTACTGGGACTAATAATTTATCTTCATTGTGCTCATATCTTAGCAGAATAAACAGCACGCCTAATTTTATGGCGTTAATTTCTTTCCAGTCTTGTGCATCAATTTTGTGGTAACTGCTTGGTCGCCTTAAAGTAGAATTTTTTTGTTACACACCTATCCCATAATAGTCATATTCACATTACTGTTGATATTTCCGTTTGGTTTGTTCGATTGCACCATTTTTGTCCTTTTCTCTTTCGTGCTTTCTTATAAATCCCTTCTCTTTCCTGGCCTGCATTATTAGGTGAATTTATACACCCAATTTGGTGACCCAAGCTTCACTTTTTTTTTTCTTTTTTTGATGTTAGTACTAATTTTTGCTCCTTTTTTTGTTGTGTGAATTTCGAAAATGCTCAAGCGCGGCTTCAGTTATTTTTCATGAACGATGATTCCATTTCTGTCTCCCTTCTACCCTTAGTATCACCTAAAGCTAAGAATTGCATTACATCTTTCCTTGTCACGCATATTATGTAAGAAGTATGCTCTCCATAATGTTGATGATATCAGCTTCGATCCCTTGTTTTACATGACAATACTATAATCAATTATGCCGATATACCTTCAATCGTTTGAGGTGGATAATAGCAACATTCTTAATCCGTGCCTTATCTTTAAGGACTATGATCACACTAGTTTTCATGATTCTAGGTTTACCCATTTAGTCAAGCCGGTGACAACATTTTGATCTCTTGTTACACTTTCTTTTTAGCGCATTTAGTCCTTAAGAGGAATAGGGATACCAATTTCCACTATTCCAGCCTTTGCCTTTCTATATAGTTGATGCAGAATGGCCGGAATTTAAACTTTTTACCCGTTTTTACTCCAAAAACCTTTCTTATCGTCTACTTACTATAAAATAACAACACGGACTTCTATTTTCATGGTACCAGTATTGCTCGTTTTTATTCTCTTTTACAATTTTAAAAACCTCGTCTTACAGCGTTTCGAATTCGGAAGGGATATATGAACAACAAGCTGGGCAGTGGAACCAGATTTGTCCTTTTGTAATTTTAAAAACTAGGAACTTAAACAAAACATGCCCGTTTGAACTGGGCAATGCTACCAGCACGGAATTTGAAAAATATGTTCTAACCATGTTTTTATTCGAGAAATGTATTACGGCTGTCAAGTTTCATGATTTTGGTTCCAGCCTTTTGAGATGAACGACGCTACCCGATTCGTGTCATTTTACACTGTTTGTAAACGTTAAAGCACGAACTCTGAAACATTCTTTCTGTTCACCTGCTTGTTCCCGAGAGAAGAATGCGGACACTAATTTTCATAATCCTAATTTAACATTAAATTTACGAATTTTAAAAAACAACTTCTTACCGCGCACTTACTCTATGAGATATATGTATATCCCAATTTTTGTTGTTCTAGCTTTAGGCATGTGATGTGGATGATAATCAGTTAGATATACTCAATTATATTATGTTATACTAAATTGTTTGACAACACAAAAATTATGTTATTTAACAAAAATTTCTGATTGAGTCTCAGATATCAATCGAAGTGTTCAATTCTCTTTAAGAAGTTTCACTTTCCTTATTGTTATTAAGGACTTTAACTTCTCACATAAATCATGTTATCACTTTTCAGGCATCCCCCTTAATTAGGTACACTCGAGATTTACACTTGTTTCTCATAGCATTCATAATCATAGCTGGAATACAGCAATTTTATATTTCTTCGTTTTCAACTTACAATTTCGAATTCCATGGGGATCTAAACGGTCATTTCTATATGAGATAGGGAAGGGCTTGCACTGACTTTCAAATTAGAAATTCCAATTGAAACGCACAAATTTATTTGTTTGTAAGGAGACAACAAAATTTGGGATCAATATTATCCGTTTTCAACAAATTAATTACAGAACTATCTGTTGTACTATCTAGTCTGAGAGACGTGTATCGACCGACTTAAAACCAAAGAAATAAGTTTGGTCGAAAATGTCTGTTATTTTAATTGATTTTCCGGTTGTCTAATTTTGAAGGTATGTAAACAAAAGGTATGGGAGTCTACGTTTAACAAAAATGTAGGTGCAAAAATCATATTTGTTTTGCGCACGTGTGACTTTTATTAGATAATTTTTTTACATTTAACGCGGAGGAATGGAAGTACATACAATTTGATGCAACAAAAATGTAACACCCATTATGAAGCGTTTAAAGTATCTTCTGACCAAATGCGTTTCATGACTTTTTAAGTCGAAGTCCACCTGTCCACTGCCGTAAATTCATAAGGAACTTCTTGAAACTTTGCAGTGCCCAATGTTTTCCCAGATCATACCTCCCATACAAATTAACCAATTTTCCGAAATTCAATTTCCTCCCTGTAACTTCTAATCCGTAACCTGCAACAACCCATATTTTTGTCCGTTGCATTGTTTCATAATTCCTGGTAACCTTACAAAAATCGAGCACCTCAGACCCACCCCATACAAATTGAAACTTTTTTTGAAATTACAGTAATTTCTTTTGAAAAATTATACTTTTTCGAATTTTTCTATCATTTTTACTTAAAAAAAAATAATAATAAATAAACAAATAAATAAATTTTACGGAAAATTAAGACAGGTATGACACCATTGACTGCGATCATCATTGACTGCGGTCAATATGTAATTATATTGCGAGTGTAATAACAAAACAAACCAATACAGAAATCAGATAAACTGGCCTACATATCCCTTAATCCAACGTCATGTTACGTTAGTAAAAGTGGTAGAGGAAACATGGTAAACCGCTAGGTTGTTATAAGCAAATGCAGTTTTTCGTTTGGTATTGTAGAGAAGCCATTGCTTTTTGCCAAATTGATTAATTTGTACATGAGCTACCCTAAAGAGAGCAGCAAGGCGATAGATTTTTTCTGATGATATCATACCAGACAATAGGTCTGCGTTACTGCTATCTACCAATTAGAAGTTGCATGGGAAACACCGAATATCGGAAAATTGGTCAATTTGTATGGGAGTTACAATCCCCGACTGTAATCTTTCAAAACCTTGGATTGTGCCAAGTTTTAAGTAGTTTCGTATCCACCAGCCAAACATAACGACGGATATTACTCAATCGATTTATAAAGCCATGAAAGGTTTCATCCTACAAATACTTGGTATTTTAGACGCTTCATTGTGGCTGTTACAGTTTTGCAGTATTGAATGATATGCACTTCTTATCCTGCGAGTGAAGGTATGGAAACAGTAATTTTTCATTGAAAATGGTTAACATTTGAATTTTAGGAGGAATAAGAACTATATATTGTATCACCCAATAGTTCGTTGTTTCGAGTTCTCAAAAAGTTTGCATCATCGTGGATATATATATATATACTTTTCTTCAGTTCCTTATGGCAAGCAAACGCTGGTGCAACATTTATAACTAGCCGTCTATTTGTCATATGACCATTTTTTTCGGAAAAAAACGGTGGCTAGTGATCATTTGTGTTTTGCATGAACAGCTAATGATTATGGTATTGACTTAATTTCACAGTATGACATGCGACGACCTTGCAATATCCGTTATTGCACAGCTCAGACACAAATTTTAAGTCATTATAAATAGCGCAAACCGCACTCAAGCGGCAAAGTTATCTGAGTAAGATTGTGGTCTACATTATCAAACTCTTCAGTGGAAATATTAGCTGAAACCTAACCGCACCTAAGGTTGACATGAATCGCAATGAAAACATTTAGTTATTCCCGTATCGGTATGTTCTGTCAGTATTGCCTGCGTTCTTTCAATAACTGCTTCCGTTTTGATGTTAAGAAACTCGCATTGATATTTTAATGACAACAATTCTACCCAATCGCTTCTAGTCGTTTTTAACTCCCAACATATTCGAAACTATAACAAGTAGCGAGTGAAAATTTTTTTCACGTTCATAATTCCAAACTTTTTGCTTATGGTTAATCAAACATCGATGTTCAAACAAAAACCAGCAATTTGCACAAACGTCCTTGTATGGAAATTTTTGTTGTTGTTATTTTCGTCTGCCCTTCCTCCCATTTCTATTTGGCAAGGGATAGGCTTTTGTGCTGGTTCAGAAACCGCAGATGATCCACAAATGCTTTTCTGTGGTTGTCAACTAAAGCATTGGGGATATTTTTTGTCCTACTGGGATAGCTGTTGTAGAATAAATTGAGTATTTCTATTGACACTTTCGATTTTCCAGTGGTTGCACATTATGCAGCCAGGCGTCTAAGTTGATATTCGGTCCCAGAGCCAGCAAATGAATTCCGGTGGTTTGAACAAAGTGAATCTTATTCAGGTGATCTGTTGAGTGCTAACTTTTGCTGTTTCAAATTGTGGCTGATGGTTGGGTGTTTTTGCAATTATATTGAACTTTTTATTGGAAAACTTTTATGTAAAGGTGTGAATGATTAGATTGCAATTGCCGCATAACCTATTTGCTGTTGGTTGCATTAGTTTATGGGAATTGTGGTGGATGCATATAAATTCCTTAATATTGGCAGTTCAACGCTGATTGTATCTGTCATTTTACAGTTGCTTTAAGCTAGCGAACTGGCTGGGTATTTATTTTCAGGCATTTCATCAAATCATTTAATTAAACCAATAATTAAAGCATCTGCCCGAAGAAATGAATGTATATATCATATAAAACAACACAAACGTAACAACCACAAACAAATACATAAAGAATCGAGTATTTTTTTACCAAATATTATTTTACGCTTTTGCAAAGTCAATTGAAATATGTTCACTGGTCTAGTTTGTGCCCCAACAACTGTTATAAATCTTTACGACACTTGGTAAAGGCTGATATTTCGCCCGATGGTAGATGGAGAAATATAGATAGACGCACCGATACTACCGATTCTTAGCTTCGTATGCCGTGAATAAGACTTTGCATTTTTAGACTCAACGGAATCTACTGTCTGTTTGTGAATCATTTACTAGATTTTTCGATTACTTGGTTGCTCGAGGCGTTCGTCAAACACATCAAGATGATCTCCGCTCAGACAACGATAGCTGATCGTATTGGGGTTCGAATTCGCGACTATAGTCGCGTTTCTAACCATCAAGCCACGGTCGGTCACACATCTTGTTAAACTAAATTCACTCCAAATTGATACAAGTTAAGTCAAAATGTGACCTGTTAATAAAAATGGGCTGTATTGTCATGCATATTCTTGCACCTCCCTTACAAATTGACCGATTTTACAAAATTCAGTTTAACTGTTTGCAGCAAAGCAGATTTTCGTCTAGTATAATGATTTCCAATCCTTGGCAAACCACGTCTCGCTTGGTACCTCCCACATAAATGTCCGATTTAATTCATATATTCTTATGTTCAAACCTTTCAAGAAATTTTACGCAATTCAGTTGAATTTGGCACCACTCTGTATGCTGACTTGGGAGTTAGGACCTACAATAAAAAAACTAAATTTCGGGAAGACGGGCAGTATTCATTAAATATGCTCCAAAACCATTCCTTTATTTTACCAATTTTTGTTCATATACCCGAAAAGAAACTATGAACAATTTTGATTTTAAATTAGTTTATGATTTTTCTTTTCGTTTTTAAATTCAAAACTGAAAAAACAAACACAGAAATAAATACGAGTGATAATTTTCGTCAAATTTCGAAAAGCGGTATTTCCTTGAGCCCAAATATCTTTTTCATTTTGTTTTAGCAAAGCAAGAAAACCATTGTGAGTTTGAGGAAATAAATCAAAACCAAAATTCTGATCTACTAAGTAGAATTTCAAAACCAAAATAAATACGAAACAAAAATCAGAACGTAACATTTTTAATGTTTTTTCTTGAAATGTGAATATAATCGCAATTCAGAAAATATTTTCAGTTGAATTAATGTTTTAAACATATTTAAATGAATTGCATCAAAATTAATCAGATAAACTTAATTAATTGCCACCTTTTTAACCCAGCATGCATCGTTCGAAAAGGTATGAACTCAGTTTAATCAAACACAATTTGATATAGTAGATATAGTGATATAGTAGAGTTGCGGCCAAAAATAATTTAAATATATTTTACTTATTTTCAATACATTTTATTGCTGCATTAATGTCTTAATTTCAACCTCTATGATACGGATACGTACATAAATATCATATCCTTTCAAGTCCTTCAACATTTACATCCAAATGTACATAATTATCTTTAACAAGGTAATCAGCGTGACTCAGTGCAAAACACTTCAACGCAATACACTGCAGCTACTAAGTGAAATAAATGTATGTGGGTTTCA